>JAVTVJ010000974.1:0-405181 GCA_034509425.1 Eopsaltria australis
GTCACTGGCTGGTCACTGGCTGGTCACTCGCTGGTCACTGGCTGGTCACTCGCTGGTCACTGGCTGGTCACTGGCTGGTCACTCCCTGGTCACTGGCTGGTCACTCCCTGGCCATTCCCCGGTCACTCCCTGGTCACTCCCTGGCCATTCCCAGCTGCCGGCGTGGCCCCGCAGTGTCCGGGCTGCCCTGGAGCCGGTCACTCACACCGGCACAGCCCGCACTGCCCGGAGCTGCCCCGCAGTGTCCGGGCACTCACACCCGCACAGCCCTGAGCTGCCCCGCAGTGTCCGGGCACTCACACCCGCACAGCCCTGAGCTGCCCCGCAGTGTCCGGGCACTCACACCGGCACAGCCCTGAGCTGCCCCGCAGTGTCCGGGCACTCACACCGGCACAGCCCGGAGCTGCCCCGCAGTGTCCGGGCACTCACACCCGCACAGCCCGGAGCTGCCCCGCAGTGTCCGGGCACTCACACCGGCACAGCCCGCACTGCCCTGAGCTGCCCCGCAGTGTCCGGGCACTCACACCCGCACAGCCCTGAGCTGCCCCGCAGTGTCCGGGCACTCACACTGGCACAGCCCGGAGCTGCCCCGCAGGGATCGTGGTGCAGCTCCCGGCCCCACGCAGACACCGTGGGTACGGAAATGCCGCTGTGGAGAGCACTGGCCACACAGGAGACACAGGAGTCCTGCAGCTTTATTCCGATGCAGGGAGAGAGCCCGCTGAGGCACAGCTCACCACCTTTTCTCTCTCGGGGGACACCCTCCCTTTTATCCCAAACTTCGGCCGCTCGTGTCCCCCTTCCCTTCCCCATTGCCGGGGTACTGGGAAGCTGGAGCCTTCCCGAACCGCCCACCCCACATCCCCCCGAGCCAGCCATTTCCCCCCAAGGTTCAGAAGCTCAGTTTGTGCAGACTCCTGTCTGTGTCAGGAGTCAAAGCTGCCTGGGCTCTGTAACAAACCTGTGCCTTGAGGTTGGTGCAGACATTAAGACGCATTTCAAACACATAAACACCCAATACCCTCACGCATGGAATGGTTTGTAAAGACATGAGCACATATCTTCCCTATCACCAACTATCCCAGCCTGTGCATCCCTGGGAGCAGTGTCCAAACACTCCTGGAGCTCTGGGGCCGTTCCCGTTCCCTGGGGAGCCTGGGCAATGCCCAACACCCTCTGGGGGAAGAACCTTGCCCTGATCTCCAGCCTGACCCTGCCCTGGCACAGCTCAGGAGGGGAGGCTCAGCAGGATTTTCCCCATGGAAAGGGTGCTCAGGTTTTGGCAGGGGCTGCCCAGGGAGGTTTGGAGTCCCCATCCCTGGAGGTGTCCAAGGAATTTCTGGGGGTGGCACTCAGAGCGCTGGGCTGGGGACAAGGTGGGGATTGGGCACAGCTGGGACTGGATGGGCTGGGGAGGGCTTTTCCAAGCTCTATGATTCTGAGATTCTGAGGAAGCTTTACAGAGATCCAAAATTACGTTTTCTGGCTTCCCTGGATCAGCTCAGGAGGATCTTGTGGTAAAAGGTAAAGAGGTTTGGCAATCATGATGTTCTCTGGTGTCCCCATGGCTGCAGCCTTCTCAATAACTCCCAGAGGAATAATTTCCAAGGCTGTCCAGGGCACCAGAGGGACACCAACAGGCCTGGAGCTTGGCCCACCTTGAAAACTGGAACAACTTTTGCCAGCCGCCAGTTGATTTTGGTTGGAAAAGCCTCCATGACCATTGAGTTTCCATTGGTGCCAAGGCCACCACTGACCCACGTCCCCAAGTGCCACATCTGCATGGCTCTGAAATCCCAGCAGGGATGGGGATCCCAGCACTGCCCCGGGCAGCTGTGCCAGGGCTGGGCAACCCTTTCCAGGACGGAATTCCCCAATATCCACCCTGGGCCGTTCCCTCTCCTCCTGTCCCTGTTCCCTGCGAGCAGAGCCCGACCCCCCCTGAGCCCCCTCCTGTCAGGGACTGTGCAGAGCCACAAGGTCCCCCCTGAGCCTCCTTTGCTCCAGGCTGAGCCCCTTCCCAGCTCCCTCAGCCTCTCCTGGGGCTCCAGACCCTTCCCAGCTCCATTCCCTGGACACGCTCCAGGCCCTCTCTCCATGCAGGTCCCAGGCACACTCCAGACGTGCCCCAAGCCGTGACCACATCGATCCCAAAATAGCCCCAGGGCTCCGCGTCCGAAGTGACGGCCCGGCTATAAATACATCTCGCTCTGGTGTCCGAGGCTCCCTGGGACAAGGTGTGATCCCACCGGCAAGGAATGTCTCCCAGACCCAAATCCCGGTTTACGGGCTCCCGGCAGCGTCAGGTTCTATTTACTCCGCGCTGCCTCCGCTCCGTGCGGGGTCAGGCAGCGCCACGGGCTGAGCTCAGCGCCCGTCCCGCCGCATCATCGCCGCCCGCCCGCTCCCCGCCGAGTCACCGCGGGGACACCGCCGCTTCCAGGGCCGTGATTCATCCCATCCTGCAGAAATGCCTAAATTAGGGCAGCAGGAGCACCCCGGGGCTGCGGCTCTCCCGCTCCGAGGGAGCTGTGCCGGGGCAGAGGCTCCCGGCAGATATTTACAGTCAATGAGATAATTCCCACCCCCGGCCTCGCCGGGAGCGCTGCCAGCACTGACACTCGGACACGGCCCCACAGTGAAGTCACGGGCTGAAAAAGCTCAGCCCAAAATTCCTTGGAAAACCTCCCACTGTTTTTTTCCCTTTGTTAATCTCCCTTGGTGCTGGAATCGCACAATCTTGAGGGAAAAATGATCCCAGATATGGGGAACAGGCACTGAAAGCATGAGATTTTTTAATCTTATTAATAAAATGTGTCTCAGGGGGGTTGAGATGGTTTTTTGAACAAAAGGTGGCTCAGGAAGGTTGAAATGTTTGATTTTCTATTAAAATGTAAGCTGAGAGGGTTTAGATGGGTTTTTTAAATTAAAAAAATGGTTCAAGGGTCATTGAGTTTTGGCTTTTTTAAAATAAAGATGCCTTGGCAGGTTGAAATGTGAGGGATTTTATCGAATAAAAGATAGTTTGGAATTGGGTATCTTTGTGAGTTTTAGATTTTAATCCCAATCCCTCAATCCCACTGGTTTTGCCCAGACTGTGGACATCCAGGGTTTTCTCTGCTCGGACAGCAGTGACAGACAACATTTCCCTTCCCCAATGGTCTTGTCCCACCCCCAGCTGCCAGTGACAGCAACTCCCAAATTGGGTAAAAATCCTGATTTTCACACACTTCCCAGCTGGGTATTTATTAATGGGACCTTCAGACACTTCCAAATCCCAGAATTTCGGAAAGCACGTTATTTATTAACCAGCTTTTTGGCTGCAGCCATGTTTGCCTTATTGTCACACACCCTGGCCAGCAAAGCTCCAGGGAGGATGGCCTCGGGATTTGGGCAAAGGAGAGGAATTTTATTGGTCTGAGGGTGTTATTGATCCCCTCCCACCCACCACAGCCACCACAGGGCCCTGGGCACAGATTCCACGCTGGCTTTACCTCTGTGAATTCCCAGAGAAACCACTGGAGGAAGAACTGGGATGGTCTGGGAAGAGACAAAACACAAGGGATATGAGAACAGCCCCGGAGGTCCCGGACCCTCGTCTGTGAGGAGAGGACGGAAAACCTGTGCCTGAAATGTGGGGAAAAAAAGGATGGATATATGGAAATGCTTTAGCAATCCGTGAGCAGGGCAGAGCCATCCAGACACGTCTGGGTAGAGGGTGAGGTGTGGACAGTCCGTGCCCAGTACATGGACCTGCAGTGGCAGAATTTGGATGGGAGGGACAGAGAACCAGGGATGGAGAACCTGGGACGTAGAACCTCCATCAGGAGGCTGCTTGGGAGGTGTATCCCGATGGGAAAGGCTGACTCATGCTCTGCTTCAGTTTCCCTCAGCCCATGGGAAGGAAGATGGTGTCAGGAAACCAAACCACTGAGCTGTTCCCAGCTTCTTGCCATGGCTCATTGCCCGTCCACCCCAATGCCCTTGTGCCCGCGGGAGCCGCTGGAGGCACGGGCAGGGGATTCCCTCAGCCTCAGTCCCACGCTGCGCAGCTGAGCTCCACAGCAGGGCTGGGCCCAGCCCCACAGAGCGCAGAGCCAGAGCCGCACCCCACACGGTGCTGCCTGGGCACTGTCCCGGGCTGGCACCGCCGTGACCCTTCGGGCCGGGCAGTGGCTCTGAACAGCGGGGCCGGGCCGGCACCGGGAAAAGCCCAAACGCCGCTGCCAAATCCGGGCGGAACAAACCCAGCCGGCCTCGGGCGGCTGTGGGTGCCCCGCGGTGGTTTGGAGGGGTGGTGTGAGGGAGGAGAAGGAGGAATCCCAAGGCCGGGGGAGCTCAGGAGCAAGGCGGCTGTGGGAGGATGGATGGGCCGAGGAATGCCCCGGTTAATCCTCCTGCCCGCCGCCGGCTATTTAGGGAAGAACCAAGGAGACCGCGCTCGGCTCCTGGCTCCCCTCCCGGTGCAGCTGGCTGAATCGCGGCCCCACAGCCCCTCCTCCCTGCGCTCCGGGCCAGCCCTGGGCTGAGCTCCCCGGGGCGGGCTGGGGCCCGCGGTGCCCCGGTCCCGCAGGCACGGCGCTGCCGGCCCCGCCGCGGCGGCACCGAGGGACCGGGAGGCGAAGCGCCGCTGCCCGGGCTGCCCGGCGGGGCCGGGGGTGAGCGCCGGGAGCCGGGATGAGCCCCGGGAGCTGTGATCTCAGGGAGCAGCAATGCAGGGGCGCTGCCAGCCCGGCTGCCGGCAGCGCCAGCCCAGAAATGTCCTTGTCCCGGCACGGCGCTGTCCCAGCGCACGGGTCACCCTCTCATTGTCCTGCCAGCCCCGGGACACCGCCGCTGTCCCCCGTCACCCAGCGGTACCGGGCGGCGGCCGCGGGCGGAGCGGCTCCGGGCACGCTCGGCTGCGTTTTGAGGAAGAAAAGAGGTTTTTGTTCGTGCTGAGGCGGGCGGCGGCCGAGACGTCCCGCTTCCCCCTTTGCACCTCACAATTAAAAAATTCCGTGGGTTTCTGCACCCCTGAGCCCTCACTGCCAGGACACGCTCCCGTTGGATCCCGAATTCCAAGCGCGTTCGGAACTGCCAGGATCCCGCGGAGGGATGGGGCTGCGGGGACGGGGCAGCTCCCAGCCCCGGGGGTGCCGCCAGGGAGGGCTCCGGGGGTTTTCTCCGCCCCCCTCTCCCGCCGCAGGATACCGGATGGAGGTCAATGATGAGACCATCAGCCTTTCCTCATCCTGGGCGTTGAATTTTCCCAGCTCTCTCCGTCTACTGGCCCTTTGATTGGGAGAGCTTGAGCCAAAAAGGAGAAACTGAACAGGGGAATTCCTGGTTCCGGAGCAGCTGAATTTAATTAAAACACTTCAATCATTAAAGTGATTCGCCAGCTACATCAACACAATGAGAAACCTCCCATCAATTCTGCCCCTCCCTCGGGTTTGTTTCCTCAGGGAAGGGTCATGGGAGCAGCGGCCGGGCCGGGTCTGCACCCCAGCAAGGGTGGAAGTACCCAGGGACAACCGTGTGTCCCCAGTGTCCTGCGGGGCTCCGGACCCTGCGTGTGGCTGTCCTGGCACGGTGCCTCTGCCGCAGGACGTCCTGGATTCGATCCCTGTGCCCTGCTTGTCCCGGAGAGCCAGGCTGCTTCCCGCTGCCCGGCAGCTTCCAGTGCCCAGCCCCACGCTGCCCTTGGTCACCCGAGCCCAGAGAACTCCTCTGTGCTGGCTCCCAGCGCCCGGCCCCTCGCAGCGCCTGAGGGACCATCCCGTCACGGCTCCGTGAACTCAGCACCCCTCAAATAGCCCGGCGAGCCTGGCCCCAGCAGGAGCTCCGGCCCCAGCGCTGCCCGCGGATGATCTTACAGCCTGGGAAGCTCCAAACATGCTGCTCCTGCCCATAAAAAGCAAAGGGCTTTGGGCATGGAATCATCGGGAACACAGGGATTGCGCCAGCCAGGGGAAACGCTCCTGGGAGGCAGCGCTGTTGGAGAGGCGAAAGGGCAGAGGGAGCCGGGGCTGGGGGCAGGGGAACCCCAAAACACGGCTCAGTCCTGGCCCCGACCCCTCCAAGAGTTTGGAAAACACACCCAGAGCTTTGCTGCCGCCGTTCGGCTCCCTGGCCACCTCACCCCGATGGGAAACCGTGACCCAAATCACGCGCCAGAACCAGAACCAGTTGTCAGGAACACAGAAGGGGTTATTGTTATATTGTAGTCCCTGTTTTGCGATTGCCCCCAGATCCCGGCTCTGGAGACCATTCCAGAGTGCTGGGGAGCTGGCAGAAGCCATCCCCTCCTGGCAGCGCTTGAGGCACAGGCCCTGAGCCCCACTCCAGCAGTGGAGCCCCTCTGCCTGCAAGAGACTGCACAGGGAAGTCCTTCTCAGTGGGAAGCCAAGATTTCCAGGCAGGAGGAGGAGAAACACCTCACTGGAGCAATGGTCCAATGGATAAAATTGGAATTTAATTAAGTTAAGGAGATGTTTGCAAAACTAGAAGATCCAAACCCCCCTCCCAGCACACCATGCGCTGCCCCCTGCCCGGACACACGTGGAGACAACACTCCCTCCGGAGCCTCCTGGGCCACAGCCGGCCCCACTCTTCAGCAATCCCCAGGAATTCGTTTTCCTTATCTTATCTGGCCACCCACAGCCTGTCCTCACCCCCCGCCGTCGCCAGGGCCAGCGCGCAGGTCGGGGCGCAGGCGGATCTCCACCAGCCGCACGGCGCGGAGCAGCACGGCCAGCTGGGAGCACACCCGGGCCACCACGTCCAGCACGGGATCCGTCAGGTCCCGCACGCCGCCCAGCACCTTCAGCAGGAAGAGCAGGAGCGGCTGCAGCAGGCTGTGAAACACCGCCGCCAGCAAGGGCTTCAGGACATGGTCGCCGATGGCTGTCAGGACACCGACCACCAGCACCTGGATTTGGGATGAAATCCCGTGTTTGAGGGATACGTGCCAGCAGGAGTCACCAAAAATGGGCTGAGACACAAAAATTCCACTATGGGAGGGGAAACCACGACAGTGGGAAACGGAAGTTCCTCCTCCCAAGACTGAAGGATTGTGACATCCCCAGCATCCCTGGCCGTGGCTCTGCGGGAACAGGCGGCTCACCTGCACCACGGCCTCGCCGAGGAAGCGGATCAGCTCCACCAGGAACAGGCTGAACACGCTGACCAGGCACCGCGGGAGGGCAAAGAGCTCCCGCAGCTTCCGCTGGATCGTCCACTCGGAGCTGCCATGGACAGAAGGGAATGTCAGAGCCAGACAGGGCATGGGTCTCCAGCGCGGATCCGGCGTCCCAGGCAGTTCCTTGGCAGCACATCCCAGCTCCACGGCCACCAAAGCAGGGACGAGGAAGCGCTGGGGCCGTGTTTGCACAGGCTCTCCCCAAGCCGGCTGAAGCAGCCCCAAAAGCCAGTCCATGGGGATGTACCCGGAGCGGCAGCTGGCCCGGAGCCCGGGAAGCGACAGCCCCGCTCCAGGGAATCCCGTCCTACAGCAGCCGGGAGCGGCTCCGGTGTGGGCTGTGCTGAGGCTCCCTCTCATGGCCACCGCCATGAGAGATCGGAGATCTATTCCAGTTTGTCTTTCCAGAAAAATTCCAAGTAAAGAGTGTGAATTGTGCCAGGCTAGGAGGAAACCCCAACCCACCGGAGCCCCAGCGTGCCCGGGAATGCGACAGCAGCAGCAGCCGATTCTGGGGGGAAGGAGCGACCACAGGATAACCCAAACCCTGAGCTTTTCCCCATTTTGTCCCTGTGACCAAACCTCCCATTTCCCAAAATCCCAGCCCAGATGCTCGATGGTGGCGCTCTCCCACCCAGGATCCCACTCGGGAAACCCCAGTGAGGCCTGAGCAGATACCAGGGTGGGATCCTTGGGGAAATATCCCTTCAGCATCCCATAACTGGTGATTTTGGTGCCTTTCCCCATCTGAGATCAGGCCCTGGCCTGCGGCCAGACTCAGCCAGGCTGCAGCTGTTCCCTTGGGATCAGCTGGGATCCTGGGAAAAGCATGGACAGGGCAGGAGCAGGCACAGTGGTGGGATAAGCTGCAGAGCAGGGATCCAGCCGGGAATCCACCGGGACCTGCTCCTCTCCCCCGGGGATCCACTGAGATCTGCTCCCGACCCCTTGTTCACAGGGATCTGAGCCTGTTTCCCTGGGAATCCACCGGGAGCTGATCTTCTCTTCTCCCAGGAATCCGCCGGGACTCCCCGCCACCACCCCGAGCACAGCGGGATCTGCCGCTCTACCCTAACAATGCCCCGGGCTCTGCGCTGCCCTCGAGAAAGCACCGGGACCAGGGCGAAAAATGACATTAAACCTCTGAAATCTGCAGGTTAAACGGGGCGAGACTGCCCCAGACCCGTCGGGGCCACCGAGACCCCTCCGTCCCCCCGGGGACACCCGACACCGGCACCCCGGGGACACATCCGCACCCCCCGCCCCCGTGTGGCAGCACTGGGGGGTCCCCTTCAGCGGCGGGTCCCGGGGGGGAGGGCCGATACCTCTTTCGGTTCTTCCTGGCGGGGCGGGGCGGGGGCACCGGCGGGGCCCGGGGGGCACCGGGCGGTCCCGGCGTGCGGCGGGGGGCGCCGGGCGCCATGGGACAGCCCCGCCCCCGCAGGCCCCGCCCCCGCAGGCCCCGCCCCCGCAGGCCCCGCCCCCGCAGGCCCCGGCCCCGCCTCGCGCCGCGCAGTTGATGCCCCCATTGGCCACGGCCGCTAAGGCCACGCCCCCTTCGTTGACGGACAGCAGCCTCTGGGAGGGGCGGGGCCGGGGCGGGGCGGAGCCCCACGGGCGGAGCGTGGGCGGGCCCCCAGATGAATGACAGCGAGCGTGGCCAATCAAAGCCCGCGAAGCGCTCCGGTGTTCCCGGGCGCCGCGGAGATCCCCGCGTCCCGCGGAGCGGGAACGGGAGCGGTGCATGCAAATTAATGCAAAGCGTGTGCTAATGAGGGACGGGGCCCGGGAGCGGGACACGGGGCTGGGGACACGGGGAGGACACGGGGGAGCAAGGAGGGAGGGACAGCGGTGAACACGTGGGGGCCACAGGGGCAGGGGGACACGCGGGGACACGAGGGGGGTTACACGGGTGGGGGTTCCTGAGGGGACACGGGGGCCCGGTCCACGGCCCGGGCGCGGCGGTCCCGGGGCGGTCCCGGCCGGTCTCGTCCCACGCCCACGCCCGGCCCCGCGTGAGGAAGCTCCGGGCGGCGGCCCCGGGAGCGGCCCCGAGCGCAGGTGAGACCCGGGGCCGCTCCCGGTGGGCGCGGGCGGTCCCCGTGGGGCGGGTGTCCATGGGGAGGGGCCGTGGGAATGGGCGCCGTGGCGGGGCGATGGCCGGGACAGCCCTGGGGACGCGCGGGGACAGTGCCCCGGCCGTGAGCGGGGGCAGCAGCCCGGGCGGGGCGGCTGCGGCTGCGGCTGCGGCTGCGGCCGAGGCCGGGCCCGTGAGGGGGGACAGGCGGGGACACCGGCTCGAGGGGAGCGGGGTGGACTCCCCTCGCGCGGCTTCTGTGACCCCGCAGTGACCGTGGTCGGGACTTCACGTGTCCCCCGTGTCCCCCCATCCCTCGTGTGTCACCCCTTGTGCTCTGCCCTGTCTCTGTGTCCCCCGTCCCCCCTCATCCTATGACCGCGTCCTCCCCATCCCGTGTCCGCTTGTGTCACCCCTGTGTCCCTCCTCCCTTCTCCGTGTTCCCTGTCTCCCGTATGTTTCCCATGTCCCTCCATGTCCCCGTGTCCTCACTGTGTCCCCCCATGTTGCTACGTGTCCGCCGTTCCTCGTGTGTCCCCTGTCCCCCTATATCCCCTGTCGCCTGCGTACTCCCCTTGTCCACCCCGTGTCCCCGTGTCTCCCATCCTCTGTCCTCCCCTCGTCCCTCGTGTCCCTGTCCCTCATGTCCCCTGTCCCGTGTCCCCCCGCCTCCCTCACGTCCCCCCTGTCCCCCTATGTCCCCTGTCCCTCCTGTCCCCTCCCCTTCTCGACTCTACTTTTCTTTCCCTGAAGCCACCGCAGCTTCTGCTTTCGGGGTGTGGGTGACGCCCCCCGACACCCACGGGGGAGACAGAGCCCGGGGGGGGCCTCACCCACCCTCCTGGCCCCGAAAGCGGAACCGGGCCCCGCACGGCCCCTCTGGGAGAGCCCCGGTTCCTCTTTCCGGACCGAGGGCGGCACTCGGGGCGCGGGGTCACGAGGTGGCCGCTGGTGTCCCCAGGCCATGGACCCCCCCCGGCGGGTGCGCCTCAAGCCCTGGCTGGTGGCCCAGGTGAGCAGCCGCCGCTTCCCGGGGCTGCGCTGGCTCGACCCCGAGCGCCGCCGCTTCGTCATCCCCTGGGGACACGCCACCAGGAACCCCCCGGGGCCGCAGGACCACGACACCATCTTCAAGGTGACAGCGGGGACACGGGGTGGGAGTGACAACGGGGACGTGGGATGGGGACAGTGCGCACGTGGGGGACATGGGATGGGGGTGATGTGTGACAGGATGACAAGGCGGACACGGGGTGGGGACAGTAGGGATAAGGGAGAAATGGAATGAGGGTGACAGGGTGATGGGGTGACAATGGGGACAGGGCATGGGTGACAGTGGGGCAGGAGTGACAGGGTCATGGGTGACAAGAGGGACGCAGGATGGGGGTGACAAGGATGATGGCGGGACATGGGATGGGTGGTGCCAGTGGGGTGCGGTGGCAGGGGGGACCTGGGCCGCGGGGGTGATGGGATGGCGGGGCACACAGGCCGGGGGTGCCGGGCGCTGACCCCTCCCCAGGCGTGGGCGCAGGAGACGGGCCGGTTCCGGGCCGGGGACCCTCCGGACCCGCCGCGCTGGAAGGCGACCCTGCGCTGCGCCCTCAACAAGAGCCGCGAGTTCCGGCTGCTGCTGGACGGGCCCCGCGGCTCCCCGGCCCAGCCCTTCCGCGTGTACGAGCTCTGCGAGGAGCCCCCCGGGGGCGCAGGTACGGGGGGCTTTGGGGAGGGCTCGGGGCACCCCACAGAGAGAGACCCAGCGCCCCCAGAGCCCTGGCCCCCCACAAGGGACCCAGCCCACTGTGAAGCCTCAGTGCCCCAGGAGCCTCCAGCACCCCCCAATATCCACCCCAGCACCCCCCAGTTCCCTCTGTGCTTCCCAGCCCCTCTCTCCCTTGCAGACGGGGGGGACGAGGATGACTATGGCTGCAGCGGGGAGGAAGACATCAGCCAGGTATCTGGAGGGGCTCAGGGTGGGGGATCCCCAGACCGGGGACACCTCAGGGGTCCAGAGGGGTCCCCGTAACGCCCACTCTGCCCCGCAGCTCCAGAAGATGACATCCCTGAGCATCGATGGTGAGTGGAGGGCGCCGGGTGGGTCGGGGGCCTGGGCTGCACCCTCTGATCCCTCTCTCTGCTCCAGACACGCAGCACGGGGGGGACCTGCTGCCCCCCTACCCCTGGCCCAAGGAGGAGCCCCCCCCCTTTGCCAGCTGCTGCCCTCCGGGGGGGCCCTTTGGGCCTCTCCCCCCGGCGCTGCTCCAGGGGGAGGCGGGGGGCGCCCAGGGGGCCCCTGAGCTGCTCCCCGGTGCCCTCACTGAGACCGGGCCCCCTCTGGCCCCTCCGGGACCCTCGTCCGCCTGCCCGGTGGCACCGACAGAGCACCTGATCCCCGACCTGCTCGTCAGCCCCCACATGCTGCCACGTGAGGAGGGGGCTGGGGGGCGCATGGGGGCGTTGGATGGGGTTGCCGTGGGATGGTGGGACTGAGGTGGCCGTGGGTGTGGGGTGGCTGTGGGATGGACAGCAGTGGCCACGGGGTCACTGGGAGAGGGTGGCCATGGGATGTCCCTGGGGTGGCTGAATTGGGGTGACCGTGGGTACAGAGTGCTGTGGGATGGATGAGGGTTGCCAGGGGCTGCGTGGGGGTGGCAGCTGCAGTGACCCTGGGGTGCCCCCTGGCCCCCGCTGACCCCGTGGCCCCCGGCAGTGACTGACCTGGAGCTGAAGTTCCAGTACCGGGGCCGCCAGGTCTGTGCCCTGACCGTCAGCAACCCCCACGGCTGCCGGCTGTTCCACAGCAGCCTGGAGCCCACGCGGGAGCAGGAGGAGCTCTTTGGGCCCCTGACGCTGGAGCAGGTGCCCTTCCCTGCTCCCGATGCCATTCCCAACGAGAAGCAGCGCTTCTACACCCACCAGCTGCTGGACGTGCTGGACCGAGGGCTCATCCTGGAGCTCCAGGGCCAGGATCTCTTCGCCCTCCGGCTCTGCCAGTGTAAGGTCTTCTGGACAGGGCCCTGTGCCGCTCCCCGGCCCGGCCCCAACCCCATCCAGAGGGAGAGGAGGACCAAGCTCTTCAGCCTCGAGGGCTTCCTCAATGGTCAGAGGGGAAGCGGGGGTGGCCCTGTGTCCCTTGAGGGCAATGGACTGGGATGGAGAGCTCGGCTGGGGTGGGGGGACACCAGACACATTGGCACCTGGTGGCACGAGGGGGATAAAAGGTGCAATGGGGACATCAGCTGGAATGGTAGGGACACCAGGTGGCACATGGGAGCGTGGTGCAATGGGGGGACGGAGCTGGGATGGGGGGCAGCAGCTGGCTCTCGGGGTTGCCCGCAGTTGCCACGGGTGGGATGGTGGTGGCCCAGGCAGGTGCGAGGTCCCGTCCTGCCCCTCACCCGGCATGGGCCCCGCAGGCCTCATCCAGTTCCAGAAGGGGCAGACCCCCACCCCGCCCCCCTTTGAGATCTTCCTGTGCTTCGGCGAGGAGTGGCCGGACCAGAAGCCCAAGGAGAAGAAGCTGATCACGGTGCAGGTGAGGGGCCGGGCCCCGCGGCTGTCCCTGGGGGACACGGGCGGGTGTCCCTGTCCCTGTCCCTGCCCGCGGTGACGCCCCCCGGCTCCCGCAGGTGGTGCCGGTGGCGGCGCGGCTGCTGCTGGAGATGTTCTCCGGGGAGCTGTCCTGGTCGGCCGACAGCATCCCGCTGCAGATCTCCCACCCCGACCTCAAGGACCGGATGGTGGAGCAGTTCAAGGAGCTGCACCAGCTGTGGCAGAGCCACCAGCGGCTGCCGCCGGTGCAGCCCCCGCCCGGCCCCTCCGCAGGGCCCTGGGCGCTGCCTCCCGGCCCCCTGCCCCACTGACAGGGACACGGGGACATCGCGGCACCGCCAGCCGGGGTGAGTCACTCGCCCCGTGGCCATCTCGGCTGGGGGAGCTGGGGCCACCCAGCGCCACCCTCATCCTGTCCCTATCCCTGTCCCCACACCCGTCTCCCCAGAGCTGCGAGTGACCAGCACCCAGGGAGGCTCTGCAGGGGAAAGGCACAGTGACCACCCACCCTGGGGCGGCAGAGCTGAGCAGAGCAGAACAGCCAGAGTCCCCTCCCTGCATTCCCCAAGGATGATCCCCCTGGGATTTGGGGGGAAACAGCAAAACAGGGGCTGGGGCTACCTGGGACCTACAGCCCCCAGAGATGGGGGGTACCCAGTGCTGGGGAGGGCACAAAGCAGCCCCAGCCCTGAGAGAAGAACCAAAAGGGCCTTGGGAGGTTTTTAATTTATTTTTTCAGTTTTTTGTTGTTTTTTATTGTTCTCGAGATGGCTACACACCCCCGGAGGGAACCGCATGCGCCCGCCCGCCCTGCCCGCACTCGAGCCACCGCCTCCTACCCCAAAATCAAACCAAAGAAAACCCCAAAAAAAGGGAAAAAAAAGAAAAAAAAACCAAACAAGAAAACAAACTAAAAAAGCAGAACAAAATAAAATATAAATCTCTATTTGCAGAGTCCGTCCCACCTGTGTCGTCTCTGGGAGTCGGCACCAGGCAGGCCACGGTGGGCTCAGCGGGGCAGCGCCCCAGGACCCCCAGACTGACCCATCTTCCTAAACAATTTGTATTGTTTGTTTTTTGTTTGTTTCTTTTCCTTCTTTTTTGTCTCCATTTCACAGAAAGTTTTTCTACTTCTTTTGCTGCCGGACGAATCCGAGTGGATCCGAGTGGCTCCGGTGCCTGGTGGGTTTGCAGTTGGGTTGGAGGTGTTCCCGTTGGGCTGTTGCTCGTGGCGGGTCCGGGCTCCGGGCGCGAGGCCGCCGGGCAGGCGGGATCCCCGAGCCGTCCTCCCGCGGCTCCGGACTCCGGGACGCGCCGGAGCGGTCGAGAGCCCTCGGCTGATTGTGGGACACATTCTTGGGTTGCTGTTTCCTGTCTTCTCCTTAAAGACATTCCTGGGAGGAGGAAGGGAGGTCAGCCCTTTGTCCCCGGTGTCCTGTGGGATGGGGGACCCCAGAGCCAGGCCCTTACCTGGGAGACAGGTGCCACGTGGAGCCGGAGCTATCGGAACAGGCGGGTGAAGTCCCTCAGAGCCCAGCAGACTTGTTTACATTCCTCAGCACTGCAATACAAGGGGTGACATCAGGGGGTGGCCCCAAGGGGACATTTGGGACCCAGGGAAGGTGTTCTGCCAAGGGATGGGAGCTGGCAGCATGGCAGCTTGGCTCCGAGGTGCTGGGAGAGATGAAGGGACAATCAGCAGGGCAGAATGAGGTCAGCAGCCCCTCGGGACTGTCCCTGGAGAAGCCTGTGAGCCACCATGATGGTGGCTGTGTGGAAGGAACCAGCTGCCCCTGGGCACTTGGCCTCTGGGATTTGTCCAGGGACGAGATGGAGCCAGGCAGAGGGAGCCGATGTTCCCAAAGCAGACGGTGGCCCTGGGAAGGGACAGGCCCGGGCAGGGCCTGGCAGCTGGAACCAGTGACTCACAGGGATGAGGAGGTGGCTCGGGAAGGGCTGGCGGCTCCGCAGGGATCGGGCCAGGCAGAAAAACCCGTTGGGTGACGGCAAAGGCGCCGCGTGGCCCCCAGGGCTCCCGGTGCCCGGGCAGGGGGATGGCACTTCCCAGCAGCACCAACAGCGCAGGCAGGGCTGGGACTGGGGGCTGCTGGAGGCCAGCCTGAAGGAGGGAGCTGGTCCCAGCTGGAGACCCCAGTGCCACTCACCTGGTGACCTGCTTGTGGAAGTCGGTGAGCTGCTTGTGTGTCACCTGGATGGCTCCGCCCGTGGTTTCCTTTGGCAACCCCTTCAGTGAGTTCTCCAGCCAGCGGCAGAACGTCTGTGCCCAGGGAAAGGGAGGGACTCAGAAAGAGGAGCCCAGCTTGGCTCCCAGGCCCTGCCTCGGCAGAGCTTTGGGGTCCCACAGGTCCACCCCAGCCCTCTGGGGCGGTGCCTCCCCGTCCCTCTGGGGGTCCCCCCTCACCGGGCGGTCGATCTGCATGATCTCCCAGAGCACCTCGGCGACGTCAGGCAGGGTGTAGGGCGGGAGGCAGAAGCAGCACGTCTGCAGGAGCTGGTTCACGAGCTGCTGCCCCAGCTGGGTCATCACCTGGTTGATGAGCTCCTTCCGCACTTCAAAGTCCTCCTCATGCTGTGTGAGGAAGGACAAGGGGGTGGGCAGGGCCTGGGGACAGGGACATGCTCCTCGCTCTGCAGGCAACTCCCAGAGCTTTTCCACCAGCAGCAGTGGAGGCTTGTGGGGGCAATGGGACAGGGCTGATGAGGATGATGGGGCTGATGGGGTGTGCAGCATCCTGGGACAGTGGAAGGTGTCCCTGCCCATAGCAGAGGTGGCACTGGATGGGCTTTAAGGTCCCTTCCCACCCGAACCATTCCATGACTCCATGGTGACATCCCCATGGAGGAAGAGCCTCCTGAGGAACATCCCCGTGTGTCACTCACATCGTTGGCCACGCCGGTGTGGATCAGATCCCGCAGGAATTTCATGACGCTGCAGTTGGCGTCCCGGTGGTCCAGGGTGGTGGCAGCGATGGCCCACTGCAGGATGGGGATCATCACCTGGCTGCGCAGGAGGGTGACGGGGCTGCGCTGGATAAACCTGCCCGGGGAGACACACACACGTCAGGGGCAGCGCCTGCCTCCTCCCCACTCCACTGCTCCCATGAGGGGAGCGGGGCCGGGTGTCCTGCGGCAGGAGGTGGCAGGAGCGCGGTGGCACCTGGCTGCCAGGCGGAAGAGGTCGTCCACGGTGTCCGGGTGGTTCTGGAGGCCATTGGGTTGCTCGAGGAGCTGGAAGGTGGGAATGCAGAGAGCCTGGGGAGAACAGTGATCCATCAGCAAATACCTGGGATCACTCCTCAAACTGCCCTGCATGGAACAGGCCAGGGCTGCTCCATCCCTGGAAGTGTCCAAGGACAGGCTGGAGGGGGCTTGGGACAACCTGGGACAATGGAAGGTGTCCATGGAAGCCTGCCCATGGACGGGCTTCAAGGTCCCTTCTCACCCAAACCAGTTTGAGATTCTATATAGATTGGATATTAGGGAAAATTCCTCCTGGAAAGGGCTGCCCAGCCCTGGAACAGCTGCCCAGGACAGGGGTGGAGTCTCCATCCCTGGAGGGATTTCAAAGCTGTGTGGATGTGGCACGTGGGGACAGGGTCAGTTGTGGCCAGGGGTGCTCAGTGCTGGGGGACGGTTGGACTCAATGGGCTCAGAGGGATGGGTTTTCCAGGCCGAGTGATGCTGTGATTCGGGCAGGGAGGCCCCACCTGCAGCATGTCGAGCAGGCCCTGCCGGCAGCCCTCCTCCATGCCGTACTCATCCACCAGGATGCTGCCCAGGTAGAGGAAACAGGAGTGCTGGTGTTCCCGGTACACATTCACCATCTGGGGAGACAGGAACGCTGCACAGGCACCGCCAGACCTGCCCTGACCCCACACCCCTCCCAGCCTGTCCCACGTGGGCAGGGACATCCCAAGGGACTCGCTCAGGTCCTGGGAGCATCTCTGTGCTAAGGCTCCCTGAACCAGCACAGCTTCTCCATGGGAGCTTCCCCTTTGAGCCTGGCAGGAGCCGAGCGGAGCAGGGAACACACAGCTCTGGGATCCCCAGATCCTTCCCTCAGGCTGGGCTACCTCCTCAAGGAGCTGCACCACACAGGGTTGGCTCCTCCCAAATCACACACACAATAGGCTCCATAGCCTCCTGGAATCCCCCACCTCTTCCAAAGCCTCTCTCCACCCCAACGGTTTATGCTGGAATTCCCAAGACTGCCAGGATTCACTGCAGCACCTCCCAGTGCCCAGAGCAACCCCTGAGACACTCCCAGCAGCCACAGTGACCTGAGCGAGCCACCTGAGCCGGCTGTGTCCCCCTGGGGACCCCCCTAAGCCCATGGCATCCCCGAGCCAGCAGTGTCCCCATGGTCCTCCCAGGCCAGCAGTGTCCCCAGCCCACCTGGGTGACGAGGGGCTGCAGCAGCGCGGCCGAGCCCTTGCCCACGCAGCGCACGGCGAAGCGCAGGCAGCGGCAGCACCGCTCCACGATCCGGTTGTCGGCACTGTGCTTGTTCAGGGTCTCCGACAGCACCGGCCAGATCTGGGCATGGACAGGCAGGAAGGGTCACACCTGACCCTGGGACAGCCCCCTGCTCCCTCTCTCAGTCCCCAAAACACCCCAATCCCAGTGTGGGATGGCAGATGAGTGAGAAAAGCTTTCTGGAGGAGTCTGGAGTGGTTTATTCCCTCCAGTGCAGTATGGCAAATGGGACACGGGCAGGGAAATCAAAAACCTGGGACATTCCCAGAGCCAGGGCCCCTTCCAGGGGGTTGAAGTCCCAAATTTCCCCCTCCACACTCCAATCCCTGCTTCCAGGAGGGACAGGAGGACAGGAGGGTGCCCCACAGCTCCTCTCCCGTGCAGCCCTGGGCAGACATGGATCTGCTGGCAGCTGGGGACTGGGATTCTGCACAACACCCCAGGTACCCTCATACCTGGAAACCCCCACCCTACAACCCCCATCAGAACCCTCTTCCCAAATCCCAGCCCTCTCCCACGCACCTCCTGAATGACTTTTTGGCACGGGTGGACCTGGCCGTTCTCGACAATGGGGTTGGTGTGTCTGTGGGAACAGCCAAGGGTTAAGGGAGGGTTGGGATTACAGCCAAGGAAAAGGGTTGGAGCTGCAGGAAGTGGACCAGGAACTGGCTTGGGGGTCACCTCAGGAGCTGGAACCTGGGGAAGCAGAGACTTCCTGCCCATTCCCCAAGGGCTGGGGAGAAGGAGGCGGTGCAGATTCAGGCTCTGGGGGAACAGCAGTGCCCCAGCTCCTTCCTCACCTGAAGATGACGGCGAGTCGATCCAGGGGCACTGTAGGGTCTGAGGAGAGGCCATTGCTTGGCTCCTGGGAGAGCAGCTGGAAAATGAAGGAAAAGGATAGGATTTCAGGACCACAGGTAGCCCTGTGCTCAGGGAAGACACTGCCTGCACACCGACCCCACTGTCCCCTCCCAGCTGCTGTCCCCCCCATCTGGACGCACCTTTTTGAGCGCCAGCACCTGCACGGCGCAGAGTTCGCTCAGGCACTCCGAGATCTTCTCCAGGGGCAGCCGGGCCAGCACCAGCGCCGTCCCTGCAAGGACACACATGGCTCAGGGACAGGGACGCAGAACCGGAGGGCGGAGAGGCGATGACATTCCCAGATGGAATGGCTGTGGGACAAGGGCAGGACCTGGGAGAGTTTCCCCACAGTTGAACCTGGCTCTGGTTGAACCAGACACCAAAATGCTTCAGTCCCAGCAGGGAGTGATGCCAGCACGAGGGACAGGGACAGGCCATATCTGGGCCCCCCATGTGTCCCCAGTGTCCTTGTCCCGGCCCAGCAGCACCATGAGATCCTGGGAAGCTCCAGTGAAGGTGCTTCCCAGCCCTAGAACACAAGGAGCACAGAGCTGCTCCCACTCCCATGAGCAGCAGCTGCACTGCCCAGCCCTGACACTGCCCAGCCCTGGCATGGCTGTGCTGCCAACCACCCCAGGGGAAAATCTCCCTGGCTTGGGAATTCCTGGCTGTTCTAAGGGAGAGGGAGAAAACCCTTTGGCAAAGAAGAGGAGCAGCTTGGCCGGTGCTGGGGCATCCAGTGGAACACGGGAGTTTTGTTTGCCATGGCAGCACATGACTGCAGGGAAGGCTCCCTGGCTCTAGGGGCTCCAGCAGCACTGGAATTCATTAGAAATCTTTAAGGCACATGCCCAAAAACAGCTGTGGCCGAAGAGGCTCATGGTGCCCAACAGTCCAGTGAGACACCAACACTCCGAGTGTACACTGGAGTTAAAAATCTCCATTCTTGGGCCCAAACTCTCTAAAATGACCAATGCTCCCAAATTTCCACCCTCTGTGTCCAGCAGGTTATTCCCAGTGTTTGGATGGAGCAGTGACCCACTACTAGCCCAGCTCTCTGCATTTCCCACATATCCAGCCCAGGACAGCCCCTGAGCTCTGTCTCAGGGATGGGGACAGTTACCAATCCAGGATTTATTTCTGCCTCCAGCCCCAAGGGAACCCCTGAGGATGCTCTGCATGTGGAATGGGACTTGGAGCACATTAGGACAAACCCCAAGAGGATGGGGCTCAGCACCCTGGGGAGTGACTCCCATGGATATCCCAGCAGATGCCATAGGTACCCCAGTAGTTTCCATGGAGACTCCAGTGCCCACAGATACCCCTGCACATCCCAGGGATATCCCCCCAGATCCCAGGGATACCCACCCTTGAGCAGCCCCACGGCGGCCTCGGGTGACAGCGCGAAGGAGTCGAGGGCACGGGCGATCTCCAGCAGCCCCGAGAAGTGCTGGGCCATGTGGTCCCGGCACACGGAGCAGATGTTGTGGATGGCCTTGGCTGCGGCCGACGCCAGGCGCCGGTCACAGAGCCCCTTCATCAGGTAGCCCAGCACGGGATCTGCGGAGACAGGGGGTCAGGGGGTCAGGGGGCGGCGGGCGCGGCGGGGCCGCGGGGGCGCGGGACTCACCCAGGAATTGCGGGTTCCTGTCCACCACCTCGCTCATCTCGCCCACCAGCTCGATGCTGGTGTAGCGCACGGCCGTGTGCACCGACTCGGGCAGCCGCACCACGCCCTCCAGCACCTCCACCAGCGTCGGGTTGTTCTCCCTGCGGGACAGGCCCCGCTCAGCTCCCGCAGCGCCGCGGTGTGGGCTGGGAGGGGCTGCCGGGGCCAGGATCCAGCCCCACCACCAGACAGGGTGCTCTGAACGGGGAATGTGACTGGGAGCATACTGGGAAAAACCCTCTGAGGATGGGGCTCAGCCCCACGGATACCAGTGCACAGCAGAGAACAGACAGGAACACTAAACACCTCCAAGGAGAGCCCCACCATCAGCAGGGGGACACAAGAACCAAGGGGGTTCCACCTGCTCCAGTACGGGAGGGTGTGATGGGGCAATCCCGGGCCAAAGCCCCGTGGGATACTCTGGTGGGGGCAGTTCCCAGTGCTTCAAGCCAGTGCTCCCGGGAATAATACACAGGAAAAATCAGCAGGAGCAGCTTCAACACAGATAACAGGAGCTGCTGATGTGAAGGGACTGAGGTGACTCCTCCAGGTGCCTGGGGATCAGGGGGAGAGCATTCCCAGCCTCACAAGGAAGGCAGGGATGGTGTTAACCAGCCTGGTTGGGAAAAGGAGTGACAGCAATCACAGCCTCCCACGGAAGAGAGGGTGTCCCAGGGGAGGAAGGGAGAGCATTCCCAGCCCAGGGAAGGTCAGCTGGGCTGTCTCACTGCTGGCAGTGCACAGGACTTGCTGTGGGCTCACCACCCTGGGTGTCACCTTTCCATGTTTCCACTGTCACTATTAAGGGATGAAACACACTTTCAGTGATTTACCTTCCCTAAAGATACCTAGGAAAACTCCACCTGGATGTGGAAGGATCCCCAATGAATGATTTGGGTGGGAAGGACCTTAAAGCCCCTCCAGTGCCACCCCTGCCATGGGCAGGGACACCTCCCACAACCCCAGGGTGCTCCAAGCCCCGTTCAGCCTGGCGTTGGACACTGCCAGGGATGGGAATGTCCTTGGGATATCTGTGGTGTCTGTGTCACACGGAGGCAGCCCTGGCCCCCCAGCCCCCTGGACTTGGGCAGGACTCACTGGTCGACGCTCTTGGCGATGGAGGCCATGATGAAGAGCACAGCCTCTGTCACCTCCCAGGGCGGGTTCCCGTCTTTGAGAGTCGCGTAGAGCTGCAGGGGGGGACGGTCACCAAGGGGCCACGAACCCCCACCACCAACCCCACCCCCAAAGCCCTGTTCCAGAGCCCTCCCACCCCCAAACTCCCACCCCTCACCCATCCCACCCCCAAACTCCTGCCCCAGCCGTGGGCCCGCAGAATCCCCACATTCCCCAGGTCACCCTTGGATTGTGGGACCACAGCGGCTTTCCCCAAAATGTCAGACACCTCCTGCTGCTCCCATACCTCCTGCTGCCCCCACACCTCCTGCTGCTGCTGCTCCCACACCTCCTACCACACATTTCCTCGTGCATGAGATGTGTGTGACCTCCCCCAGTCCCAAAGGCCACCAGGGTTCAGTGACCTCCCTTGGCACATGCCTGCATCTCACTGCACTCCCACAAACCCACCTGAGCAAAACACTCCACGGAGCCCACGAGGAAGATCAGGTCTTTCACCAGGTCCGAGACACGCATCCGGAACTCCCCGAAGTCATCGGTCTCCTCCGGGACACCCTCCTGAGAGAGAGCAGGGAGAGCACAAGGGCAGCTCAGGGGAATTCAGGCTCCCACTCAGCCACAGCCAGGGGAACACCAGTGATTCTGCTGTAAGGAGATCCACCATTTCTGCCCTCCTGTCCCAGACCAGGCTGCTGGAGGGACTGGAGAGCTGTGCCCAAGGAAAGCATGACAGCCTGAGCACAGACTGTGTATACCTGCTCCTAGAAGCAGGAATACACACACATCCCACTGCCCAGCTGTTTATATGGGACACACACATCCCACTGCCCAGCTGTTTATATGGGACACACACATCCCACTGCCCAGCTGTTTATATGGGACACACACACATCCCACTGCCCAGCTGTTTATATGGGACACACACACATCCCACTGCCCAGCTGTTTATATGGGACACACACACATCCCACTGCCCAGCTGTTCCATAGGGACACACACACATCCCACTGCCCAGCTGTTCCATAGGGACACACACACATCCCACTGCCCAGCTGTTTATATGGGCCCAGCTGTTTATATGGGACACACACATCCCACTGCCCAGCTGTTTATATGGGACACACACATCCCACTGCCCAGCTGTTCCATAGGGACACACACACATCCCACTGCCCAGCTGTTTATATGGGACACACACATCCCACTGCCCAGCTGTTTATATGGGACACACACACATCCCACTGCCCAGCTGTTCCATAGGGACACACACATCCCACTGCCCAGCTGTTTATATGGGACACACACACATCCCACTGCCCAGCTGTTTATATGGGACACACACACATCCCACTGCCCAGCTGTTTATATGGGACACACACATCCCACTGCCCAGCTGTTCCATAGGGACACACACACATCCCACTGCCCAGCTGTTTATATGGGACACACACATCCCACTGCCCAGCTGTTTATATGGGACACACACATCCCACTGCCCAGCTGTTCCATAGGGACACACACATCCCACTGCCCAGCTGTTTATATGGGACACACACACATCCCACTGCCCAGCTGTTTATATGGGACACACACACATCCCACTGCCCAGCTGTTTATATGGGACACACACATCCCACTGCCCAGCTGTTCCATAGGGACACACACATCTCACTGCCCAGCTGTTCAGAGGGACCTTACGTGGTCAGAGTCGAGCTGGCAGTGCCGGGCCAGCGCGTGGAGCAGGCGCTGGATGTAGGCTTTGAAGATGCTGTGGATCACGGCATCGTCCGTCTTGTACAGGTGCTCCCCCAGTCTATACCAGAAGTTAAAGGAAATTTCTACCACCTGTTTGGAAAGAAAATCCAGCATTTTGTTACCAGCAGAACATTTTTTCCCCACTCTGTCAGTTGTCCTGACAGAGAAAAGAAACCCTCCCTGGGTTGCCAGCAGTGGCATGGGGACCAGTTCCCCCAGATCCACTGATTTCTTTGCCTGTCACTTAATAAAGGGCTTGGAACCCCCCAGTGATCCTGAAGACCTGCCCCGGCCCTTGGCAGCCAAAGCCTCTCTGGCCTGGAACCACCTCAGAGCAGGGCCTGGGGCTCTGGGAGCAGCTCGGGCTGGAAGTGGACACAGCCCCTTTGTGCTGGGTTCTTTCATTCATCGTGTGGTTATTGCACAAAAACCACAAGAGAACACTTGGTGAGGAGCAGCTGCAGAGCTCCATGGCCCGCTCAGCAGCAATGGCACAGGATGAGGTCATGGCCAAGGAAAACTGAGCTTAACAGACCTGGGAAGGGAGGAAAAGGGTCCCGGGAACCCCAGGGAGCACAGGGGGCCTGCTAGAGCACAGCTGCTCTGCACCTGCCACGGCAAACCAGCAGCTTCCATCCACTGAACACAGGCAGGAATCAGCTACTGGCACTTACTTAATGGTTTGGGAAGAACAGAAGGACAAGGAGTTTAATAAAGGATAAAAAGAGACCAAAACAATGACAAGTTTTGCTCCTAAGGCAGGTGGGTGGGAGCTCTGATGTGAACCAGCATTACAGTCACTCGCAGGGCAAAATTCCCAGGAACCACAAATCCCCACTGAGCTCGACTTTAACATGTGGGAAAGCACTAACAGGGGTTTTGGAGCTGTGCTGGCAACCCCAGGCTTCCAGGACACCCAGAAGGAAACGCAGAGCCACGAGTGCAGAGCAGGCATTCCAGAGGCAGCAGCTCACGGGGACCAAGGCCACAACGGTGTGGCACAGCAGGGAAAGATCCTCCCCTGCGCCTGGGCTCTGCAGGGCGGGCTTTGGGACGTGGCTGCGACTCACCTCGTACTGCGGGTGCCCTGCACAGATGAGCAGCAGCTCCAGCGTGCGCAGGTCGCCCAGGCCCTGGCCCGGCGTGCACACGATCTTGTCCAGGAAGGTCTCGCACAGCTCGGTGAACACACGGCAGTAGTTGAGCACCCTGCAGAGGGACAAGGCAGGACAAGGGGCGGATCAGCCCCACGGGCTTTACCCCAGTGCGGGCAGGGCTGGGCCAAAATGTGCCCAGAGCCTTGGCCAGAGCAAGAAACCCCAACTTCTGCTTTGTCAGCAGCTGGGGAACGCTTCAGCAGAGGAAGTGGGTGCAAACACTGGGTTCCAATAAGCAAATCTGCTGAAATACTGATCTCGTACTTCTCCAAAAGCCCAGTGCCAGGTGTGAGGGCACGGTTCCAGTCCAGCCCAGCCCCCTGGGCCCCTCCCTGTGTCTCTCGCAGTGAGGGGCCCAGACCTGCCCCCAGGATTTGGGTGTAACTCCACAAGTGGCCAGCACAGGGATGGGCACTGCCCAGCCCCAGTGCCCCCAGCACTGCTGAGGCTCCTGGCACTGGTATCTCCATTTGGAGGCTGACATGGCCCCAGCTGGGTCAGTGCTGTCCTGCCCATCCCTCCCAGCCACGATGCAAGTCCCTGTCCCTCACTTGTCCAGGTCCTCCCGTGCCACAGCCATGTGGTAGGCACTCTCGAGGGTGAGCACGCCCTGGAAGAGCTGCAGGGCCAGGGGCAGGTTGGTCTCCACATTCTCGATGGCGTAGAGGGCTGAGCACACGCAGTCCGACGCCGCCTCGTGCAGGTTGGACGAGGTCTTGTCCTGTTGCTGCAAGGCACAAAAGCCCAGAAATTCTCAAAGAATCATGGAATATCCTGAGCTGGAAGGGACCCACAGGCATCATGGATCCAGCTCCTGGCACCCCAACAATCCCATCCTCTGCATCCCTGGGAGCAGAGCTCTAGCAGCCTCGGGGCCGTGCCCATTCCTGAGGAGCCAGGGCAGTGCCAGCACCCTCTGGGGAAGAACCTTTTCCTCATATCCATCCTATCGCTCCCCTGACACAGCTCCAGCTGTTCCCTGGGTCCTGGCCCTGGTCAGCAGAGCAGAGATAGGAGCTGCCCCTCCACTGATCCAATTATATAATGAAATCAGACAGTAAAGAAACCACCAGGTTTTTGTTCTTGTTCCCACAATGGTTAGATTTGATCTTGGAGACCTATTCCAACCCAAAGAATCCTGTGGAAACACTTTGTAGAGGTCCTGCACAGTCACAGCCCCTCCTGCCCCCACCAGCCTCGTAAGCTGCTTGCCTGGACACTCCAGGTCAAACTGACCCTTTCCCAAGAGACCCTGGCAGCTTCCCTGGCAAACACAGGAGGGAAAACACCAGCTGGGATCCAGGACAGCTTGGAATGAAGGAAACCACCATGCTGCTCATCACCTGGCTGGACAGAGAGTCACCGCTCCCACTGGGAGGAGAGGTGGGAACTGGGGAGTCCTCAGTGGGGATGGAGACAAGGTTTCTCACAAGCATGTGTGGAATATTGACCAGGGATGGTCTGAGGGGCCAGTGGGAAACACTGACCAGGGGGTCAGTGAATTCCATGGGTAGAGATTGAGTGAGGGGGATTTACAGGGAAGGAGACAGGACATACAGAGAACCAGGAGAGAGCAAGCGGGGAGGAAACAAAGGAGCAGAGACTCTGTGAGTCCTATTGAACAAAGTATCAGAGGATTTGGGAAACAGTTCCTGGTGCCACTGGAGGGAGAGCGGGAGGAAGGAAAAATGCCCCATTTGAAGTGCCATTAACCACTAAATGGGCTGGTGAGCCCCACAGCCTGTCCTGGCAGCAGTTCCTGCTGCGGCTCCACTTGAACCAGGATCCCACATGGGTATCATTCCTTGGGAGCCCTCGTCTGCATCTGTCATTGATTGAATCATGCAAATGAGAGATCCCATGGGAGAGAGGGAGGAGGGACGGACAATCCCTGCAGCAGAAACCTCCATCCTTCCAGAAATTCCTCCCTCTGGCTCCACTCCCTGCCTGCCCTGGCTCAGTGGCACAGGATTCTCCACCTCCGGCTCTCCCACACTCAGCTGGACAAACACCCAAACACCTCTGGGAGGTGATTTTCCAAGGAGAATGTGTCAGAAAAGGGATACTGCTTTATTGACAATCTGGGAAGAAACCAAAATAACCTCAATCCTCCCGATTTGATCATCAAACCCCAACAGAGGCTTCTGATGCCCAGCCACGAGGATGACACCCTGTGGGCAGCGGCACTTCCCTACCTGCACCTCCCAGCAGAGAGGGAGTGCTCACTCCATGAAGCTGATCCCAGCCGAGAGAGAACCAGAGAGTCCCTACCTGACACAGGAGGGATAAACCCCTTGCCCCACAGCCCAGTCCTGCTGGGATTCCCCAGTGCCCCACCCTGGAACCCCCCCTATTTCCCAGGAAACACTCACCAGCACTTCGAAGAGGAGGGACAGCAGCTTGCTGTTGGCCATGAAGGTGCTGTCCAGGACACCCAGGTTGAACCAGCTGCCCAGGCACCTGAAGATTTTGATGAGCATCTTCTCCTCATTGCCCGCCTTCTCCACACATGTCACCTGTGGGGACACAGGAGAGCCGGTCAGTATAGCTCGCTGGTTCCTCTGTCCAGCCTGGAGAAGTACGACAGATTCCAGCTGGCTCCATTTCCAGGAGTGCCCCTGTCCCAAGGCACTCTGGCAGCGTCCCGTAGACACTGAGCCAGAGAAACTGCGGCCTGTGGCGTGGTGCAGGAACGGTCCAGTTTAGCTGTCAGCTGAAGAGAATAACGAGAGGGCTCCTGGAGTGCCTGTAATTCTGAGTGCCTTTATTGCAGGGTCTTCACACACACAGAGAAGGCAGGAATCCAAGAGGCCGAGGAGCCCTCAGACACAGCCTTAAGAGTTACCATGTACCACCAATCACCAGGGTTACTTGGGACTATGGGATGGGGAAGGAAAGGGGCCCAGGAGATAACAGGGAATAGAACAAAGGCTCTTAGGGGGAGGGAGGAGATGATGGACACCAGCTACTCTGGTTTGTCCTGGGTTAAACCATGGTCACTTCACTTTCCAGGGGTTTCCTATCTCCTTGGAACTTTCTCCACCAGTTATCTTTCTCCTTTTCTAAGTCTTCTCCCCCTGGGGTCTCTAAGGACACATCCACGGCAGCTACAGGTCAGGATCTGATCACCAGTGGGTGATCCATGAGAAATACCCAATAACATCCTCTGGAGTCCACACAAGAACATTCCAGAAGCAGGCTGCTCCCAACGTCCCTGTCACCAACAGCCCTGGCCCTAGTGAGAGGGAGGGACAGACCCTCTCTGTCAGCTCTGGCTGCTGTGACAGGAGCAGAAGAGCAGCTGGAGTCTCTCCTCGTTCCCAGTCCTGCAGGATCCCATGTCAGGCCGGTGGAGCGCAGCCACCAGGGACGTTCACCCCTGACAAACCCCAGTTTAATCCTTCTTCCCACAAAGCACCTCTGCAGAGAGAAGCTGGTGCTGAGAGCCAGACCTGTCCTGAGGGACATTCCAAACAAGCCATCCCAGTGTCCAAGCCAGAATGTGCCAAGATGTGGGACAGCAGCAGCTCGTTCCCAGTGTGGGCCAACACTCCAGCTGCAGCCCAGCACCCAGCAGAGCCCAGCCCAAAGCCCCAGCCTCGACAGGCACAGGGAAAGGGGGAAGAGGTTGACAGATAGGACATGGAGGATGATTCCAGACACCCTGGACTGGCCCAGAAATCCTTGCGCAAGAGCTTCCAGGGATTCTCTCTCCACACCTGACACTTCAGTCCTAAAGGTGGAATGCTGGACCTCATCACAGACCCTGGAATGCTGCTTTGACCCCCCCATTTTGTAACTGAAAATGGGAATGTGGCATTTAAATCCCACACAGAAAATCTGGCTCTTCAGGCAGGTGGTGGAATGCCCATGCTGGCAGCAATAGGGAAAGCTCAAGAAAGCTCCAGGCAGGTGCAGAGGGAGCAGGAATGTGCAGGGACAGGGCCAGCCTGTGTCAGCTCCAAGCAGCTGTGAGCACCAGAGAGAGGTGACTCTGTCTGTGTCCTCAATATGCCAGCCAGGATCTCCCAGGGATCCTGGGAAAAGCTGGGGCTGGACACAGCTGGAGGGGACAGCCCAGTGCAGGAACTCCCTCATGTGCCAGCTGGGATACCCCAGGGATCCTGGGAAAAGCTGGGGCTGGACACAGCTAGAGGGGACAGCCCAGTGCAGGGACTCCTTCATGTGCTAGCTGGGATACCCCAGGGATCCTGGGAAAAGCTGGGGCTGGCTGGGCAGGGTGGCACTGGATGGGGACTCGAGGAAGGTGAAGGAATTTCAGAGTGAGCAAGGACTTGCTCACACAGCTTATCCCAGGAACAGGAGGAGCTGGGCTGCCCTGATGGCTGCAGTGGCACTGGCAGGGAATTCTGCTTGGATAAACACAGAATGGGGAACAGCAACAGCAACACCTGAGCTGCTGACCAGAGGACACAGCTCAACTCCACCCCCTGATACAGGATAAGGGGAAGCAGCCTCGAGTTGTGCCAGGGGACGCTTAGGTTGGATACTGGAAAAATGCCTTCCTGGAAAGGGCTGTCCAGCTCTGGCACAGCTGCCCAGGGCAGGGGTGGAGTCCCCATCCCTGGAGGGATTTCAAAGCCATGTGTCAGTGGTGGCCTAGCCCACCTGGGGGACAGTCGGACATGTGGGCTCTGAGGGCTTTTCCAACCCAAACAATTGCAGGATCCCGTGAGCAGGGCTGGGCGCTGTGGGGCAGAGGGAGCTCAGCTGGAGGCGCTGCCCAGGCTGGCCCTGCTCAGCTCACCAGCAGTGACACCACGGTGCTGGAGTAGTAGGCCAGGTCCTCGATGATCTCGGTGCGGCGGTTGGCCCCGATGCGCAGGGAGCGGCTGTGCACCTCCTCCGGCAGCACCGTCAGGATCTCCAGCAGGAAGGGCAGCGACGTCACGTCATTGCTGTACCTGCATTGTGGCAGGAGGGACGGGGGACACCTCAGCACTGGGGAACAGCACTGCGAGAGCCGGAGGGGCATCCCGGCCCACGGCAGGGCGTGGGACTGAGTGGGCTTTAAGGTCCCTTCCCACCCCAAGCATCCCATGATTCCATATTCCACGGATTCAGCAGCAGTGTCACCTCAAGGACAGGCAGTGTCCAGCCACAGGGGACAGCCCTGACAAGAGGAGCCTCCAGGATGGCTCAGCCCAGGGATCTCCAGCAGAGCAGTGACAAAAGCTTTCTCAGCTCGTGAGCTCTGGGAGTCCAGGTGCCACTGCCTGGACAAATCCCATCACCACCTCTTGCCAATGGACACGGGGCCACCTCAGCGTGGTGGCAGCCCCCGGGGCTGCTACTGTCACTGTGCAGCAGCGTGTGGTATCCCATGGGGACACCCGACAGTGACCAGCTCCAGCCTCACTGCTCCATCCCACAGCACAGCTACAGCTGAGGGAAGAGGGATCATCCCTAACAAAAGAGGGATGAGGAAAAGCGCTGAGTCTCGGGCTGTGGGCAGGGAAGCGTGCAGGGCAGACAGCCCCTCCTGCCACCACCCAGGGCACCTGGAATCAGCAACCATGGGAGAGAAACTTCCCTTTCCTGCCCTACACGGGACCACCTGCCTGACACAGCCCACAGAACAACCCCCAGCCCAGAGACAGGAACAGGCACTCACTTCTCCACCAGTGTCTGCACACAGCCCTTCCACGAAGCCATTTGCAGGGCGAGGTCAGCTATTGCCAAAGCGAGCTGGAAGGGAATGGGAAAACACACAGATCAGTGAGGGGAGTGCTGGGATGTGCCCAGGAGAAAGGGCTGGCAGGCAGCTCTGGAATCCACCCCTAACATCCCTGCCAGCAGGTAACCCTGGAATCACTCCCAACATCGCCTGAGGGCAGGGAACTCCGGGATCCATCTCCACCATCGCTGTGGTGAACTGCTGAACACCAGCTGCCCCAGGGGTGACATTCCCTGCCAGAATACTCCGGGGCTGGAGGAGCACCCTGGCCTCAGCCTGGGGGTGTCAGACCCCCAGTGCCACAGGAATATATGGATTATGGGAATGAAGGGTGCAGAGAAATCCCTCTGAACACCCAGGGCACTGCTGGGTTTGGTCTCCGTGGCAGAGCACAGGGAAAACGCCTGCTCCTCCTCTCCAAACAGCAAATGAGGATGAAGCAATGGATGTAACCAAAGAAACTAGTGATGAAGGAGGGAAAGCAATCTTGTGCCAGGCTGGGAGCAGGGATCAGCCTTCCCTGGATCTCCAATTCTCCAGCCCAGGGAGAGCGGTCCCAGAGGGACTGCCAGGAGCAGGACATGGAGGGAGCAGCTCCATCCCTCCCCTGCAAGCACCCACCTGCGTGACAATGACCGGGGACAGGTCCTTCAAGTTCTGGATGTGGGACAGCAAAGAGTCCCGGAGTGAGGCGTGGGAATCCGTGGGGAGCTCATAGAAGGAAGTTTGGATCTTCATCTTCATGGTCTGCGCCGCAAAGTAGCAGGACTCCACATCCTGGTGGATCTGCAGCAGCTGGTCCGAGATCTCCCAGGCATGGACCTGTGGGAAAACCATGGCATGGTCAGTGGGCAGGGCCAGGGCAGCACTGAGGGGGTCAGGAGGGTCAGGGGGCTGCAGACAATCCAAATTCCCCAATGAAAACTTGGCCTTGTCCTGTCAGATCAAGTCCAGAGGAGGTCCTGGAGCTGCTCCAGGGCTGGAGCCCCTCAGCTCCCAGGGATCCAGGCTGGGAGAAGCTCCAGGGAGAGCTCAGAGCCCCTTCCAGGGCCTAAAGGGGCTCCAGGAGAGCTGCAGAGGGACCGGGGACAAGGCCTGGAGGGACAGGACACAGGGAATGGCTTCCCACTGCCAGAGGGCAGGGATGGGTGGGATATTGGGAAGGAATTGCTGGCTGGGAGGGTGGGCAGGCCCTGGCACAGGGTGCCCAGAGCAGCTGTTTGTGCCCCTGGATCCCTGGCAGTGCCCAAGGCCAGGCTGGACACTGGGGCTGGGAGCAGCCTGGGACAGTGGGAGGTGTCCCTGCCATGGCAGGGGTGGCACTGGAGGGGCTCTGAGGTCCCTTCCCACCCAAACCATTCCAGTATTCCCCACACACCCCTGAGTGCAGAGCCCACTCCGTGCTGCCATCCCAGCTCAGGCTGGGCATTGGGAAGGTGCTGGCACTGGAAAACCCACCTGATGAGCCGGAGGGACAGAGCAGCTTCATAACAGACCTGACACAGCCCCTCTGGGAGAGCAGATTCCACAGCAGCTTTTCTGGGATAAGTGGAGACTCACAGGAAACAAACACGGAGAGAGCCCAGCAAGGGACAGGTGGCAGGAGGGGGGTGGATAAAGGTCTCCCCAGACCAAAATCACATATGGATATGGAATCCCAGGATTGAGGACACCAGGCCCATCTGAGGGCCCACACCAGGACTCCAGAGCAGAACATGGATGTGCCCAAGAGCCGGAGGAGGGCCAGGAAGGAACCCACGGCCTGCCTGGCCTCGGGGCAGCTCCAGCCAGTGCCAGGCTGGCCTGAACACAAAGGCTCAGTCCTGAGTGTGGAATCAGGGCTCTGGTGAGCCAGGGAAACACCAGGCAGACTCCAGAGCCCCCTGGCTGGGCTGGGGCACAGGAACAGACTGTCACTGAATCCCAGAATCACTGAGGCTGGAAAAGACCTTCAAGGCCATCAAGTCCAACCTGCGACCCATCCCTACCCTGTCCCCAGCCCAGAGCACTGAGTGCCATGTCCAGGCCTTCCTTGGACACCTCCAGGGATGGGGACTCCAAACCTCCCTGGGCAGCATGGTTAAAAATTCCAAATCCAGCTGATGCAGAAATCTGGGAGTAAAAGTTGAGCCAATTCCGTGAGCTTTGCAGCTCTTGTCTCTGACAGCCTTTGGGCCACAGGACTTCCCTGAGCCCAACCCAGCATGAAATAAAACTTCTGCATCCCTAAAACCCATCTCTCATTCCAGCCTCCCTAATGCAGGCAATCCCATCACAACCCTTGGGCAGTCACTCCAACAGCCAAACAGCTCTTTGTTATAAACCACTGCCTGTCCAGCCTCGCTCCCAGCTGCATTCCAGCCTGGAAGAAAAAGTAATCCCCTTTCCAAATCTCTCCCGCGGGCAGGACAGCAGCGCCCAGAGGCTCCATCCCCACCAATGCATCAGACCCAAATCCTGGGTTCCCAGGGCTCTCCTGCATCGCACAGGGGAACATGAGGGCAACACCAGGCAGGATCAGCATAATCCAGGCTGATTCCCAGGAAAAACCAGTCTCTTGCACATGGAAAAGGAAAATGTTACAGCTGGCAATAGCACAGGGCCTAGCTCCTGACCCCACTCGCAGAATTTCTGCCAGGAGATCTTTCCATGGCCACTGTAGCCTGGAATGCAGCTGGAGCTGACTGCAGAACCCAAAGGGCCCAGACAAGCTGAGGAGGGCTGGGACCCGCAGCACCCCATGTCCTCTCCTCTGCCTTCCTCCTCTCCACAGAATCCTCTGAGCTGGAAACCCCAGAGCCCATCAAGTCCAACTGTTCCCCAGCACTGCCAAGGCCACCACTGCCCCATGTCCCCAGGTGCCACATCCCCATGGCTCTTCAATCCCTCCAGGTTCAACCTCCACGGCCAGTGGATCCATCCCTGCCACATCCAGGCAGCAGCTCCTCACAGCTTCCCACGGGACAGAGCACATTCTCCCCATGGAATGCCAGACCACCACCATCACTGACCACAGCAAGGTCAGGGAGAGTCTGCAGAGCTTTCAGAGAACCTCCTCTGCTGTTTCCAGCTGCCTCCACAACCTGTGTTGTTCATGATCAGTGACTCCAGCATCTCCAGCCACTCCTGGTGTAAAACTCGCCTGGAATGACTCTAAGAGGGAGTGAGGAAAAGCTGTTGCTGTCATAAACGTGCCCTCTGGATTTATTTATCCTCACAGGAAATTTCCAAGCTGGGAATAAACAAAAAGTTAAACTCAACACCTACAACAGCCAGAATCCCCCCAAGCCCTCTCATTAAACTCTTTCTCCCCTCAATTAACGGGCTGGTAATTCCCAGTTTGGATGGACATGGTGGCAGACAGGGGAGACCCTCCCAAACCCACCAGCCCCAGGGCACATGGAAAATCCATCTGGGAGCCACAGACTCAGCAAAGAGCACAGTTATTAATGGGTTGTGAGCACCAATGACTACAAGAAGCTGTTTCTATGCCTGAAACTCCTCATGGCACATTCAGGAATTCTAGAAAGCCAGAGGATTTCCTTCCCAGAAAGCACTTCCTGAACCACCACTAAAACCCAAACCAACCTCCACTCAATCCACACCAAAACCCCAACACAGCTCACAGTCACGGATCCACACGGAACATTCTCCCACAGCTCTGCTCCAGACACCAGGGATGCAGAGGAACTCCAGCCATGGAGCTCGGAAAGCTGGGACAAGGCCAATCCCCAAGCTGGGTATGGCTCCTCTGCCTGAGGAAACCCCACCTAGGCTGGAATCAGCCTTCACACAACTCCCAGCACCCGGCTGCCTGAAGGATCCTCAGATTCTGGGATTTAGGTCAACGTGCACCTTCTGCCGAGCTCTCCAGTGCTGTGCAAGCTCAGAGCTGCCCCACCATGTCTGGCCCCATTTCCCAGGAATAACCAACAGGAAAGGTGAGAACGAGGCTGCCGGGAGAGCTGAAGGACAAACCTGAGACCCCAGTGCCCTCCAGACCCAAACCTGAACCCCACACCCTGCCCGAGATCCCAGGGATGGGAACCGTTCCCCAGAACTCCCAGAGTGACCCAGGCACCCAAACTCAGCTTTAGCCTTTGCCTTCTCATCCCCACGATGGCTCTGACCACCCTGGCAAACAGAGAGAGCTCAACACAACATCGCTGGCAGCGCCCAAGGCCAGGCTGGACACTGGGGCTGGGAGCAGCCTGGGACAGTGGGAGGTGTCCCTGCCATGGCAGGGGTGGCACTGGAGGGGCTTTGAGGTTCCTTCCCACCCAAACCATCCCAGGATTCTGTGATTACAACTCCAGAAAGGCAAAAAATGGTGGGAATCCAACCCCAAGAGCTCGTCCCAGCAGAGGCAAATGGGACAGAACTGACGAGGGCTGAGCTCTCTGGAATGGGCACAGACTGCCCAGGGACATCAGGGACACCCTGTGACAGGTGGCACTGCATGGGCACGGCCTGGCACAGAGGAGGATCCAAGCAAACATCCTGTGGGGGGTTAATCCCAGTGACTCGACCCCAGCCAGGGCACGGGGAGGCCTGAGGGACAAACACCAGTGACAAGCGAGAGCCAGCCAGGGCCACCAGGGCCACAGTGGCTCCCTAGCCATGGCCTGTCCCACCAGTGTCACCATGGCCCCCAAGCCTTGGCCTGTGCCGGAGTGCCCAGCCAGTGCCACTACTGTCACAGTGACCCTCGAGCCAGGGCCTGACCCTGCTGCCATCCCTGAGTGGGTTTGGTTCTGTCCCTACAGACCCTGCAGGGACACTGGGCAGCAATCCCACCACTCCCAGCTTTTCCATTCCTGATGGAGCCCTGGGCAGGACCCTCCCTCGGAGCTCCCCGGGGCTGTGCTTGCTGCACCTCACACGGGGAGGGAAAGGAGCAGGGCTAGAGGAGCCAGGAGCACGGGAAAGGGGCTTTTCTTTGCCATTTTCCTCCAACAGCCACAGCCCAAGGTGCAGGTGCCAGAGCAGCTCCTGCAGGACGCTGCCCTCAGGGAGCTCCAGGGCCAGGGGCACAGCCACCTCCAGAGGATCAGTTACCAGCTCTCTGCTTGCGTCAGGGGGGTGAAATCCAGAGGCAAGGAGAGCACTGCCATTCCCAACCACACTCGCTGGATAACGAGAGGCCTAACCCCGGGCAGAGCCTCCCCACCCCACCGGCTCCTGCAGCTCCCCTTGCCCCCATGAGCACTGAAATGCCCAGGTTTGGTCTCTACACCCAAAAACAAGGCAGAAAGATCTCTGCTTCCCCACACACCTTCCAGGCAGCTCCCCCAGCGTGCCCTGGCTGGGAAAGGTCCCAGCAGAGCATCCCAACCCTCCCACCCCGCACCGGGGAGCTCCTGCTGTGCAGCTGGGTCACCTCACTGCCCCACGGCCAGGGCTGGAATAACTCAGCAGCTCCGAGGAGAGGAAGATGCTGGATGGAACCAGGCTGGGCCTGGAACACCCAGAAAATAACTGGGATTCCTTCTGAGACGTGGCAAATAAACCTCAGACAGGGCCAGGGTGAATAAGCACCGTAAAAGGGGAGAAGCAGGAATGCTGCTGACCTGGGGCTGAGCTGCTTTAATAATAACATTGTTGCTGTTGTTGTTATTATTATTATTGCTATTAGTACTACTGTTATATCAAAAACAACGCAGGGAAAAGCCCAGAGGAACTGGAGAAGAGATGCTGGCCCTGAGAGGGTCAGAGCACTCAGGAACACCAATCAGCCCCCAAAAGCCCAAACTCCCCTGGGATGGGGCAGCCTGTCCTGAGGACACCCCTTCACCCAACAGGAATCCTGCAGGTCCCACCCAGCCCCACTGGCTGATCCCAGATTTGGGGGTCCCTGGGACAGGAATTTTGGGTGTCTCACCCGGGTTCAGGGGACCCTGGGACGGGAATCATCCCTGAAATGCAGATTTCCCTCTTCCAGCTGCCCCGAGATCTCTGTGCTGGCAAAGCCCCTCCCAGGGGACAATGTGGGGAGCAGCTCCAGAGACCCCCAGAGCCAGCTATGGGCACTCCCTTGGGAACTCTGATGGGAACTGGAACGGGGCTGCAGCACTGAAGGGAATTTGAGGGGGAAATGGGGAAAACGGGAGTCTGTGAGAACAAAGTCTCAAGATTGGCCAGAGGGTGGGAAGGGGATGGAGCTGAAGCTGCTCTGGAGCAGCGGAGCAGGAGCTGGGATCCAGAGAGCAGGGAGGGGGCGGGACACAGCTCCTCCCCGGTCCCAGGATCAGGGAATCTCGTCCCATGGCTCTAGGGCCGTTTGGGGAACACAGGGGGGGAGCACGAGGTGCCCCAAGGGCAGCACAGCGGGGACACTCCCGGCTCCGGGGAGGTGGGGACAAAGCAGCTCCAGCAGGACCAGATGAGGCCACAAAACAGTGACAAACACCCCAAACCCGGGGGGAGGTGGGGGAAAGAGCCGGGGGTGTGTCCTGAGAGCTCTGGAGAGGGGAACGAGGCCTTGGTTCCATCCCCTCCCGGATGCCGGCGGCTCTCTCACCCCGGCCCACAGGAGAAGCCCGGAGGGAGCCGGAACTTCCCTCCGGTTCCTCCTTCCCAGCTACACCAGGACTGTGCCAAACGCCCCAGCCCGTTGTTCCTGGTGTTAATCACAGAATCCTGGAATGGTTTGGGTGGGAAGGGACCTCAGAGCCCCTCCAGTGCCACCCCTGCCATGGCAGGGACACCTCCCACTGTCCCAGGCTGCTCCCAGCCCCAGTGTCCAGCCTGGCCTTGGGCACTGCCAGGGATCCAGGGGCACAAACAGCAAATCTGGGCACCCTGTGCCAGGGCCTGCCCCCACTCCCAGCCAGGAATTCCTTCCCAATATCCCATCCATCCGTGCCGTCTGGCACTGGGAAACCATTCCCTGTGTCCTGTTCCTCCAGGCCTTGTCCAAAGTCTCTCTCCAGAGCACTCCCATAGATAGGGCAGCCACAGAGCAGCGGGAAGCGGCAGCGGTGGGGTAGGGGCTCCCCGGGACCACCCCAGGACCGCCGTTCCCTGCCCCGCCCCACTCCGGATGGGGTCCGAGGCCTCCCCGCGAGCCCAGGCCCGGTACCCGCCGCCCGCGGCTCTCACCGAGCGCTGCAGTTCGCCCAGCCAGCAGCTCGCCCGCTCCTTGCCGCTGGGGTCGGGGTCGTGGTAGAGCGCCTGCACGGCCTGCTGGACGAGCTGCAGGCTGGGCCGGCCCGGCCCGCGCTCCATGGCCGGTCCCTCAGCGCCGCCCGCCCGCCGCCATCGCCGCTCCGCCGCACCGGGCCGGCCCCCGGAAACGCGCCCGCGCGCCTTCCGTTCCGCCGCCCTCGAGCGCCGCCACCCGCTCCGCCCGGTTCCGCCTCTACTACCTCATCTCATCCCATCCCGACCTGTCCCGTTCCGTTCCATTCCACTGCATTCCATCCCCTCCCGTCCCATCCCGTCCTCTCCCATCCCACCCCGGTGGGTCCCACCGCCCCCCAACGCCCCCCGCCTGGAACGGGTTTCCGGCGGTGCGGCAGTCAAATGTGTCCGGGCGCACGCGGCGCGGCGGGAAGGATCCGTGACCCCCCCCCCCCCCCCCAAATCGAAACTGGGGTCCAGGGACCCCTACAGCCCCTACAGCCCCTACAGCCCTCACAGCCCCTACAGCCCTCACAGCCCCTACAGCCCCCACAGCCCTCACAGCCCCTACAACCCCTACAGCCCCTACAGCTCCTACAGCCCCTACAGCCCCTACAGCCCCTACAGCCCTCACAGCCCCTACAGCCCTCACAGCCCCTACAGCCCCTACAGCCCCCACAGCCCTCACAGCCCCAACAGCCCAGCCCCTACAGCCCCCACATTCACAGCCCCTACAGCAGCCCCTACCCCTACAGCCCTCAGCCCCTACAGCCCCTACAGCTCCTACAGCCCTACAGCAGCCCTCAGAGCCCCTACAACCCCTACAGCCCCTCTACAGCCCCTACAGCCCCTACAGCCCCTAGAGCCCCTAGAGCCCCTACAGCCCCTACAGCCTCTACAGCCCCTACAGCCCTTACAGCCCCTACAGCCTCTACAGCCCCTACAGCCCCTACAACCCCTAGAGCCCCTACAACCCCTACAGCCCCTACAGCCCCTAAAGCCCCTACAGCCCCTACAGCCCCTACAGCCCTCACAGCCCCTACAGCTCCCACAGCCCGTCCCGAGCACTCCAGGGGCCCCCGGCTCCCACGGGCCGTCCCACGGGGTCCCGCTCCCCCCATTCCCATTGAGCTGTCCCTGAGGGCTCACACCCACGCACCGACATCGGGCCGGCAGTGCCAGCGCCCCCAGCCCCAGGGAGCCGTCCTGAGGCACTCCACACCCCCGACCCATTATCCCATTGAGCTGTCCCCCCAGTCCCATTATCCCATTGAGCTGTCCCCCCAGTCCCATTATCCCATTTCCCGTCCCCCCCAGCCCCATCACTCCCAGCTGTGGCCATTTCAGGGGGTCTCCTGCAGGACCAGGGCTGGGCCCAGCTCCCCGTGCCAGGACACGCTCCAGTTGTTATGGAATATAAATCATTAATCATGGAGACAACTGAATCCCAGACCACGGGGGGGGCCTCAGGTTCCAGAGCCCACCGTCCCTGCGATGAACCCCCGACCAAAGGGGTCTGTCCCAAAGGGGAGGGACAGGATCACATCGGCCATGAGGGACTGCTCCATCTGAGCCTGAGAGTGACAGGGAATTATCCCCAAACCCCTTCCCCTCCGTCTGATCTGGACAGTGACAGGGAATTATCCCCAAATGCCCCCCCATGTGTGCACGCCCCACAGAGCCCCTGCAGCGGGGCTCTGGTGCTGGGTCACGTTCAGAGGGGTGGCTCCAGCCCAGGCTGGAGGAGCAATGAGCGCTCCTGGTCACTGAGAGGGCTCTGGCTGGGCCCCACCGTCCGATGGAGAAACCTTTGGCTGCAGCTGCAGTGAAACTTGGGGATGTCAGGGGGCTTTCCTGGAGCCTCGACCCCACCCTGGTCCTCACCCAATCACTTCTTGGGCGACGAGCTGAGAGTCAAACCCAATGTGTCAGCAGGCACGGGTGCTGGACTGAGAAGGATTTTGGGGGAAAACTCCTTTAATTTCCTTTCCCTCATTATCATTGTTGAATAACGATGAGGTGGCTTCTGAGGCCAGTGGTGCTCGTTCCCTCTGCCCAGGGCTGGGACAGCCACCGTGTCACCTCACGGTGGTGCCCATGGCAGGTGGGTGGGACAAGGTCATCTCTTGGTCTTTTCCAGCTCAGACCGGTCTGAGATTCCTTGATTCCATGGTCAGTCCACCCACAGTTGTGATTTTGCTAGTGGGTAACAAGTCAGGTCGTTGGGTGGCTTCACCACCGTTAGGTGCTGAATTTGGGTGGTCAGCAGGACAAGGTGTCAGAGCCTGCTGGTGTCACCCTCATTTGGGGTAATTACTGCTCAGCTCCCCAGATCATGGGCCTTGGGAAGCGCTCGGATGCCCCAGGGCACAGGTTCAACAAGCAGGAAGGAGCCGTGGTAATTAACACCGGCCTCGTAATCACACTCACTTCACACGGCACAAACAAATAATTAATCCCCAATCAGGAATGGAAATGATGCTTTTGATAGCCTGGTGCTCTGGCAGCTGATGCTGGGTGTTAATGCAGGAACTGCCAAAGAAGCAGGAATGGAATTGGAATTTATCTGGACCAGTTCAGAGGAGAGTGGTTGGGGCACACTGTCCAGGCAGTGCAGATCCTCCCCCTTGGGTCAAGCCAATTAAGCCATTAACGAGATTCAGTTGCTCTGCCAACCCACAGCACTCGCTTGGCCAACACCACGATGGCTGCAAGCAAAGCTGGTGGCCCAGCCTCTCCAAGGCCGGGTGGCACTGCCTTGGTGGCACCAAGGGCCCCGGGATCCCCAGCTGTGGTGGGCAGGTGCCACGCCATGTCCTGGGGCCTGTGTGTCCTAACCTAAAACCTGAACCCTCAACTTCCTACAGGTGATGAGCACAGGGACTCTGCAGGTCTGCAGGTGTTTGCGACCTGATCTATGCCTCCTGGTCAGCGTGTCCTGATCAGCGTGTCCTGGTCAGCGTGTCCTGGTCAGCGTGTCCTGGTCAGTGTGTTCTGATCAGCGTGTTCTGGTCAGCGTGTCCTGGTCAGCGTGTCCTGGTCAGCGTGTTCTGGTCAGTGTGTCCTGATCAATGTGTCCTGGTCAGTGTGTCCTGATCAGCGTGTTCTGGTCAGCGTGTTCTGGTCAGTGTGTTCTGGTCAGCGTGTCCTGGTCAGTGTGTCCTGATCAGCGTGTTCTGGTCAGCGTGTCCTGATCAGCGTGTCCTGATCAGCGTGTTCTGGTCAGCGTGTCCTGATCAGCGTGTCCTGGTCAGCGTGTCCTGATCAGCGTGTTCTGGTCAGCGTGTCCTGATCAGCGTGTCCTGGTCAGCGTGTCCTGATCAGCGTGTCCTGATCAGCGTGTCCTGATCAGCGTGTTCTGGTCAGCGTGTCCTGATCAATGTGTCCTGATCAGCGTGTCCTGATCAATGTGTCCTGGTCAGTGTGTCCTGATCAGCGTGTTCTGGTCAGCATGTCCTGATCAATGTGTCCTGGTCAGCGTGTCCTGATCAGCGTGTTCTGATCAGCGTGTCCTGGTCAGCGTGTCCTGATCAGCGTGTTCTGGTCAGTGTGTCCTGATCAGCGTGTCCTGATCAGCGTGTCCTGGTCAGCGTGTCCTGATCAGCGTGTCCTGATCAGCGTGTTCTGGTCAGCGTGTCCTGGTCAGTGTGTTCTGATCAGCGTGTTCTGGTCAGCGTGTCCTGGTCAGTGTGTCCTGATCAATGTGTCCTGGTCAGTGTGTCCTGGTCAGCGTGTCCTGAGCAGCGTGTTCTGATCAATGTGCTCTGGTCAGCGTGTCCTGGTCAATGTGTCCTGGTCAGCGTGTCTTTATCAATGTCACCTTTTAGTTTCCCACTAGCAAACCCAAACAAATGAGAGTTGGGTCCGTGCCCAGCTCAGGAGGATTGAGAAGGCCGAGTGCAGGTGCTGTCCCCAGGCCGGGGCAATCCCAGCACAATTCCAGGCTGGGCCAGGAATGGGGGAACAGCCCTGGGACGGGGCCTCAGCACCCTGAACCTGCTCCAGGTGGGATTGCTCCCAGCACGAACGGGGCTGCTCCAACACCAGGGCCAGACACCCCCCTGGTGCCAACACCGAAACCGGACAGGTTTCTGCTCATCTCGGTCTCGTACCGGAGCCTGGTGAAATTCTGTAACCTGCTCAGGGATTTCTTGCAGTTTCTGAGGGTCCAGCTGGGCTGAGCCGGAGGATGAGCAGGTCCAGTTCTGGCTGCCGCGGCCCCGGACCGTTCCCCGCTGGAGCCGCGACCGCGGGGCCCAAGGCGGCCCCAGCGCCCGGGGCTGCTCCGTCCTTCCCCGCCCCTCCCTGCGCCCACCCCGTGCTGGAGTTCAGTCTGTGTTGAAATAACGCTGTTCGTGCTCCCATGAACCGCGGTCTCAGCGCCATTCAGCCGCCCGGGCACGGCGAGGCGGGGCCGATGCGGGAACCGGGAGGGAAAACGAGCGGGGCTGGTCCCGGTTTGGGAGGAGACGAGGGCGGAGCCGGGGAGGAGTGGGAAAAGCGGTTTAATAACAACGGAGGGCACGGGAACGGGAACAGTGTCCCCGGGGTGGCCAGTCCAAGTCCCCTGGGTGCTCAGCTCACCCTCAGGGCTCACGTCCTGTTTGGGAACTCACCTTTGGCAAAATCCCAGCCGGCGATGTAGCAGGATTTCAGCTCCGAGACCCTGAGCGAGGCGTCGGGCACGCAGCCCAGCTGGATGTAGTCACTGCACTCCACGGGCTGGTCCAGCTGCAGCACGGCCGTGTCCCCATCCCTGTCCCTGTGGTCAGGTGTCCCCCATCCCTGTCCCTGTGGCTGACCAGTGATGAACTTCCACTGCCGTGGGCTCCACGGGTGCCCTGGAGCCGCCTGGGCTGTGCCAGCCCCGCGGGCGCAGCCCGAGCTTCGGGCGGCCTGGGGGTCCCTGCTGGGCCCTGGAACACACAGGTAACAACAGAGACACACCTGGGCACACACACACACACACCTGGGCACACACACACACCTGGGCACACACACACACACCTGGGGACACACACACACCTGGGCACACACACACACACACCTGGGCACACACACACACCTGGGGACACACACACACACCTGGGGACACACACACACCTGGGCACACACACACACACACCTGGGCACACACACACACCTGGGGACACACACACACCACACCACACACACACACACACCTGGGACACACACACACCTGGGGACACACACACACACACCTGGGCACACACACACACACACACCTGGGACACACACACACACACACACACACGGACACACACACACACCTGGGGACACACACACACACACCTGGGCACACACACACACACCTGGGGACACACACACACACCTGGAGACACACACACACACACCTGGGCACACACACACACACACACCTGGGCACACACACACACCTGGGCACACACACCCGGGCACACACACCCGGGCACACACACCCGGGCACACACACACACACCTGGGCACACAGACAGGGTGTAGATACACCTGGGCACACGCACACACGGGTGTCACGCACACACGGGTGTCACACACACACGAGTGTCACACACATCTGCACACACCCTCTCACCTCATTTTCACACCTGCACCCCACCCCCTCGGTGCCCCCCATGCCCCTCCCCCGGCTCATCCTCTTTGTCCCCAAAGCGGATTATGGCGGTGGCTCAGCCAGGACACGCGAGTGTGCAAGGAGGGGCTACACCTCCAGCCAGCCTCACACGGGAACACAGGTGTGCACAGGGGTGTCCCACCCTCTCCCAGGTGTGCACAGGGGGGGTCACATCCCCTCCCAGGTGTGCAGGGAGGGTCTCACCCCCTCCCTGGGCCCACACCTGTGCAGACAGGTCGCGCACAGCCCAGCAGGGCAGGCAGTGCAGGTACTGTGGGCAGGGGATGCCCCAGGCAGAGCCCTCGGGAAGGGAGGGGAAGTGCTGCAGGCAGGAGACAGGTGATGCTCCCGGGAAGCACAGGCAGGTGACATCTCCTGAAGCACAAGGAGTGCAGGCAGGTGATCCCTGGGCACCGCAGGTGGGGCTCAGGGCAAATGGGGCTCTGTGCAGGAAGGGCTGAGGGCAGCACAGGGCATGCCCCAGGCGGGGCAGGTGCCAGCAGGTGATACCTGGGAGCTGCAGGCAGGGCAGGTGATGAAGATGCTGCCCAGGAGGTGCAGGAGGGCAGGAGATGCCCAGGTGATGCAGGTGATGCCCAAGGCAGGGCAGGTGATGCAGGTGATGCGGATGACGTCCAGATGTTGCAGGTGATGCAGGTGATGCCCACGTGCTGTAGTAATGCCCAGGTGGTGCCCCAGACAGGGCAGGTGGTGCAAGTGGTGCAGGTTATTCCCACGTGGTGCAGGTGATGCCCAGGTGATGCAGGTGTTGCCCAGGTGATACAGATGATACAGGTGATACAGGTGATGTAGATGATGCCCAGGTGATGCCCAGGTGATGCCCAGGTGATGCCCAGGGGGTGCCAGTGCTGCCCAGGCCAGGCAGGACTCAGCTCCCAGGTCGCAGGTCTCGGGTCAGCCCCGCCCCCGGCCCCGCCCCCGCTCGGCCCCGCCCCCGCCCCCCCGTCCCGCCGGGCCGGGGCAGCAGCGCCGGGGGCGGCGGCGCCGGGCAGGTACGGGGGGGCGGGGGCGGGGGCCGGGGGGGGGCCGGGGGCTACCGGGCGGCCGGGGGCGACAGGGGGAGGGGACTATGAGGGGGCCGTGGTCCCGGGGAGGGGGTCCCGGGGTGCGGGGGGCGTCCCGGACACGGGGATCCTGTGGCCCGGCGGTGGCGGACGGGCGGGGTGACACCCGGGCATCGCAGGGTGGGAAGGGCAGACGCCCCCGACTCCTCCTCTGCCCCCCAACAGGGAGGGGGTCCGGGGGGAAGCAGCACGGGGGTCCCCCCACCCCGGTGCCGGGGATGGTTGGGGTGGCAGATGGGGAGCGCCCCCCCTCCCCTGCCCTAATTACCCGCCGCTAATTGGAGGGGGGCGCCATATGGCTGCCATTGCCGCGCGCGGGGAAGGTTGGGGGACCCCCCTGCAGACCCCCATGGCAGGGGGGGTCACACAGTGTGGGGCGCGGGGCGTGAGGGGGGGACACGCGTGGAAATGGTGAGGGGGAAGTGGGGAGAACTCCCGGGGGACACGAGGGGGACACGGAGGGGGGACACGGCTGTTATATAGGGAGCGGTGCCGGCCTGGCACCTGCTGGTGAGACCCTCGGGCAGGGACAGGGACACCCTGGGGACACGCACGGGGGACAGAGACACCACCCTGGGGTCCTGGGGAAGGGGACCCCGGAGGGGTCCGGGCGGTAGACACGGGCAAAGACACTCAAGCACGAGCGTCCCAGGGGAAGGGGACCCCGGAGTGGTGGCAGCGCTGGGGATCCCAGGAGAGGGGAGCTGGCAGGGGGACAGGGATGGGGACACGGGCACAGGGACCCAGGAAAGGGGACCTCGGGGTGGTGACACTGCTGTCACTGGGGCTGTCCGGCTGGGGGGACATTGCGGAGCGGGGTGGGGACAGGGCCGCGGGGCCGGGGGTGGCAGCCCCGCTCCTCCCTCCCCCGCCACAGGCGCCCCCCGAGGTCCCCGTGTCCCCATGGCGGCCGCGTCCTGCCCGGCGCTCCTGGCCGCCTGCCTGGCGCTGCACCTGGCCACAGGTGAGCATCTGGGGGGCACCTGGCAGACAGGGGACACCTTAGGGGGAACACCGGGGCTGGGAGAGACCCAGTGGGCGTCTGGTGGGGACCCAAGGAGGGGACCCTGGGAGTGGCAACTGTGAGAGGTGGGAGCCCAGGACCTGGGGACACAGAGGACGCTGGGGGGGGGGGAGCCAGAGATGTCACCTGAGTGCAGGAGCACTAGGGGCGATGGCCCCCTGATCTCCTGGGGACGGAGACCTGGAGATGTGGACCAAGGGGTGGGGACCTTGGGGGACACACAAGCGACCGTGCTGGGGGTCCAGGAAGTGGGACTTGGGTGGTGGGGACACGGGGGAATGTGGGAATGCGGACGGAGTTGTTGGTCTGGGGACATGGGGACCCTGGGGCGGGGACACGAGAGACCCTGGGGGGGTCAGCAGGGAACGGGCAGGTGGGGGCCTGGAGAAGGGGGCAGGGAGTGGGACACCGGGGACCCGGGGAACGAGGGGTGGGAGTGGGGATCTTGGGAATGAAGAAGTGGGGATGGGGACATGGGGACCCAGGGGCTGGGGACCCGCGGCGCCACTTCCCCCACGGACACCCGTGTGCCCATCCCCGGCGCGGCGATGGCAGCCCGGGGCGACGGGTGCAGCGGGTTCGGGAACCTGTTCACGGAGATCGCGGAGAACAGCGCCCACGGGAGCCTGGTGGCGCTGCTGCCCCCGCCGGGGGACGCGGGGGGTGCGGGGGGCGGCGCCGGCCTCCAGCTCTGCCTGGTGGGCACCGACGCCGCCTGGTTCTACCTGGACGGACGCAGTGTCCGGCTCAACGTCTCGGCCGGGCGGGCGCTGGACCGTGAGGTGACACTGCCGAGACACTGCCCGGTCCCCTGCCCTACTCCAGCCACCCTGTGTCTGTCGGGTGTCCATCTGTGTCCATCCTGCGTCTGTCCCGTGTCCATTTACCTCCATCCATCCATCCATCCATCCATCCATCCATCCATCCATCCATCTCCATCCTATGTGTCCATCCTGCATCCTTCCTATGTCCATCATGTGTCCATTCTGTGTCCATCCTCCATTCATCCTGCGTCCATCCTGTGCCCAGGCCTCCATCCCACACCTACCTGTGTCCATCCTGTGTCTGTCATCCGTACTCCATCTATTCTGGGTCTGTCATCATCTGGCCATGTGCCATTCATCCTCCTCCTTCTGCCCATCCTGTGTCCATCCTCCATCCATCTTGTGTCCATCTGTGTCCATCCCGTATCCATCCCATGTCTGTCCCATACTCATCCTGGGTCCATGTTGTGTCCATCCAGTGTCCATCCATTCACACTCCCCCCATGCTGAGTCCTGCAGCCCCCTCCATCCCAGATCATCCTGCTCCACCTTCATCCACCTGGGACCCTCCTGCCCCTGCTTGTTTGGGGACCCCAGCCTGTCCCCATGGGGCAGCCCCCCACGTCACCACATGTCCCAATGCCCCGTCCCTTGTCCCCTGCAGGAACTGGAGTCTCCCGTGCTGATGGTGGCCCTGACCTGTGCTGAGGACGGCTCCTCCCCGGTATGGCCACACACGGTGGGGACCCCGGGGAGCTCTGGGGGGGCACAGTCCCTCCCTGGTCACTCCCTGTGTCCCCCCCCCTGCCCCCGGCAGGTCGAGTTCCGGATCATCGTTCAGGTCCTCAATGAGAACGACAACCGACCCCACTTCCAGGGGGCCACTGTCCTCACTCACAACGTCAGCGAGGTGACAGCAGCGCTGTGGGCACGTGTTGGGGACAGGGCTGGCCACGGGGGTGGTCATGGACATGGTCATGGTGATGGGGCAGGGATGGGCATGGGGGCAGGGATGGCCGGGGTCATGGGCACAGGGACAGCATTTGGGACAGGGAGAAGGTGGGTGCCCGGGAGGGATGGGGACACCCGAAAGTCGGAATGGGGGTATTGGGTGTGTTTTTGAATTCTGGGAGTGTTGGGGGACCCCCTGGTCATCCCCATGGGGCAGCTCAGGGGTGTTTGGGAATCCCGGAAGTGTTGGGGAACCCTGAGGGCGCCCGGGGACCCCGTGGTGACCCCCGCGAGCAGCTGACACCAGTGCACTCGGTGGTGTTCAGCACCAGGGGTGTTTGGGGGTGCGGGGCGTGTTTGGGGAGCCGCGGGGTGTTCGGGGACCCCGGGCAGTCCGGGGACCCCTGGTGACCGCCGCGGGCAGCTGGCGCCGGTGCACTCGGTGGTGTTCAGCGCCCAGGCCGAGGACGCGGACGGGGACACGCTCATGTACGTCATCGACACGGCCTCGGTGAGCCGGGGCGGGGGCGGGGGGCCGCGGGGGGGCCGGGGCCATCTGCCGGCCTGACCGAGCCCCCCCCAGCCCGACGCCCGCTTCTTCCGCATCGACCTCCCGAACAGCGGCCGCGTGGTGCTGGCGCGGGCCCTCGACTTCGAGAGCCGGCGGCACCTCGAGGTGGTCGTGACCGCCGTGGTGAGACCCCGCCCGCCCGCGGGACCCCGCTGCGGGCTCCCCGTGTCTCTCCTGTCTGTCCCCATGTCCGTGGGACCCTCACCCGTGGCACTCTAACATGGGACCCCGCTCTGTGAGCCCCCCGCTTGTGGGATCCTGGTGCAGGACCCTGATATGAGAGCTCCGCCTGTGGGACCCCTGCCCACCCTCATGAACGGGGACCTGGCACCCACTCCTGGCCCCGGGGAGGACCCCGGCCTCACCCCACCCCCACAGAGCCCCCCCGCCCGCGGGTCTGGGGTCCTCGTGCCCACCGCAGCCCTTCGGGGTCACGCCCCCCCCCGGCACGGCCACGGCACGGGTGGGTTGCACAGGTGGGGGTCCCTCCCAGCTCTCCCGCCCCCCCACGCCCGCCGGCCGTCCCCGCCAGCCCCACTAATTGGGGGTGACGTGATCCCGTCACCTGCCCTCAATCCCCCTCATTTCCTTAATGGGCCACCTGCGTCCCCCTCCCCCCTCCAGCGCCCCGCCCCTCGCCCCCACCCCGCCCCCACCCCATGGCGGGAACGCAGAGGGACCCCACGGCCCTGGGCTGCGACCCCTGGGGACCCTGGGCTGGGGCTTCCTGTCCCTCGAGGTCCCCTTTACGTGGGGGTCCCCGTGCCTGTGGGATCACCGTTCCTTGGGGTCCCCTGTCACCCCGGGGTGTCCCCACGCCGCGAGGGTCCCTGTGCCTCTCTGTGCATCCCCCATCAAGTTTTGGGGCGTCCCGTGCCCCCGTTTTTCACCCGCAGGAGATGAACACGCGGGAGCGGTTCAACGCCTCGGCGCGGGTGCGGGTCAATGTCCTGGACGGGGATGACCAGTACCCCCAGTTCCTGCCCTGCACCCCCCGCGCCCCCCACAGCCCCCCCGTCTGCACCAGCCCCGTCTACACCGCCAACGTCACCGAGGGCCAGCTCCAGGTGGGATACGAGGCCGTGGGGACACAGCGGGGACAGGGGGTCAGGTGTGCCCGCGGGGCTCAGCCGGACTCCTCCGTGTCCCCTCCATGTCCCCAGGGAGGTCCCCTCAGCTTCAGCCCCGGCGCCGTCTATGCCGAGGACGGGGACAGGGGGCTGCGGGCGGCCATCACCTACTCCCTGCTGGCAGGTAACGGGGACAGGGGGACACGGGGGGACACGAGGGTCAGGGACGGGGCAGGCAGCGACACACAGACACAGCAGGGCAGGGAGATGGGGACACGTGGGCACAGGTAGGCACAGACGTGTGGGCAGGAACACAGGGACACCACAATACGGACACAGGTGGGCAGGGACACGGGCACAGGGATACGATGGGCGGCGACGTGGGGGGACAGAGATGGCCATGGTGTCCCGGGTGGTTCCCAGGGCTGCCCTGTGCCCCCCAGGCCTTGGCAGTGCCGGGCCCCCGGTGGGGGGTGTCTGTGGTGATGGGGCGTCCTCATGCTGGGGGTGTTCCCGCCAGGGGTCGCTGTGCCGGGGGGTCCAAATGAGCACAATCCAATTGCCAGATCCACGGGGGAAAATTGAATAAAGGGATTGAGCTGGGGGGGCACTAATCCCCCCCTCCGGCGAGGGGGGGCTGCAGGGTGGGGGCAACCCCTGGTGCACCCGAGGGCGCTCCAGCACCAGAGGGGTTAACCCCCCTCACATATTTGGGTTCAAAGGGTTAATAAGGCCCTCCCCGTGTGTCCCCCCCACATCCTTCAAAACAAGGTGGGTCCTCCCCACCGTGAGGGTCCAGGAATGGATGTGGGGACATCAGGGACTTCCCACAGGGCTGCCCCAGGGGGGAGTTTCCCACAGTGCCCCGCGGCAGGAGGCAGGTGGGGGGTCCAGGGGTGGGTGTAGGGGTCCCGGGGGTCCCCATCTCTGTGCCCCCCCAGGTCAGGAGAGCAGCAGGTTCCACATCGACAACGTGACCGGGGCCATCACGCTGCTGCGGGCGGTGGAGAGCAGCCGCCAGACCCCCGAGATCTGCCTCAGCGTCATGGTGGGCAGGGAGCGAGGGGGGCTGCAGGGAGATGGGGGCGCCTGAGGTGGGGGGCCCCCAGGGAGATGGGGAGACCAAAGAGGATGGGGGTCCCTGGGATGGTGGGAGCTGCCTGGGGTACTCCGGAAAGCCCCCTTGGGTGCAGGAAGCTGGAGGCAGTGGGTAAGACCTGAGTGTCCCATGTGTCCCTCCACACCCCATGTCCCCCTGTGTCCCACCGTGTCCTCGTGTGTCCCCCGTCCCTTTTCTGTGGCCGTCCCGTGTCTCCCCTGTGTCCCCATGTGCCCCCCTCCGCGCCCCCCAGGCCTCGCAGGTGAACGACCCCTCCAAGTACGCGGTGGCGCGGGCCCTGGTGCGGGTCCTGGCCCCGAACCGGCACCCGCCGCGCTTCCCCCGCGCCCGGTACCGCGCGTTCGTGCCCGCGGCCCCGCGCCGCGCCGCGCTGCTGCTCACCTTCGGCGGGGAGGTGCTCACCCTGCGCGCACACGACCCCGACTTCCCCGAGGTGAGCGGGGCAGGGGGGCGGGCAGGGGATGCAGGTGAGGGTTCAGACAAGGTGTGAGCAGGGGATGCAGGTAGGGGCGGGCAGGGGGCAGGGGGCCGGGGGTGGTGCAGGTAGGATGCGGGTGAGGGCGTGGGCAGGACGGTCAGGTAGGGATGCAGGTGGCATGCAGGTGGGATGCAGGGGAGGGTGCAGCCAAGGTGAAGGCAGGAGGTGCAGGAAGGGGGTACGGGCAGGGAACGCAGGCAATGCAGGTAGAGGCGGGTGCAGCGATGCAGGTGCCGGGTGAGGGTGGGTGCAGGCAGGCGCTGACCCCCCCACCCTGCAGGGGCTGAACCCCCAGGTGCGCTACACCCTGAGCCACGGCGCCAACCAGAGCCAGCAGCTGTTCCAGGTGATGCCCAACGGGCTCCTGGTGGCCCAGGCGGACCAGCTGCGGCCCGGGCAGAGCTACCGCCTGCAGGTGGGCGTGGGGAGCCCGGGGGCATCGGGGGCACAGGGGACGTGGGGGGCTAGGGAGGACTGAGTGGCGCTGGGGGACATGGGGAGCAGGGTGACCCGAGGGGCAGCTGGGGGGCATCGGAGCCTGGGGGACCCGGGGGGAGCGGAGGGGGTTGGGTGGGCACGGGGGGGCTGAAGGTTGTGGATACCAGAGGCGCACCAAAGGTTGGGGGGCATCAGAGAGGGGACATGGGGGTGGACGGAGAGAATACTGGGCCTTGAGGGCACCTCCATGCCCCTTGTGTGTCCCCCTGGTGCCACAGCCATGTCCCCTGTCCTCACCATGTCTCTCCGTGCCCTCCATGCTCCCCTGTTCCTCGTCAGGTGCTGGCACGGGACGAGGAATCGGGCGAGACCTCGAACACGACGGTGGAGCTGGAGGTGCTGTGGCCGGGGCAGGCGGGTACGGAGGAGGGGCAACCCCAGAAACCTCCTCGGGACCCCTCGGTGATCCTCCGCATCCCCGCAGCCCTGGGACACCCCCCAGCGACTCTCTCAGGGACCCCCCCCTGCCCCACGGCACCGGGGTGCCCCAGGAACCGCCCAGGGATCCCCCTGCTGCCAGCGCTGGGGTCTCCCCCAGAGTCCCAGCCGGTGCAGAGGCTCCCTCAGAGCCCCCGAGCCCCCCAGCGTTGTGTCCCCCCAGTGATGGATTTTCCCCCAAGCTCCCCACGGTGACGGGGTCCCCAGGCCACTCCCGCAGTGTGGTGCGGTCCCCCCCGGGGAGGGGATCCCCTCCCAGCCCCCGGGATGTGATGTTGGTCCCCCCTTCCCCGCGCCCCCCGCGCCGCTGCCCCCCGGGACCCCTCGGGCCCCCTGGGCTGTGCCGGCTTTGTCTCCGCCCGCTCCCCGCGCAGCCCCGTTAATGTCCCCGCCGCTGACGTGTCCCCTGTGTCGCGCAGCCCCGCGGGACCCCTCGGAGCCGCTCCCCGGGCGGGGGGTGCCGGCGGCGGCCGTGGCGGGGGGCGCGGGGGCGCTGCTCCTGCTCGGGGCCGTTCTCCTGCTGGCGCTCCTGGCGCTGCGGGCGCGGCGGCGGCGGCGGCGGCAGCAGCGCACGGCGGACCGGGCCGCGCTCGCCATCGAGAAGCACCCCAACGTGGTAGGGGCCCCCCAGCCTCCTGTGCCTGCCCCCCCAGAGCCCCCCGACGCCCCCTGAACCTCCAACCCCACCGCTCCGATCCTGCGGGGCACCCCCAGCTCTCCCCAGAGCCCCCCAACACCCTCCTGCACCCCCCGACCCGCCCCCCGCACCCCCAGAGCCCCCCAATACCCACCCCGACCCTTCAAAGCTCCCCCAGTTCCCTCCGCATCCCCAAACCCTCAAGACCTCCCCACCTCTCCCCAAACCTCCCATCCCTGGGTCAGGGGGCTGCGGGGAAGGGGGTCCCCGGGTCAAGGGGTCGCTGCGTGTCTGGGGACCCTCCAGTGGGGGGGAAAGGGGGTGCCCTGTTTTGGAGGGGCTGGGAAGGAACGGCGTCTCTTGGGTCTGGGGGGCTGTGGAATGGGGGTTCTGCTGGTTTGGGGGGGCCGTAGGAAGGCGGTTCCCGGGTCTGGGGGGGGCTGGAAGGAGGGAGCCTCAGTTTCCCGGCTGACCCCCCCCGTTCCCCCCCACAGAGCCTGAGGTGGTTCCAGCCGGTGAGTGGGGGGGGAGGCGCCGATCCCCGGGGAGGGCGGGGTCCCCCAAAAAGTTCTGGGGGGGGGAGAGTCACCCTGCTCTGAGCCCCCCAAAAAGGGGGATGCGGGGTCCCCTGTGCCAGGGGGGGTCTCATTAGGAAGGGTCTCATGGGGAGGGTCGGGATCCTGGGGGTCCCATGAAGGGATTGGGGTGCTGGGTGGGGGGGGCTGTGCTGGAGGGGGTCCCATGGGGAGGGTCGAGGTGATGGGAGCTCCCATGGGGGTCCCTGTGCCGGGGTCCCGGGGGTCGGGTGCTGGGGAGACATTGGGGTTCTGGGGGCTCCCATGGGAGAGGTCGGGATGCTGGGAGGGGGTGTCCAAGGGGGGTCCCTGTTCTGGGGGAGGTCCCACAGCCCGTGTGCCTGGGCTGTTCGAGGTGCCCGGGGGGGCCCATGGGGTGGTGTCTGTGCCAGGCAGGGCTCCGGGGGGGTCCTTGTGCACGGGGGGTCCCAGGGCCGGGCAAGGTTTGGAGCACTGGGGGACCCCATGAGGGGGGATCGGGGTGCTGGGGGGCTCCTGTGGAGGGTCCCCGCGCGAGAGGGTGTCCCGTGGGGGGTGTCTGGTGTGGGGGTGTCCTACGGCCCCCCTGACCCCTCTGCCCCCTCCGCAGGTCCAAGCCGGCAAGTCCCCCCCGAGCCCCCCCCGGCTCTACTACCCCAACGAGGGGTACAGCGAGGTGGGGGAGGCCCCCCCGCCGCCGCCCCCGCCACCACCGCCGCCGCCGCCGCCCCCCCCGCCGCCGGCCCCCCAGCCGCCCCCCGCCCCCAAACCCCAGGCCAACTCCGTGGGGCGGCCGGGGGGGGGCTCGCCCGGGGGGGGATCCCCGGGGGGGTCGCCCCCGCCCACCCCCGCCAGCCCCAGCCCTCCCCGCGCCCCCAGCCCGGGCGAGGTCTCGGGGGGTCCCGCGGAGGGGGGGGGCAGCCCCGTGCCGGGGGGGCGGCGGGGGGGGGCCCTGGGGGTGCTGCCGGCGCTGGAGGAGGTGAGCGAGGAGAGCCTGGAGGAGGGGCCGGGGGGCGACCCCCGCGTGCCCCCCCCGCTGCTGCAGCTGCTCGAGGACTCCATCGAGTGCTGAGCGGGCCGGGGGCGGCGCGGGGGGGCGGCCGCGCTCGGGGGGGCACAATAAAGAACTGGAAAGACCCTGGGATGCGCTGGTTGACACTGGGAGATACTGGGAGCACTCGAAGGGCACGGGGGCGTTACTCGATGCACCGGTTGATACGGGGGGGTCGCTGGGGTGCTCTGGGGGTCACTGGGCTATCCCGGGGGTCCCCCCCACGTGGGCGTTTCCCGCGTTCCCGTGGCCCCGCCCTGGGGGCGGTGCCGCCCTGGCCACGCCCCTTAAAGGCACCGCGTCCGCTCAGCGGCCGCGCCTGCGCTGCCCCGTGGGGGGGGCGTGGGGTCCCTCTGCCCCGCGTGGGGAGTGTGCCGAGAACGGGGGCGGATGGACCCTGGGGTGCGGAGGTCCCCGGGGTGCCACGAGGGTTCCGTGGGTGCCCTGGAGGTTCCCTGGGTGCCGTGGGGGCCCCGTGCCCCGCGTGGGGCGCGTGCGTGCGGTTCGGGTGCCACGGGGAGTTCTGGGGTCCCCTGGGTGCCGTGGGGGTCCCCGAGGGGTGCCCTTCCCCCACGCGTGACCCCGTGGCCGTGGGCGGCCCCTGCTAAGAGGCTTGAGCGGGAGTTTGTCGCTAATCCCCGGGGTCACCGGCACCGGCGGGTCACCTCCGGCGGGTGGCACCGTCACGATGACACTCCCACTGGGAGCACTGGGGTGTGCGGGGACAGCGGGGAGCACTGGGAACACTGGGGTGTGCTGGGTGCTCTGAGAGCACGGGGCGGTGCTGAGCTGTACTGGGCTGTACTGGGAGCTCTGGGGTGCTCGGGGAGAGCTCTGTGCCACGGCTTACACTGGGAGTAGTGGGACACACCGGGACACCTGGGTTATACTGGTTTATACTGGGAGCTCTGGGCGGAGCAGCACCGCCCCCCCATTACCTTCCTGCCCCTCCCCCGCCCCCTCGCACCCCCCTCCAAATCCCCCCTTAATCCCGGCCGCGTTAATCCCCGGCAGCTGCCGCGGCTGCAAATGGCCCGGGCGGGGGGGGCACACAGGCTACGACCCCCCCGAGCCCCCCTGCGACCCCCGCGTGTCGCGTTCCCACGCGTGTCCCCCCTGCGCGGCCCGCGAGGGGCTGGAATGCAACCCCCCCACGGGAGGGGCGGGGGCAGGGCTGAGGGGCGGCGAGTGGGGGGGCACGGTGGGGGGGAGCCCCCTGTGCGTGTCTTCCCCTCCGTGACCTCCCCGCGATCGTGGGACGACCCCCGCACCGCCCCGTGCCTCAGTTTCCCCCGTGTCCCGACCGAACCCCCACGGGGGTGGGCGGAGCCGAGGGGGCGGCACCGCCCCCCACGTCCTCCCCCTCCCACGCCACCGGGTCCCGCCGGCAGCGGCACCCACGGACCCCCCCCGGCACCCGCGGGACCCCCCCGGGACCCCCCCGCGCCATGGAAGCCCCCACAGAGCCCCTCGAGGGCGAGGTGACCCCCGCGGGACACGGGGAGAGCAGGTAACGGGGGGCGTCACGGGGGGCGTGGGGGCTCTGTGGGCTCTGTGTGCGCCGGGGGGGCAGTGCCGCGGGGGGCAGGGCCGTGAGGGGGGGGTCGGTGCCGGGGAAAGGGACAGCGCAGGGGGAAGGTCCGGGGGGGGTCAGTGGGGGGGGGGGGGTCTGTGCGTGGCCGTGCCTCGGGTGGGCTCTGTTTGCACCCTGCGGGTCCCTGTGCCGGGGGGGCACCTGGGGACACGGGGGGGTCACCTTGGAGGGCTGCCCTGGCCGGGGGGTGCGCACCTGCCCCCCCCTGCCCTGCCCGGGCCCGCCTGCGGGGGGCGCTGTGCCCAATCTGGGGGGGCTCCCCCGAGCAGGGGGGGCAGGGGCGCTGAGAGGCGCGGGCAGGGCACACACCGGGCACGGACAGGACCCCAGGTGACCCCAGGTGACCCCAGGTGATCCCCGGTGATCCCAGGTACAGGCAGGGCACACACACAGGTGCTCGCACACCATCACAGGGGCTCACACAGATCCAGGCAGGGCACACAGGTGCTCACACAGGTGCTCACAGATGAGCTCAGGTGCTCACAGATGAGCTCAGGTGCTCACAGATGATCTCTGGTGCTCACAGATGAGCTCAGGTGCTCACACAGCTGCAGGTGCGGCCGCTTTGCCGCCCCATCCCCCGGGCTCATTAGCGGCCGCACAAACAACCCCGGGGGGGGGCGGGCTGTCCCCAGAGTCACCCGGGGCAGGGGGGGCCCCAAAGGGTGGGGGCACCCACAACAGAGGAGTGCTCCCCCCAAAGGGGATGCACCCCAAAATCAGGGGGTGCGCATAAAAACGGGGGCACCCAAAAGAGAAAGGGGCACCCTAAAGAGAGAATTGCTCCCCAAGGGAGTCGACCCAAAAGAGGGGGAAGTCAAAACAGACGGGCGCACCCCAAAATGTGCGTGCATCCAAACCAGAGGAGTACAGCCCCAAGAAACGGGAGCACCCCAAATAAAGGATCGCAGCCCGAAAGAGGGGGTGTACCCAAAAGAGAGGCGCACTCCACGCCAAACGCAGGGGCTGCCCCGCAGGAAGGGGGTGTCCCCAGGCGCACAGCACGGGGGTGCCCCAACCCCGGGCCCGGGGGTGTCCCCAAAGCCCCGGGGAGGGCGGGGCCGGGCGGGGCGGGGCCGTGGGCGCGGTCCCGAGGCCCCGCCCCAGGCGGCGCTCAGCGCCATGGGCGAGGGGGAGCCCAGGTACGGGCGGGGTTACTGGGGGCACTGGGAGGGACAGGGGCGCTGCCGGGGCGCGCGGGGCGCCGGGGAGCGCCGGGGCCGCACCGCGACCGGGACAGCGGCACCGGGGGGACACGGGGGGGCAACGGGGGGGCACAGGGGGAGCGAAGGGCTGTACTGGGGGGCACTGGGAGGGACTGGGGCGTTACTGGGGCGGGCGGGAGCGGCAGCGAGGGGACACGGGGGGTGTTACTGGGGGGCAGTGGGGGGTCCTGGGGGGCTGCTGGGAGGTGGAGGGGCAGCAGTGAGGGGCACTGGAGGGCTACTGGGCTGTACTGGAGCGGGTTCCTGGCAATTACTGGGGGGTGTGGGGCAGCAGCGGGGGGGGTGGGAGGTGCGGGATACAGGGGGTTACTGGGGGATGCGGGAGGGGCTACTGGGAGCGCTGTGAGGCGCGGGAGGGGCTGTAGTGGGAGCGCTGGGAGGCGCGGGGGGTGGGGGGGTTCCCGGGGATGCGGGGTGTGGGTCACTGGGAGCGCTGGGGCCGCTCCCGGGGCACCGGGAGGCGAGGGGGGCACTGGGAGGCGCTGGGCAGGCTGGGAGGGGGGGGGCTGCGGCGGCCAGTCCCGGCCCTGGCCACGCCCCGCGGGAGCGGCCACGCCCATGGCCACGCCCATGGCCACGGCCACGCCCTGCGCCCGAGCCGCTGCGGGAGCGGCACGCGCGCGATCCCCACGGGACAGGGACAGCCCCACGGGGACCCTCGAGAACCCCCACGGGACAGGGACAGCCCCACGGGACAGGGACAGCCCCACGGGGACCCTTGAGAACCCCCACGGGACAGGGACAGCCCCACGGGGACCCCCGGGACACAACAGGGACCTCCTGGGGGCCCCCACGGGTCCGGGATCCTTCCCAAAAACCCCCACGGGACGCCCCTGGGGACTCCCCAGCATCGGGATCGGCCGCTCCGGGAGAGGGAACCCGCCGAGATCCCCCCCGGGAGCGGGATCCCCTCAGCCCGGCCTCGCCAGCCCCGGTGTGGCTGTGGGTGGGGGTCCCGGTCATGGTGGGACGTCCCTGTCCCGGTGTGAGTTGGGGAGGGGGTTCTGTCCCATTGCGGGTGGGGGTCGGAGTCCTGGGAGGTTCCTGGTGTGGATGGGGGTCCCGGGGAGGCCCGGGGCTGCTCCTGGGGGTCCCGGTGCCAGCCTCCCCCCAGCATGGCACAGCAGCTGATCAGCGGCGCCGGCTACGTGCCCGAGGACGGACTGACGGCCCAGCAGCTCTTTGCCTGCGCCGACGGCCTCACCTACAAGTGCGGGTGACCCCCGACCCCAAAACCCTCCGACCCCTCTCAGCAGCACCTGATGCTCACAGGCGCCTCCAGACCCCCCCAAGCACAACCCGGCACTCCCAGGTGCCTCCCTGGGGCCACCTGAACCCCCAGGAACCTCCCAACACCCCCAGACCCCCCATGGCAGCCCCAGGGAATCTCCCCAGAGATCCCCCAGGAGCCCCCTCAGGGACTCCCGGGCCCCAGCCCAAGAACCACCTGACCCCCGCTGCACCCGCCCTGCCAACCCCTGAGGAACCCAAAACCCCTCCAGACCCCCCCAGCTCGCACATCCCCCCACCCTCGCTGCCTCCCCCGACTTGAGGGGGAGGGGTCCCTCAGGGGACCCTTTCCTTCCCCCCCAGTGGGTCTGGGTCAGTTTGGGGGGGCCAGGAGGGGTCCCAGCCCTTTGTCTCCCCACAGTGACTTCCTCATCCTCCCTGGCTACATCGACTTCACGGCCGAAGAGGTGGTGAGTGATCCCCCTGTGCCCCCCCCAGGGTGACCCCATCCCCCTCCTGGGCCTCCCCTGTGATTCTGGGTTTGGGGGGTGCCCATGGGGTCCCTGCAGGTTTTGGGGTGCAGAGGGCTCACAGAGCCCCAGCCCTCGAAGGGTGGTCAGGGGGTGCAGGGTCCCTGTGCTTTTGGGGGTGCTGGGAGGACAGGGGGGGTCAGGTGGGGTCGGGGCCCCCCATTCCTCAGAGGGGCCCCCCGCACCCCTTGACAGGGGTCAGGATTTTAGGGGTGCCCTCCTCCCCCAGGACCTGACATCAGCACTGACCCGAACCATCACCCTGAAGACACCCCTGGTGTCGTCCCCCATGGACACGGTCACCGAGGGGGACATGGCCATCGCCATGGCCGTGAGCAGGGGGGACTGAGTGGACACAGTCACTGAGGGGGACATGGCTGCGAGTGGGGGGCATGGGGGGGCTGGGGGGACGATGTCACTGAGGGGGACACGGCTGTCACCACGGGTGGGGGGGACACCCACGTGGGTGGAGACATCTCATGGGGGGCACTGGGGGGCATCCAGGGAGTTGTGCGGGCGCCTGAGGGGTCTGGGCTGGGGGGGCACCTGTGGGTGCTCGGGGGCACAGTCCCCGAGGGCTGCCAGGGCGAACGGGGGGGACAGGGATAGAGGGGGGCACTCACCCCGCTGGGGCTCAGGAGCCCACGGCCCCCCGTGCCCCCCCAGCTGAACGGCGGCATCGGCATCATCCACCACAACTGCACCCCCGAGTTCCAGGCCAGCGAGGTGCGCAAGGTCAAGGTGAGCCGAGGGGCCCCCGCGCTGGGACCCCCCCGGCCCAGCGTCCCCTGGGACGAGCTGGTGGCCATCAGCACCCCGGTGTGGGAGTCCCCTCTGTGTTCCCTGTCCTTCTGCCCCTCGGTGTCCCTGTGCCCGCCCCCTGTGCTCCCGGCTGTCCCGCCGTGTCCCTGAGCCCCCTAGTGACGCTGTCCCGCCTTGTCCCCAGCGGTTCGAGCAGGGTTTCATCACGGAGCCGCTGGTGATGAGCCCGGCCCACACCGTGGGGGACGTGTGGGATGCCAAGGCCCGGCTCGGCTTCTCGGGGGTCCCCGTCACCCACTCGGGACGCCTGGGGGGGCGGCTCGAGGGCATCGTCACCTCCCGCGACATCGACTTCCTGCGGGAGAGGGACAGGGCCACCCCCCTGGCCGAGGTGGGTGTGGGACTGGGGACAGGGACGGACAGGGATGTGGGAAGGGATGGGGGACAGGGGTGGGACGAGGATGGGATGGGGATGGGGATGGGGATGGGGATGGGGATGGGATGGGGATGGGATGGGACGGGACGGGATGTGGGGCAGGAATGGGGTGGGATGTGGGGCAGGAATGGGGTGGGATGTGGGGCAGGGATGGAGCAGAGTTGGAGGATGGTGGGATGTGGGGTGGGATGGGGTGGCAGGAGGTTGGAGGATGGAGAGATCAGGGGTGGGGGTGGGGGCTGCCCACGGTGGCCTTGGACACCCCAGTGCGGGTGACAGTGAAGGTGACAGTGACACGCAGTGCAGGTGACAGTGGCAGTGGCAGTACCCATGCCTGTGCTGGTGCCTGTGACAGTGCCAGTGCATGTGACAGTGACAGACACTGCTGGTGACAGTGCTGGTGGCAGTGGAGGTGACAGTGACAGTAACAGTGCTGGTGCCAGTGCTGGTGGCAGTGGAGGTGACAGTGACAGTGACAGTGCTGGTGCCAGTGCCGGTACTGGTGACAATGATGGTGGCAGTGCCAGACAGTGCTAGTGCCAGTACCTGTGCCAATGCCAGTGACACGTGGGTCCCTGTGTCCCCAGGTGATGACCAAGCGCAGGGACCTGGTGGTGGCCCCAGCCGGTGTCACCCTCAAAGAGGCCAATGAGATCCTGCAGCGCAGCAAGAAAGGTGCAGAGGGGCACCTGAGTCACCTGTCACCCCCCGAGTCACCTGTCACCCCCTGTCACCCCACAGGGAGCCCCCACAGCACCCCGGCCCAGGTGTCACCTCCCAGGGGTCACCTCCATTCGGGGACACCTCCATGTCACCCTGGGCATCCCATGGAGGATGTCCCCTGTCCTTGTGCCTCTCCCCCTCTGCCCCCATCCCCAGGTGACATTGTCCCCACGGTGTCCCCAGGGCTGCTGATAGTGACCAGCACTGATGAGCTGGTGGCCGTCACCGCCCCATCCTTCAGGCCCCCTCCTTCTCCCTGGGCTCAGCCCTGTGTCCCCCATTCCTGTCCCCTGGGGTCACCTCCGTGTGCCCCCATCCCTGGAGTCACCTCCATGTCCCCGTGTCCCTGCAGCCCCCCCAGGGCTGACCCCAGGGGAGCTGCTGATGGTGGCCAGCAGTGACGAGCCAGTGGCCACCATCGCCCTGTGTGTGGGATCCCTTCCGTGTCCCCGAATTCCCCCCGTGTCCCCGGGCTCCCGGGTGAGCTGTCCCCGCGCTGTCCCCGCAGGGAAGCTGCCGATCGTGAACAGCCGTGACGAGCTGGTGGCGCTGATGGCGCGCACGGACCTGAAGAAGAACCGGGAGCACCCGGCGGCCTCCAAGGACGGGCGGAAGCAGCTGCGGGTCGGGGCCGCCATCGGCACCCGCGAGGACGACAAATACCGGCTGGACCTGCTCGTGCAGGCGGGCGCCGACCTCGTGGTGCTGGTGCGTGCACCCCCAAACCGGCGGGACCCCAAAAACCAGGGGCTCCGGAAGGCGGGGGGGCTGGAGGGATGGGGCTGAGGAAGGGGATGGGGCAGGAGCTGCCGTGGCGGGGGGGGGGGGGCCGGGGATGGACCTCGTGGTGTTGGTGGGTGTGGGGAGGGTCCCCGAAAAAGGGGGCTGAGGGCACCCCAAAAAATGGGAGACCCCAAAATGGGGGGGGATGAATAAGGGGTGACACAGAAATGGGGAGGGGGAGCATCCCAAAAATGGGAGGATGAGGGTGGAGGGATGAGGCAGGGATGGAGCTGCTGGTGCAGGCAGGGGGGGACCTCAGAAACAGGGAACCCCAGAAATAGAGATGCCAGAAATGGGGGACCCCAAAAAGCAGGGAGGGATGGAGGGGAGGGGAAGGACAGATGGGGACAGAGGGATGGGGATGGAGCCGCTGGTGCAGGTGGATGGGTGCAGGGGAAACCCTAAAAATACGGGGGTGGGGGCACCCCAAGAGGGAGGTTATGGGATCTGGGAGCTGCTTGTGCTGGGTGAGGGGTGCCCCAAAAAAGGGGGGCCCTGGGGGGCCCCATCCTGGAGCTGGGCAGCCTCCTGCTCACTGAACCCCAACGTGCTGCTCCCCACCCCCCTGCCCTGCACCCCAAAACCTGGCCCCGGGCCTGTGCCCCCCGCGCCCCCCACGGGCCCCCAGGACTCGTCGCAGGGGAACTCGCGGTACCAGCTCAGCATGATCCGCTACATCAAGGACAAGTACCCCGAGCTGCAGGTGGTGGGGGGCAACGGTGAGACCCCAACTCGGGGGGACACAGGGACAGCCTGGGCTGCGGCCTGGGGGGCACTGGTGGGGGGGAAAGGGGGCACCCCAAAAGGGAGTGGGGGAAGTGGGGGGTGGGATTTGGGGTGTCCCCTGCAGTGGTGGGGTGGGATTTGGGGTGCCCTGGGCAGTGTTGGGGTGCCATTTTTGGGTGCCATTTTTGGGGTGCCCTGGGCAGTGTTGGGGTGCCAGTTTTGGGTGCCATTTTTGGGGTTCCCTGGGCAGTGTTGGGGTGCCAGTTTTGGGTGCCATTTTTGGGGTGCCCTGGGCAGTGTTGGGGTGCCATTTTGGGGTGTCCCTGCAGTGGTGACGGCGGCCCAGGCCAAGAACCTGATTGATGCTGGGGTGGACGCACTGCGGGTGGGGATGGGCAGCGGCTCCATCTGTATCACCCAGGAAGGTGGGTGACACTCCTGGGACACCCCTGACTCCACCCTGGCACCCCCTGGACACCTGTGCAGTGTCCCTGCTCTGTCCTCCGGTGTGTTCCTATCCCCGCTGTCCCCCTGACCCCGTGTCTGTGTCCCCATGAGGGCGTCCCTGTCCCTGATCCCCTGTCCTTTGGCCAGTGCTGGCACATGGCCAGGCTCAGGCCATGGCCGTGTCCCTTATGTCCCTGACTCACTGTCCCTATGATGGTGTCCCTGTCCCCATGGCAGTGCTGGCATGTGGCCATGCCCAGGCCACAGCCATGTCCCTGACGTGTCCCTGTCCCTGTCACAGTGTCAGTGCTGGTGTGTGGCCGTGTCCAGGCCACAGCCATGTCCCTGACACGTCCCTGTCCCTGTCCCTGTGGCAGTGCTGGCATGTGGCCGTGTCCAGGCCACAGCCATGTCCCTGACGTGTCCCTTTCCCTGTCAGTGTCAGTGCTGGTGTGTGGCTGTGTCCAGGCCACAGCCATGTCCCTGACGTGTCCCTGTCCCTGTCACAGTGTCAGTGCTGGTGTGTGGCCGTGTCCAGGCCACAGCCATGTCCCTGACATGTCCCTGTCCCTGTCCCTGTGGCAGTGCTGGCGTGTGGCCGTGCCCAGGCCACGGCCGTGTACCGCGTGGCCGAGTACGCGCGACGCTTCGGTGTCCCTGTCATCGCCGATGGTGGCATCCGCAGCCCCGGCCACGCCGTGAAGGCGCTGGCACTGGGAGCCTCCACCGGTGAGGGGCAGGGGGCTCATGGGGGGCACGGGGGGCGTGGGAGGGGCAGGGGGGCAGAGGGGGCACCCAGCACCCAGAGGGGGCATCCTGAGGGGTCCCATGGCCACCAGCCCACCCTGGTGCCCCCGAGGGGATCCCACAGCCACCAGCCCGTGCTGAGGATGGTCCCACGGCCCCCAGCCCATCCTGAGGGGGGTCCCTGACGGGGTGTCCCCCCCAGTGATGATGGGGTCGCTGCTGGCCGCCACCACGGAGGCCCCGGGCGATTTCTTCTTCTCGGAGGGCGTGCGGCTGAAGCAGTACCGGGGCATGGGCTCGCTGGACGCCATGGAGCAGGGCCCGGGCAGCCAGAAACGCTACTTCAGGTACCCCGGGGGGGCCGGGGGGGGAGCTCCCGCCCCCCAGCCGCCCCCCCAGCCCCTGTGTGCCCCCCCCGCAGCGAGGGGGACGCGGTGAAGGTGGCGCAGGGGGTGTCGGGCTCGGTGCAGGACAAGGGCTCCATCCACAAGTTCGTGCCGTACCTGCTGGCCGGGCTCCAGCACGGCTGCCAGGACCTGGGCGCTCGCAGCCTCTCGGCGCTCCGGTCAGTGCGGGCCGGGGGACAGGGGAGGCCTGGGGGGCCCGGCCGCCCCCCGCAAACCCCCGCAAACCCCCGCAAACCCCCGCAGGTCCATGATGTTCGCGGGGGAGCTGAAGTTCGAGCGCAGGACGGTGGCGGCGCAGGTCGAGGGGGGCGTGCACGGGCTGCACTCGTGAGTGGGGCCGGGGCCGGGGGGGCTGGGGCGCTTTGGAGAGGTTTTGGGGGGCTGGGGGGCTTTGGGAGAGCTGGGGGATTTGGGGTAGATTTTGGGTGGCTGAGAGTGCTTGGGGGAGGCTTGGGAGGGCTAAGGGGGCTTTGGGAGCTGTGAGGGGTACAGGGGCTGGGAGGTTTGGGGGGCTGGGGGGTTTTGGGGGGGTTGAGGGGATTTTGGGGGGCTGGGGGTGTTGAGGGGCTGGAGGAGGTTTTGGGAGGCTGAGGAAGGCATTGCTTCAGATCCCATTCGTAGGCCCCCCATTGCCGGGTTTCCCCAGTGTCGGGTCTGGGGGCACCCCCAGTTTCCCCAGTGTTGGGGATGGGGTGTGAGGGGGTTCCTGTGCCCCCCCTAACCCCCCCATCTTCCCCTCCCCTGCAGCTTTACAGTTCTGCCCCGTAAGTACCTGCTCACCCCTCGGGATTGGGGGGCACTTGGGGGAATCCCCCTTTACCCCCCCTTTACGCTCTCCCTGATGAAGGGGGGACCCCCAATCCCAGCTGGGATCTGGGGTTTGGGAGTCCCAACGCCCCCCGGAGGGGTTTGGGGGTTCCCCCCTCTGACCCCCCTTTGTCCCCCCAGTGCCGAGAGGTGGCTGCCCTGAGGAGGGGTCCCCCCGGGCCAGCGCCCCCCGCCCGGAGCCTGCGGGGACCCCCCCGGCCCCCCGACACCGGCGCTGCTGATGCTGCACTGGGACCCCCGGAATGGGGACCCCCCCAGACCCCCCCAGCACAGGGGGTGTGGGGACCTCGGAAACCCTCCCGGAATTGGGAGTGCGGGGAGCCCCCAAACCCCCCCGGGGCACCACAGGAGAGGGGGACCCCCAGAGCCCTCAGAAATGGGGGTGCAGGGACCCCCCGAAAACTCCCTGGGCACCACAAGGCTGTGGGGACCCCCCCAGACCTCTCAGGAGAGGGGGTTGCAGGGACCCCCCCAAATCCCCAGAAATGGAACGGGGACCCCCCAAACCCCGCGGGGACCCCCAGACCTCCCTGGCACTGAGGAGCTGGCGGGGTTGTGTCCCCCTGTCCCCCCGAGAGGGGATGGGGGGACCCCCGCAGCCTCGAGGGGACCCCCCAGTGTCCTGGGGACCCCCCAAGGGCCTGCGGCCTCCCTGTCTGGGGAAGCCCCGACTCGCCAGGTCCTGGGGTGAATAAAGTCCTTCAGCATCGGAGCCTGGCTTGTCCCTGCTCCTGTCCCTGGTCACATGCCCTGTCCTGGGCTGTCCCCAGCTCTGTCCCCATCGCTGTTGCTGTCCCTGCCCCTGACCCCATCCCTGGCCCCGTTCCCTGGCCCTGCCTCATGGCTTTCCCCGGCTTTGTCCCCATCCCTGTCCCCGGGCCTGGCCCTGCTCCTGTCCCTCGCCCTGTCCCCGGTCCTGTCCCTGTCCGTGGTCCCGTCCCCTGTCCCTGTCTTTGCCCCTGGACCGGCGCTGTCCCCGTCCTTGGCCCTGTCCATGGTCCTGTCCTCCCGCCTGGCCCCCGGCGTGTCCCTGTCCCTGCCGGTGGCACCTGGAGCGGGGGACACTCGTGGCACCGGGGGGGCTCGTGCCGTGACACAGAGTGGCACACACACATGACAGAGGGTGGCACACAGATGACAGAGAGTGACACACACATGACAGAGGGTGGCACACAGATGACAGAGGGTGACACACACATGACAGAGTGACACACAGATGATAGAGGGTGGCACACACACATGACAGAGAGTGGCACACACATGACAGAGGGTGACACATGTCAGAGTGACACACACATGACAGAGGGTGGCACACACATGACAGAGGGTGACACACACATGACAGAGGGTGGCACACACATGACAGAGGGTGGCACACACACATGACAGAGAGTGGCACACACATGACAGAGGGTGACACATGTCAGAGTGACACACACATGACAGAGGGTGGCACACACATGACAGAGGGTGGCACACACACATGACAGAGAGTGGCACACACATGACAGAGGGTGGCACCTGCTGTCACACAGGTGGCACACATGGCACGGGTGGCAAACGTAGCACATGTGGCAATGGTTGGGACACACCTGGCACACATCTGGGATCCCCCTAATAGAGACCCCAAATGTGACACCTTTCCAGAAGTGAGACCCCCCCAAGTGTGGGACACCTCCCAAACGTCCCCCAAATTCCCCTCGCCAAATGTGGAACCCCCTCCCCTATGGGGGACACCCCCAAATGTGGGAGCATCCCCCAAATGTGGGACCCCCCCCCTCAGATGTGGGACATCCCCCACTGTGTAGAAGACCCCTAAATGTGGGACCCCCAAATGTGGAACCACTTAAAAATGCGAGACCCCCCCCAAATTTGTGAATTCAAACATGAGCCCCCCACATGTGGGACCCTGTCCAAGAGGGAGACCCCTCGAACGCGGGAACCCCCCCAAATGTGGGACACCCCCTCCCCCTAAACGTGCCCCCCCCGCTCCAGCCGGGCCGCGCGGCCCCGCCGGGTCCCGGTGCCCGCGGGGCGGGGGCGGGGGCTGGCGCGGGGGGAGCCCGGGGGGCCCGGGGGGTGGGAGGAGGAGGAGGAGGAGGAGGAGGAGGAGTGGGGGGGGCTCGGCCCGCCCCTCCGCCGCTGCCGCCGCCGGGGGGCCGGGGCTGGAGCCGCCGCCGAGGGCCGGTGGGTGCGGGGGGGGGGTGGCGTTTGGGGTGCGCGGGGGTCGGGGGTGCGGGGGATGCCGGGGGTCGGGGTGTCCGGGGTGCGGGGGAGCGGGGAGCGCCCGCCTGGGGGGGCGATGGGCGCTGCTGAGCCGGGGTGGGGGGAGCTTGGGGGTGCCGGGGTTTGGGGTGCGGGGCGTGCCCGGGGTTGGGGTCCCCGGGGGGCGCAGGTCGCGGGGTCCCGGCTGCCGGGGGGAGGCGAGCCGGGTCTGGGGGTGCCGGGGCTTCGGGGGGGCCCGGGTTCGGAGGCGGTGTGGGGCCTGGGTGCGGGGGTCCGCCGGGGGGGCGGGGTCCGGGAGCTGCGGGGTCCCGGCCGCGGGGCGGGGGTGGCGAGCCCGGGTTTGGGGGTTCGGGGGTGCCCCCCCCCAAACACCCCCGAGCTCGGAGCCCCCCCCGCGCCGCCCCCGCGCGCGCTGTCCCACGCACACGCGCTGGCACGCGCCGTCACGCGCGCGCACACGTGCGCGCACGCACCCACGCGCGGGAATGGGGGGGGCTGCGAGGGGTCCGGGGGGGGCGGCACGGGCGGGGGGGGCCGTGGAGCGGGGCGGGTCGTGGGGGGCGCGTGGAGCGCGGAGGGGCGCGAGGTCACGGACTGGGCGGGGGGGGGGCGCGGCGGGAGTGCACAGGTGGGTACGGGGGGGACACAGGTGCGGCTGTGAGCAGGGGGGCCCGGGGGAGCACAGGAGGGGCTTCAAGGGGGGTGCAGGTGTGCGGGGGGGGCGCAGGGGGTGCCCACCCCAGGCTGCGCCCGTGCCCGGCCCGTGTGCCCCCCCCCCGCCATGTCCCTGTCACACGCGTGGGCACAGCGGGAGGGAGCGGGCGGGGGGGGGGGGCAGGTGTGCGAGGCGCGCGTGGCTGTGACCCACGGGTGACAGCGGGGCGGGGCCGCGGCGTGGGGCCCCCCATTCTGGCGGTGGGGGCCTTGGGGTGGCGGGTGCGGGGGTGGCAGTTCCGGGGGGGTGGCGGCTGCGGGAGTGCCCCGTGCGGGGGTGGCAGGGCCGGGCAGCGGCGGGGGCGGGGGGTGGCAGTGCCAGGGGGGTGGCAGAGCCGGGGGGTGGCAGTTCCGGAGGGGTGGGACAGGTTCCGGGAGGTGGCGGGTCCGGGGGGAGCGGTGCGGGTGCGGGAGTGCCCTGTGCGGGGGCCGCGGGTCCCCGCGTGTCCCGCGTGTCACTTCGCATCCGTCGTCCCCGCGCCGCCGCCGCCCTGACGGGCGCGGTGTCGCCCCGAGGCGACAGCCCCTGTCACCCCGATTAGGGACCTGGCGCGGGCGGGGGGAGCTCCGGGGGAGGGGACACCTCCGCACGCCCCCGCAGCGGGGGCGGCCCCGTGTGCCCCCCGTCCCCGAGTGCCACCGCGGCACCCGGGCTGCTCCTGTCCCCTCCTTGGGGGGCTCCTGTGTCCCCACAGGTGCTCTTGTCCCGAACTCGAGGTGCCCCTGTTCCCCCTCGGGGCGGTGCTGTCCTCCCTCACAGGGACTCCTGTCCCCAGGTGCTCCTGTGTCCCCCCCCGGGGCGCTCCTGTCCCACCAGATGTTCCTGTCCCCCCCATCCCAGGGTGCTCCTGTCCCATCCTGTCCCTGTCCCCGGGGCGCTCCCGTGTCCCCCCTCAGAGCGCTCCGTTGGTACCGGGGCCGGGGAGGCTCCAGGGTTCCATGGCGGGGGGGAGAAAGGCTCTGGGGTGTCCTGGGGGGATCTGGGGGTGCCGTGGCGGGGCTCTGGGATGCCGGGGAGGTGACGCTCCTCTCCCCCTCTCCACAGCCGCTCCGATGTCCCTGATGTCCCCCGCGGTGGGGGCGGCCGCCCCCCGCCTGCTGCTGGCCCTGCTCTGCCTGGCCCCCCCCGCCGCCGCCCCCCCGCCCTCCAGCGGCCCCCCCCGGGACCCCCCGGGCCCCCCGCGCCCCTCAGCGACTCCCCCCTGTCCGTCAACCTCGGCCTCACTCAGACAAGTCGAAGCCAGGCCGGGGTCCGCGCCCCTGCGCCCCACGCCCCTGGCGCCCCCAAGAGCCCCGCGCCCCCACCCTGCCCGACGCCGGCGATGAGCAGGGCTCCGCCACCCCCCCGGAGGAAGCGGGGGGTTGGGGGGGCCGCCCCGGCCGCGGGGTGACGCCCCCCCCTCCGGGGCGCCCCCGGGACAAGCAGCTGGAGCTGGACATCGCCATCGACCTGACGGCGGGGCTGGACCCCCCCCCGGGGGGCTCGGGGGCGGCCGTGCCCCCCACCAGCCTCCTGGGGGGCCCCCCCGGCCCCCCCCGGCTCCTGCCCGGCCTCTCGGAGCTGGCCGGGAGACTCAGCGCCGCCGGTGAGTGCCCGGGTGGAGCCGGGCCCCCCCTGGACCCCCCAAACCTGAGGAACCCCCCAACATCTCGGTGCTCCCCCAGGGTTCCTGTTTCCCACGGTGCCCCCCAAGATCGGCGCCGAGGGGGACAACGCGTCCCTGGAGCTGGAGGAGGCCGGGAGCGGCGCGGAGCCAGGTGCGGGGGGCGGGTTTGGGGGGCCGGGGATTTGGGGACGGCCTGGGGGGCTTGGGGGAATGGGGGTGTCTGGGGACTGGGGGAGTCCTGGGGGGATGGGAGTGTCCTGCATTTAACGGGGGGCTGGGAAAACGGGGCAGTCCGGGCCCATGGGAAGGTCCTTGGATTTGGGGGTGGCCTGGGCCTTTGGGGGTCTGGGAGGAAAGGGGGGGTCCCGGCATTTGGAGGGGCCTGGGGGAATGCAGGGCCTGGGGGGGACGGGGGGTGCTGGCGGGTGGGGGAGTTCCGAGGCAATGGGGGGGTCCTGGGCTTTGCGGGGGGGGGGGGGCTGGGGGAGTTGGGGGGGTTCTGGAGTTTGGGGAGTCCTGGGAAAATGGGGAGATCTGGGAGTTTGGGGGTGCTGGGGCTCGGGGGGGGCTGCCTCCCTCCAAATCCTTGGTGACATGTGGGACGTGGGGGGTACCTGGGAGGAACAGTGGGAGGGTTCAGGGCGCCCCCAGGATGTGGGGACCCCCCCGTTGACCCCCCCCCCCGTCTCCCGCAGCCCTCTCCCCCGGCCGCCAGCCCTCCCGGGGGGCCGCGCCGCCCCCCGCCGCCGCCTCCGCCTGCACCCCCGGATCCGCCTGCGGCTCGGGGGGGCCCGACCCCGGCGGGGCCTCCCCCGCGCCCCCCTTCTCCTGGCCCCCCCACTTCCTCGCCCTGGACACCCCCTGGCCCGAGGCCGAGGCGCTGTGGGGCGCGGCCTGGGGGGCGCAGGTCTATGGGGCGGGGGCCGCCTTCGCCCTGCTGGGCTTGCTGGGCTTGCTGCTGCTGCTGGGGGGGCGGCGGCCGGGCCTGGCGCGGCTGCAGGGGGGGCTCGTGGCCGTGTCGGGCTTCGCCCGCGCCTTCCCGCTGTTCTTCGACCCCTACGAGCTGGGGGGGCGGCTGCCCCCGCCCGCCGCCCGCGCCCTGTTCGAGCTGCCCTTCCCGTGCCTGGGCTGGGGGCTGGCGCTGGCCCCCCCCGCGCGGGCCGTGCCGCTGCTGCTGCTGCTGGGGGTGCTGCACCTGGGGGGGGCCCTGGGGGCGCTGGGGGCCGTGGCGGCGCTGGGGGGGCCCCGGGCGCTGCTGCTGCTGCCCCGGGCTCTCTTCGCGGCCCTGGCGGCCGCGCTGGCGCTGGCGGCGCTGGGGGGGCTGCGCTGCTGCGGGAGGGGCGGGGGGCGCGGCAAGCGCGGGGGGGGGGCGCGGGTGGGGGTCCCGCGGCTCGTGGGGGCGGCGGGGGCGGCGCTGAGCGCGGGGCTGCAGCTTTTCGGGGCGCTGCAGGCCTGGGGCTGGGCGGTGACCCCCCCGCCGGGGCCCTGGGCCTGGTGGGGGCTCCAGCTCGGGGGGCGCCTGGCCGAGCTCGCCATGGGGGGGGCTCTGGCCACGCTGGCGTTCGTGGCCCCCCTGAACGGCCGCGGCCCCCCCGGCGGCCCCCCCGAGCCCTCCGAGGGCAGCGGGCGGGGGGCGGGGGAGGAGGCGGGGGGGCCCCCCGAGTCCCCCCTGGACATGGACGGGGACCCCACGGCCGGGTACCGGCCCCCCTCCCCCATCGACCTGCGCCGCTCCATCGACGAGGCCTTGGGAGCGCCGGGAATGTTCCGCGTCGGGAACGGCGGCATCGGGGGCTTCGGGGGCACCGGGAACACCGGGAACACCAGGATCAGCGTCATCGGGAATGCCGCGGGCACCGGGAGCACCGGGACCGGGGTTACGGGCAGCACGGGGAATAGCGGGAAAGCCAAGAGCAATGGGATCAACGTTCTCGGGAGCACCGGGAACACCGAGATCAGCGTCATCAGCGCGGCCGGGAGCGCCGGGAGCGCCGGGAGCGCCGGGAACACCGGCACCAGCACCACCGCGCTACCGGGGGGCGGCACCCCCGCCGTGCCAGGGCTGGGCATGGGGACTGGAGCGACCGCGATCGGCACAGCCGGAGCGACGGGAACGGGCACGGCTGGAACAGCGGGAGCCTCCACAGCTGGAACAGCGGGCACAGCGGGAACGGGCACGGCGGGGGGTGACACAGCCGGCAAACCTGACACAGCCGGCACGGCTGGAACACCTGGCACAGCCAGCAAACCCAGCACAGCTGGAACACCTGGCACACCCGACAGAGCCAACACACCTGGCACAGCTGGAACACCTGGCACAGCTGGCACAGCCAGCAAACCCGGCACAGCTGGAACACCTGGTACACCCGACAGAGCCAACACACCTGGCACAGCTGGAACAGCTGGCACAGCTGGCACAGCCAGCAAACCCGGCACAGCTGGAACACCTGGTACAGCCATCACACCTGGCACAGCTGGAACACCTGGCACAGCCAGCAAACACAGCACATCTGGCACAGCTGGAACACCTGGCACAGCCAGCAAACCCAGCACACCTGGCACAGCTGGAACACCTGGCACAGCCAGCACAGCCACCACACCTGGCACAGCTGGAACACCTGGCACAGCCAGCAAACCCAGCACACTCAGCACATCTGGCACAGCTGGAACACCTGGCACACCCAGCACAGCCACCACACCTGGCACACCCAGCACAGCTGGAACACCTGGCACAGCCAGCACAGCCACCACACCTGGCACAGCTGGAGCACCCGGCACAACCGGCGGGACAGAGCTCGGCCCGCCCGGCAAAATCAGGGACAGCAAAACCGCGACACCGGGAACTGGAGCCGCCGGCACCCCCGGGACACGGGCACCGGGCACCACCAGCGCCACCAGCGCCACCAGCACGAGCGCCACCAGCACCGCCGGCGCCACCAGCGGCACAACCAGAACACCTGGAACACCTGGAATACCGGGCCCTGCTACACCTGGCACATCAGATCGCAGCTCCTCTGGCACCCCCGGCTCAGGCGGTCCCAGCACCCCCGGTCCCCGCGGCCCCCCCACCGCCCCCCGCCCCCCCGGCCCGGCCCGCGCCGCCTCCTGCGGGATCCCCTCCGGGGCGGCCCCGGGGGCGCGGGGGGCAGCTCGGGGGGGGGATCCCAGGGGGGCCGGTGATGCCCCCTCGCCCCGGGGACCCGCCCGGGGGGGGGCGACCCCCAGTACCCCACCGCAGGGCCCCCCCCGGGCGGCGCCGCCTCCGCTGCGGCCGTCCCAGAGCTGGGCCGAGGGGACCCCCCGGTCCCCCCCGGCCCCCCAGGCCCCCCAAACCCCCGGCGGGGCGGGTCCCCAGCCCCCCGGGGGCGGCGACGGCCGCAGCCCGGGCAGTGACACCATAGACTTGTAGGGGGCGAGGTGACCCCCCCAGGGGCAGCAGAGAGACCCCAGCCCGGCCCCCCTGCCCAGGGACTCCCAGGACCCCTCCAGCCGCCCCCCAGGTCCCTGAGACCCCCCAATATGGGTGACAATCCGGGGAACCCCCGCCCCCCATGTCCTCGAGGCCCCCAAGTGTTGATGACAATCTGGGGACCCCCAAGGTGCCCCCCAGGTCCCTGAGACCCCCAAATACGGGTAACAAACTGCCCCCCCCCGTCCCTGCGTCTCGTCCAAGTGCTGGTGACAACCTGGGGACCCCCCCAAGTTCCTGAGCCCCCCCAAGTGCTGACAATGTCCTGCGGACCCCCCGAGCCGCTCCCAAGTCCTTGAGACCCCCAAACAGGGGTGACAATCTGAGCCCCTCCATCCTCGAGCCCCCCTAAGTGCTGGTGACAATCTAGGGACCCCCCCAAGTTCCCAAGGGCCCCCAAACAGGGGTGACAAAATGCCCGCCCCAACTGAGCCCCCCAAGTGCTGACAGTGACTTGGGGACCCCCAAGCCGCCCCCCCAAGTTTTTGAGACCCCCAAATACGGGTAACGAAGTGCCCCACCCAGAGCCCTGCCTGCGCCCTCCAAGTGCTGGTGCCAATCTGGGGAGCCCCCAGCTGCCCCCCAACTCCTCGAGACCCCCAAGTACAGGTGCAAATCTGGGGACCCCCCAGTTCCATGAGACCCAAAATACGGGTGAGAAAAGCCCTCCCTCCCGTCCTTGAGCCTCCTAAGTGCTGGTGCCAATCTGGGGACACCCCCAGACTCCTCTCAGGTCCCTGTGAGCCCCCTAATACGGGTAACAAAGTGCCCCCCAAGTCCCCGAGACCCACAATTTCTGGTGACGACCTGGGGCCCCCCAAGATCCCCCACGGCCCCTCCAGTTCCCCTCCCCGTGTACCCAATAAAGTGCCACGTGCGAAGGATGTGTGTGACCCCCCGGATGGACCCCTGAGCACCCCCAGCCCCGGGGCGGGACCCCCGAGCCCCTCTGACACCCCCCAGCTCCAAAATGGGACCCCCGAACGCCCCCCCCCCGTCCCTGGAATGGTACCCGAGGGACCCCGCGACCCCCTTCCCGCAGGGTGGGACCTCCATGAACCCCCTGGGCTCTGACACGGGACCCCTAAAACCCCTCCGACCCCCTCTGACCCCCAGTTCCGGCCCCCTCCGTCCCCCCCAACCCCCCCCGGGGCCCCCGATGCGCCCCCACCCCTCGGTCCTCCGGGCCGCCAGGGGGCGCTCTGACCACGCCGCGTCCCCGGGGGGCCGCTCCGCCCCGCTCCCGGCATCCCCCGCGTGCCAAGATGGCGGCGCCGGAGCCCCGCACGGTGCTGGTGCGGGGCCTCCCCGCCGGCGCCACCGCCGCGCTCCTGGAGCGGCTCTTCGGGCACCTGGGGCCCCTCCGCCGCTGCTTCGTGGTCACCGAGAAGGGTCCGCGCCGGGGGGGGGGGCGTGGGAGGGCGGCGAGCGCGGTTTGGCCGTGTCTGAAGCGGTCTGGGAGCGAGCTTTGAGCGGCTGGGACCGGGGGCTGAGGGAGCTGAGGGGAACAGGGGGGCTTGGATTGCGATCTGGGGGGGCTTGGGGATGGGAGCAGGGTCTCGGAAGGGGGGTGACATTTGGGATGGGGGTCTGGGGGTGCTGAGTTGGCGGGATTTGGAGGGACTGGGCATGGGGGGGGAAATGGGGCAGGGCTGGGCAGGAAGGACTGGGGGCTCTGGGGGCAGGAATGGGGGGCAGGAATTTCGGGGAGCAGGGGGGGGCTCAGCAGCCTCCTCCGTGGGGTCTCGGGGCGGGGCTGGTTTTGGGGTGCCGGGCGGCTCTGGGGGGGCTGTGCCGGCTCCGAGCGGGGCTCTGGGGGGGTCGGGCCCCTCACGGCCCCCCCGGCCCCCCAGGCTCCCCGAAATGCCGCGGGTTCGGCTATGTGACCTTCTCGCTGCCCGAGGACGCGGCGCGGGCGCTGCGGGAGCCCCCCGAGCTGGGCGGGCGGCGCCTGGGGGTGACCCCGGCCCGGCCGCGGCCCCGGCCCGACGGGAAGGGGAAGGGGAAGGGGGAGCCCCCCCAGGGCCCTCCCCGGCCCAAGAAGCCGCGGGGCCCCTCCCGCAAGGCGCGGCTGATCCTGCGCAACCTCAGCTTCCAGGTGAGGGGGGGAGCCCCGGGAGCCCTGGGTACCCCCTGAGTGCCCCTGACGCCCCCGGGATTCCTGAGGGAACCAGGGACCCCCCCAGGGACCCCCAGGAACCCCGTTCTTCCCAAGGCACCCCTGGTGTCCTCAGGTCCCCCTGAATCTCTGATCTCCCTCCTGCTCAGCCCCCGAGACCCCCAGTGCCCCCCTCTCCCTGGGGCCCCCCCTGACGCCGCTGTCCCCGCAGTGCTCCGAGGATGAGCTCCGGGCTCTCTTCACTCCCTTCGGCCCCGTGCTGGAGCTGAACCTGCCCCGCAAGGCTGGTGAGACCCCCAGAGCCCCCTGAGCCCCCCGGGGCGCCCCCACTGCCCCCCAGGCCTGGGGCTCAGTCTGGGGGGGCTCTTGCAGACGGGACCCCGAGGGGCTTCGCCTTCGTCCAGCTCCGGAACCTCCGGGAGGCGGCGGCGGCGCTGGGGGGGCTCAACGGGGCCCAGCTGCGAGGTTTGGGGGGCTGGGGGGTGTTTGGGGTCCTGGGGGGGCTCAGTGGATGTCAGCTCTGAGATTTGGGAGGTCCTGGGGGGTCCTGGGGTTAAGCAGGGAGTCCCTGGGAGGGTTGGGGGAGATCAGAGGTTTGGGGGGGGTCTCTGGGGAGAAATTGGGGGAGTGGGGGGCAGTGGGATGGGAGTGGGGGGCACTGGGGGGTCTGGGGGAATTTGGGGTGTGCCTGGGGGGATTGGGGTCCCAGGGAGGTTGGGGATGCTGAGGGGTCTCTGGGGAAGGGGGGCATGGAGTGGGGATCTGTGGGGCACAGGGGGGGCCTTAGGAATTTGGGGCTCTGACCCCCCCGTGCTCCCCAGGGCGGCCGCTGGCCGTGGACTGGGCCGTGGCCAAGGATAAATACCAGGGCACACAGGGACCCTCGAAAGCGCCTGGTGAGACCCCAAAAGTGCCCTCAAACCCTTCCCCAAACCCTTGATGAGACCCCAAAACCCCCCCAGGCCCCGGGGATTTGGGGGGGCTGAGGGGTGACTGTGCCCCCCCCACCCCGTGTTGTTACAGGTGGGGAGGGGAAAGGGGAGATAAAAGAGGAAGAGGAGGAAGAGGAAAGGAAGGAAAATGAAGATGAGGAGGAAGAAGAGGAAGACAAAGAAGGCGAAGAAGAAGAGGATGAAGAGGAAGAAGATGAAGAGGAAGAAGAAAAAGAAGAAGCTCCCCAGACCCCAAAAAGGGGGTCAGGGGTCAGAGCTGGGCTGGGGCACAGGAAAAAGAAAGAGATGGAGGAGGAAGATGAAGATGAAGAAAAAGATGAGGAGGAAGAGGAAGACGAGGAAAAAGAGGATGAGGAGGAGGAGGAGGAAGAAGATGAGGAAGATGAAGAAGATGAGGAAGGTTTGCTGTGCTCTCGCAGGGGCGGCTTGGCTGGGGCTGGGGGGATCTGAGAAAGGGGGCTTCTGTGGGGTCTGGAGGGGCTTTGGCAGAACCAGGGGAGAATTTTGTGGGCTCGGGGGGACTGGGGGGCTTTGGGATGGGCTGGGGGGACTCCTGGGGGTCTGTGGGCTTTTGGGGGGGGGTGGGAGAGGTTAAGGAGGATCTGGGGAGGTTTGGGGAGGGTTTTTGTGGAGGCAGTTAGGGCAGTCTGGGGGCTCTTCCAGGGGATGGGGGCCTTTCTGGGGGAGTTTTGGGGGTCTGGGGCAGTGTCTGGGGGTGCCCCTGCAGGGGTCCCAGGTGCCCCAACCCCCCCCTTGCAGAGGAGCCCCCCCGCAAGCGCCGGCAGCGCCCGTCGGACGTGGGCGAGGGCAGGACCGTGTTCATCCGGTGAGTGGGGGGCTGGGGGACCCCCGAGCTGGGGGCACCCCGGGACCCCCCTGAGCCCCCCCTCTGACCCCCCAGGAACCTCTCGTTCGACACCGAGGAGGAGGAGCTGGAGGAGATCCTGGGCCAGTTTGGGGGCGTCTCCTACGTCCGGCTGGTGCTGCACCCCCACACCGGGACCCCCAAAGGTGGGAGAGGGGCTGGGGGGACACAGGGACCCCCAAAGGTGGGAGAGGGGCTGGGGGGCACCGGGTGCTGCTCCCCCACACTGGGACCCCTGAAAAGGGGGAAGGGAGCTCTGAGGGGCTGGGGGGGGTTGCACCCCAAAGGTGGGGGTAGCACCTGGAGGAGTCCTGGAGCTGGTTTTGGGAGGGGTCCCAAAGGGTCCTGGGGTATTTGGGGAGGGCTCTGACACCCAGAGGGGAGGGTCTCAGGTTTTGGGGGGATGTCCCATATTTGGGGGTGTCCATTGCACATTTAGGGAAGGGTCTGCCTGATTTGGGGAAGCCCACGTTGGGGAATGTTCCTTGTTGGCGGTGGATTATCCCGTGTTTGGGGTGGTCCCACATTTGAGGTGTTCCACATCTGGGGGTTGGCTCCCACACTGCGGGTTCCCCCTCACATGTCCCCCTGACCCCCCCTTGCCCCCCAGGCTCTGCCTTTGCCCAGTTTGAGACCCCCGAGGGGGCCCAGAAATGCATCGAGGCTGCTCAGGAGGGGCCTGAGGTGAGGGGGGACCCTGGGGGGCACCCAGGAACCCCTGGAGTGACAAGAGACCCCTGGGGATGGGGACACCAGGGACCTGGGGGGGGGGCTCAGGGGCAGCTCCTGGGGGAGTCTAGGGAGGAATTTTGGGGTTTGGGGAGGATTTTGGTGGGACTGAGGGGCGTTTCGGGGAGCTTCGGGGCATTGGGAGGGGTTGAGGAGAGCTTCGGGATTGGGTCTGGGAGAGCTTGGGAGGTTCGGGGTTTCAGGGGGATTTGGGAGGTTTTGGGGGATGCTGTGGGTTTTAGGGAGGGTTGGGAGGTTTTGGGGGGTGTTGGGGTCCCTGCGCACCGGGGGTCCCACCCCTCTGACCCCCCTGACCCCCTGTCCGCAGGGCGGGGGGCTCCGTGTGGGGGGGCGGCTGCTGCGCGTGGACCCCGCCCTGAGCCGGGACCAGGCCCGGGGGCTGCAGGGGGGCTCCGGGGGGGCCCGGCCCCGAAGCGGCACCAGGAACCTGTACCTGGCCCGGGAGGGGGGTGAGTCAGGGGGAGGACACCCCTGTCCCCCCCCATTGTCCCTCCCTGAGCCCCCAAACCCCCCATTCTCCTCGACCCCCCAACCCCTATTTCTCCTCGACCCCCAAATCCCCTCTGAAGCCCCCCCAAATTCCCCAGCCCCCCATTCCTTCTGGCCCCTCAGTGCTCCCTAAATCCCTCCCAAACCCCCCTGATCCCTCCCTTTTTTTGCCCAGCGAGTTCTTCCAACTTCTCCCACCCCAACCCACTCATTCCCTGCCCCAGACACCTTCCTGGGCTCTCCCATTCCCACACACTCCCTGAGCTCCCCTGACCCCCAGTTCCCCCATTCCCAGACATCCCCCCAGGCTCTTCCATTCCCCCACACCCCCCCTGACCCCCCAAATCCCCCCAAGCCCCCTGATCCCACATTTCCCCATTCCCAGCCATCCGCCCGGGCTCCCGCGCTGCCGAGGGCGTCAGTGACTCGGACATGGCCAAGCGGGCACGGGTGAGTGGGGCCCCCCGGGGGTCCAGGGGGGATTTGGGGGTGTCCCCCCCTCCCCGGCCCTGCTGACCCCCCCGTGTCCCCCAGTTCGAGGAGCTGAAGCGGCGGCGGCTGCAGGACCCCAACATTGGGGTGTCTCGGACGCGGCTGTGCCTGCACAACCTCCCCAAGGCGCTGGACACGCCCCGGCTGCGCGCCCTGCTCAGGGGGCTCCTGCGGACCCCCGGGGGGAGAGGCCCCCTCATCAAGGAGGTGGGGGGCGCTGGGGTCCCCTGGGTCCCTCTGGGTGTGTCCTCCGGGTCCCTCTGTATCCCTGAGGGCTCTGTGTTCTCTCTTCTGGCGGGGGCAGAGGTGATTTGGGGGTGGTTTGGGGCTGCAGGGAAGTTGGGGGTCACCCCAGGATGGGTTTGGGGTGCAGGGCAGGTGGGGTCCCCTCTGTGTCACCCCCTCACGTTCCCCTGTGTCTCCTTCAGGGCCCACTGTCTCCTGCCTTGTCCCCATGTGCTCGGTTGGGTTTGGGGGTGCAGGGGATCTGGGGGTCCCCCCCGGATGGGCTTGGGGGACAGGGGAGGTGGGGGGTCCCCGCTGTGTCCCCTGGGGGATGTTGGGGTTCCCCGGGGGTTTCAGGGGGTTTTGGGTGACCCCATCCCCACATCCCAATGCCGGGTGATGCAGGGGGGTGGGAAGTCTCGAGATGGCCCTGGGGTAGTTTGGGGTGTCCAGGGGGGTTTGGGGTGACCCAGAGGATGTTTTTGGGGTGACCCCATCTCCTCCCCAGTGCCGGGTGATGCGGGAGCTGCGGGGCCAGGGCCAATCTTTGGGGTTCGCCTTCGTGGAGTTTGGGGAGCACGAGGAGGCCCTGGGGGCCCTGCGGCGCCTCAACAACAACCCCGAGCTCTTTGGGGCCCACAAGGTCAGTGGGGGCACCCCAAATCCATGGGACCCCATTTCCCATGGTCCAGGGTCGCTCCAGGATTTTCTGGGACCTTCCGGGAGTTTTGGGGTGCCCTTGGGTATTTTGGGGTTCCCCTGGGTTTTTTTAAGTGCCACAGAGGTTTTGGGGATTCTCGTGGGTGTTTTGGGTTTCCCTCAGATGTTTTGGGGTGCCCCCGGCTTTTAGCATGTCTGGGTTACCCCCAGTGCTTCATGGGGAGGTTTCTGGGGTGTCCTTGTTGTGTTGGGGTGTCACAGGATTCCTGGGAGGTTTTGGGGTCTTCCCCTGGGTTTTGAGGTTGTCCCCGGTGATTGGGGGATTTTGGGTGCCGCCCTGGTGTTTGGGGTGTGTTGGGGTGTTCCCCATGGTGTTTGGGGTATTTGGGGGTATTTTGGGGTCTTTTGTGGCGTTTCGGGGTCCCCACCGTGTCCCCCCAGCGCCCGATCGTGGAGTTCGCGCTCGAGGACCGGCGGAAGCTGCGGCTGCGGGAGCAGCGGATCCAGCGGGGCCTGGTACGGGGGGAGCCCCCTGAACCCCCCCTGAACCCCCTGGGGGCCCCCAGCACTGACCCCCTGCACTGACCCCTGCACCGACCCCCAGCACTGACCCTGCACTGACCCCAGCACTGACCCCCTGCACTGACCCCCTGCACTGACCCCAGCACTGACCCCAGCACTGACCCCAGCACTGACCCCTGCACTGACCCCTGCACTGACCCCAACACTGACCCCTGCACTGACCCCAGCACTGACCCCAGCACTGACCCCAGCCCGGCCCCCCCAGCACTGACCCCAGCACTGACCCCAGCCCGGCCCCCCAGCACTGACCCCAGCACTGACCCGCCAGCCCGGCCCCCCCAGCACTGACCCCACAACTGACCCAGGATGCCCCCAGGCGGTCCCAGCGCTGACACCAGAGCTGACGCCCAGCACTGACTCCAGCACTGACCCCAGCACTGACCAGCACTGACCCCTGCCTGACCCCAGCACTGACCCCAGCATGACCCAACACTGACCCCTGCACCTGACCCCAAGCACTGACGCGCCAGCACTGACCCTGCACTGACCCCCTGCACTGACGCCCAGCATGACCCCAGCTGACCCTGCACTGACCCCAGCACTGACCCCAGCACTGACCCCTGCACTGACCCCCCCCAGCACTGACCCCAGCACTGACCCCAGCACTGACCCCAGCACTGACCCCAGCCCGGCCCCCCCAGCACTGACCCCAGCACTGACCCCCCTTTCCCCACAGCTCAAGGCCAAGGCCAAGGCGGCCGCAGGACCCCCGGATCCCCCCCAGGCACCTCCAGGACCCCCCCAGGCAAACCCAGACCCCCCCGCGGGCTCAGGGGGGCCCCAGAACCCCCCTGGGAACCCCCCCGGGAACCCCCCCGGGACCCCCTGGGCTGGGTTCTGCACGCAGGGCCCGGGGCAGAGGGGGGCTCCGGGCACCCCCCGGACAAAGGTGCTGGCAGTGCCCTCCCACCGTGGCCCCAAGATCAGGTGAGGGGGGCCCTGTGCCCCCAGCCTTTATTCCCCCTTTCCCCCTTCTTCTCTCCCTTCACCCCCGTTTTCCTCTCCATTTCCCGTTTTCTCTCTTTTTTCCCTTTTCCCTTTCTTCCTCACTTTTCCCCTCCTTTTTTCTCCCCCTCTTTTACCCTTCCCTTTTCCTCGTCTCCAGCTCCACCCCCTTTTCCTGCCCCCTTCCCCTCATTTCTCCCCCTTTTTCTTCCCCTTTGTCCCCCCCACTTTTCTCCTTCTTTTCCCTTTCCTTTCCCTCCCTTTTTCTCCCCTTTTCTGCCTCCTTTCCCCCCACCTTTTCCCTCCATTTCCCTCCCTTTCCCCCCCCCGGGGGTCTCTGTCCCCTTGGGGCACCCCCAGGGTCTTCCCCCTCCCAAATTTCCCCTTTTCCCCGCAGGAAACGGGACAAGGGGAAGGCTCAGCCCCCCACCAAGCCCCCCAAGCCCCCCAAAGCCCCCAAGGCCTCTCGGCGGCGGGAGAAGCTCCGGGCGCCCCCGTCCCAGGTAAGGATTTGGGGTTCACCCCCGGGCTGGGTTTGGGTTCAAAGCCCCCTGTTCAGGCACCCCATTGCTCGATGTCCCCCCAGTGGTGCCCCCAGCCCTGGGCACCGGGGGGTTTTGGGGCCCCCCTCACCCCCGTGTCCCCCCAGGGCCAGCGGCGGCGCCGGGGGGGCCCCGGGGGGGCCGAGGCGCGGTTCCAGGAGCTGGTGGAGAGGTACAAGAGGAAGATTTTGGGGAGCAACCCCCCCACTGCCCGGGGGGGCAAGTGGTTCGAGAGCTGAGACACCCCCAGCACCCCAAAACCCCCCGTTACCCCAAAAACCCCCTGGGGGTGCTGGGGTTCCCAAACCCCACAGGGGGGTTTTGGGGTGCTGCCCCCACGGAGTCTGGGGGGGTTGGGGGTGGGACCCAGCCCTGGGACCCCCCAGCCCCCCCCAGGATTTGTGGGTGCTTCCCCCCCGCAGCTGTGTCTGTTCTGGGTTTAATAAAAAGGGTTTTTTTGAGGAAATTTGGCCTCTTGGTGTCACCCCCCACCTTGGGGACCCCAAAACCTGTGCCCTGGGGAGGGGGGAAGGGCAGCCCCCAGGGGGAGTGGTGGAGACCCCCGGGAGGGGGTCTGGGGGCTCCCCTGAGTTTCGGGTCCCATGGGTCCCCCCCCGTCACCCCTTCCCCAAACCCCCGTGGATCCTGGCTGAGTCACGGTGGCCCCGTGGGGACATCATGGCCGGTGGCCACGAGCCTCGGGTGGCCTCGGGCGTGAGGGACGTGCCCCGGGGGTGGCCCTGCCCCACGGCCACCCACAGCCACCCCCTCCCGAGGTGTCCCCACTGTGGGACCGGGGGAGGCGGGGAGGGCTCCGGGCAGGGCCGGGGAGGGGCCAGTGCTGCAGGGGACTCTGAGTGACACCGTGAGTGACAGACGTGGGTGAGACTCTGTGTCCCTGTCCCCTCATCCTTGTATCCCCGTGTCCTTGTGCCCCCCGTCCTTGTGTGTCCCCCTTGTCCCCAGCCTTGTCCCCCCATCCCTGTCCCCTTTGTCCCTTTGTTCCTCTCTCCTTGTCCCCCATCCCTTTTCCCCTCTTACTGGGGGGTCCAAGCCACCTCCCTGTCCCCCCCCCCATGTCCCCAACTCGGCTGGAAGTGTCAGGGTCACACCAGGCCAGGGGGAGCCCGGGGGATGGCAGAGCCACCAGCGAGTCATCAACTGCCTCTGAGTCACTGGGGACGTGTCCCCGTGTCACCCCCTGGCCTGGGGGGAGATCCTAGGGCCCCACAGTCCCTTGTCCCCAGGTGCCCCCGTGTCCCGGGGGGTCCCTTGTCCCCAGGTGCCCCCTTGACACTGCAAATCCCGTGCCCCGGGGGATCCCTTGTCCCCGTGTGGCCGCTGTCCCCGAGGTCCCTTGTCCCCAGGGAGTCCCGTGTTCCTGGGGTCCCTTGTCCCCCCTGTGTCCCTGGGGGTCCCTTGTCCCCAGAGTCATCAGAGTCACGAGTGAGGCTGCTGGAAAAGGGGCTTTAAATCGAAGTAAATAAATTAATAATAACAATAATAATAGTAATAATAGTAATAACAGAAGTGTAGAAAAAAGTGCCGGCAGCAGCTGGAGTCGCTCCGGAGCCTGGGGACACTCGTGGTGTCCCCAGCGAGGTTCTGCTGAGGTCCTGGTCCTGTCCCTGGGGTCCCGGTGAGGTCCCGGTGAGGTCCGGGGGGTTCTGGTGAGGTCCTGGTCGTATCCGTGCGGATCCGGGGGGGTCCTGCGGGTGTCCTTGTGTTCCCCGGGGGTCCCGAGGGTCCCTAACACGCGGGGACCCCCTCGAGGCGGGCGGCGACCCCCTCCAGGCAGCCCCGGAGCCGCGCCAGGGCCACCCCGGCCACCGTGTGCGGAGCCTCGGCCAGCGGGGCGGGGGGCGCGGCGGGGGCCGCGGGGGGGTCGCGGGGCGGGGGACAGCCCAGCAGGGCCCCCAGCACGGCCAGGAGGCTGCGCAGGTTCTCCAGGTCGTTGGCCACCTGGGCCAGGCGCAGGTCGCCCCCGGCCAGGGCCCCCAGGAGCTGCTGGAAGAGCTGGAGCCGCTGCGCCGCCGCCCCGAGCCCCGCCGGGAGCGCCCCGTCCGGGAGCCCCTCCAGGCCGGTGACGCGCAGGGTCAGCGGGAACAGCTGGGGGGCACAGCCGCGGGGGTCAGGGTGGGGGGACACCCAGCCAGCCTTGGGGACCCTCCCTGGGACCCCCGTTTGGGGCACAGAGCCCCCCCAGCCATGGGTGACCCTCCCTGGGGACCCCCATCCCTCGGGGCACAGACCCCCCCCCCGGGACCCCGCCCCACTTTGGGGAACAGGATCCCCCCCCACTGAGGACCAGCCCCCGATCTGGGGGAATTCCCCTCCATGGGCATCGCCCCTCAAATCTGGGCACGTCCTTCCCTCGCTGGGAGCCCCCCGGGCCTCCCCCGCCCCTCCCCTGGGTGTCCCCGCTGTGTCCCCGCTCCAGCCCCCCGTCCCCTCGGGGTGTCCCCGGGGTCACCTGGAGCTGCTGCAGCCGCGTGCTCAGGGTCCGGGTCAGCGCCCGCGCGTCCGCTCGGACCCTCTCGAGCCGCACGGGGCGACCCCCGGCCACCGCCACCGCCAGCGACAGCAGCGCCCACAGCGACACGCCGGGACACCGCATCCCGGTGGCTCTGGGGACCGGGGGGACACGGGGGTCACCGGGGAGGGCCCGCACCCCGAAACCCGCCCCGCCCCCCCGGACACGTGGAGGGCGCTGGCAGAGGGGGACGCGCGTGTCATCCCCCATCCCGGGGGATGTTGGAGGGACGGGTGATGTCACCAGAGACGGGACAGGGGACACGAGCAGGGACATGCGGGAAGTGGCCTCGGTGGCACGTGGACCCCGGAGCCCTCGTCACCGTGTCACGGTGCCACCGTGTCCCCGCGGGCACGTGCCGCTCGGGCCGTGTCCCTGACGCCTTCCCGGAGCCCTCTGGCTCCTGTCACCAGGGCCACCACGGCCCGGCCGTGACCATGAGGGTGACAGAGACAGTGTGGGCAGGGGACGCTGCTCGGAGGAGGCGAGGGGAGTGTCAGGGTGGGCGTTGGGTCCCCTGCGTGGTGTCACCTCCCTGGGGACCCCCTGCCCTCGGTGGGTGCGGGAGGGACACGGAGGTGACATTGTCACCCACTGCTTGAGGATGGGCGGGACGTGGGGACATGGGTGACGGGGGGGGGGGGGGGGGACACATGCAGATGGAGGGGACAAGGAGGACATGGGGACGGGGGGACAGGGGACACGAGAGAAACAGAGGGGACATGGGGACAGCGACACTCACCGGAGCCTCGCACGCACTCGCTGAGCCTGGAACGAGACGGTACCGGGTGATGGGGGGACACGGAGACCCCCGCCAGGCCCCCCCAGTGCCACCACCTCTCCGGCCCCTTGGGTCATCCCCGGTGTCCCCGCGGGGCTGGAGGACACGGCTGGTGACACTGCCACGGCCTGGCCACCACCTCGGGGACAGCAGGGGCCGAGGGGGACAACGACAGGGATAAAGGGGCGCCCAGACCCCCCGGGGGCTCCTGTCCCCAGCCAGGCCCGGGACAGCGTCCCCGCAGGTCCTGTGGGGAGGGGGCGACACTGGGGTCCCCTCGGGGCTGCACCCTCAGGGCCGGGGGTGACACAGCCCGGGACCCTCGAGGTGAGGGGGTCCTGGGATGGGGGGTTCCCAGGGAGGGGTCCCAGGGAGGGGGTGCCAGGGAGGGAGGCTGGTGTGTCCCCGTGCGGGGGTGTCCCTTTGGGGGGGTCGGGCTCACCTGGTCGCCCCGCGGGTCCCGTCGGTCGCGGCCGTGGCTCCATCGCACCGCCCCCCCCTTTATAGCGGCGGGGCCGTTCCCCAAAGCGCTGCCCGCCCCCCCCCGCCCCCCCCGCGCTGTCCGAGCCGTGTCCGAGCCGTGTCCGAGCCGTGTCCGGCCGGGGGGGCCCGAGGGGACGGGGATGCGCAGGGCGGGGGTCCCGGGGCAGGAGGAGCGCGGGGGGGCCCGGGGCGAGCTGGGGGCACGGGGATGGTTGGGGGGGGTCCCCGGAACACGGAGCTCTGGGGGGTCCCGGGGGGGTCCCGGCTGCCCGCTGCCCCCGCAGTGCCCCCCCCGCGCGTACGTGCCCAGGTGAGTGCAGCCCCGCGCGTGGCGGTGACACGTCCCGCGCGCCGTGACCGCGCACACGCGCCCGTGTCTCCCCCGCGTCCCTCATGTCCCCACGCACCTCCGTGTCCCCTCCCCTCCGTGTCCCCTTGTGTCCCCACAACACCCTACTCAGTTCCTCCATGTCCCCCACTCGTGTCCCCCCCCGTGTCCCCCCCCGTGTCCCCCGGTCCCCACGTGTGGCACACACACACACCTGGCACAGGATGAGGACAGGAACAGGGACGGCACCGATGTCCTCAGGTGTCCCCAAGGATGCCGGAGGCCCCAGACCCCTGTCCCCCACCCCCGGGGACACGGCCAGGGTGACAGGGGGGAGGGGGGCTCTGTTGGGGGGCACGGGGACCCCCACACTGTCACTGGGGGGAACAGAGTGGTTCCTGTCCCCTCCGCCTGTCCCTGTCACTCCCTCCGGCCCGGGGTGTCCCCGGAGCACGGGGTGTCCCCAAACTGTCCCCGTGGGGAATCCCAGGCTCCGGGAAGGGTCGGGGTCCCCAGGCGGGGCTGTCACCGCGCTGGTGACGCCGGAGTTGGTGTCATCACGGTGGTGACACTCGGCAAACACTGTGGTGGCCCTTCCGGGAAGGCCGGCGGTGACACTGGTGACACCAGTGCCCGGCAGCGGCTGGCAGGGCCCCAGGTGCCACCGCCGGGACACTGGGGACACGCAGGGTTCCCCGCGGCCAGCACGGTGACCTGGGTGACGTCACCGCGTGTTCCCTCCCAGCTGGCATCCCTCGCGTCCCGGTCCCTGTCATCTCCCAGCCAGCATCCCCTGTGTCCCCAGCGCCTGTCCCCAGTCCCTGTCACCCCCTGGACAGCACCCCTTGTGTCCCCAAGCCCTGTCCCCACTGTCACTCACGTCCCCATCCCTGCCCTCATCCCGTCCAGGGACCCGTCCCCAGCACCGAGTGCCACCAGGGGTGGCTCGGCCACCGGGAGCCCTTCAGCCCCTCCCCCGTCACTGGGCAGCGATGGGGACCCAAACTGGGAGCACTGGGGACTTGTTGTCCCCTCCCACCCTGGGGTGTCCCCAGTGTCAGCCCCCCGGTGGTCCCCGACCATGCCAGGAGCTGCAGTGGCCACGTGCCCCCATTTCTGCTGTCCTGCACCACTGTCCCCCCACTGTCCCTGCTGTCCCCTCGCTGTCCCCAAAGCCCCGAGGCCGAGGGCTTTGGGGTCCCCCCCACTTACCTGGGGTCCCCGCGGGTCCCCGCTGGCTCAGCCCCCCGCGGATGCTTTTTGGGGTAAGGGCTTCCTGGCTGGGGGAGGGACAGCAAGCCCAGACCGCAAAAAGACCCGAGAGGGACAGGGGCGGTGGCCCTGCGGTGGCACTGCAGTGACAAGGGAGCAGGTGACAAAGGAGGAACGATGACGGGGACACGCAGAGCCCCCGGGGACCAGGCCTGTGGTGGGACACGGCCCCCATGCCCTGAGGTCCCCACCAGCCCCGGGCTGTCCCCTGTGCTGGGGGGACAGGGGACACTGCCACCCCTGCGTGCCACTCCCCATGTGCCACCTGTCACGTGTGCACTGCCATGGCACTGGCGTCCCTGGGAGGTGGCACAGAGGGACATGGATGTGGCACAGAGGGACAGGGACATGGCACTGAGTGACAGGGATGTGGCACAGCCCAGTGGGGACGCGGGACAACATGGAGGAGATGTGGCACAGAGCAATGGGGATGTGGCTGTGATGGGGATGGCATGGAATGACAGGGATGTGGCACAGAGGGACAGGGACATGGCACAGGACAATGGGGACTTGGCACAGAGCGAGGTGACACAGCTCAGAGTGAGGTGACACGGCACAGAGCGATGCTGATGTGACACAGAGCGAAGGGGACACGGCACAGAGTGACAGAATATGGCACAGGGTGAGGGGACATGGCACAGAGCAATGGTGACATTCACAGAGCAGCGTCCCCAGCTCCTGCCAGCACATCCTGGGTGTCCCCAGGCTCCTGTCCCTCAGTCACCGGAGCAGCCGGGGATGGCAGGAGGCCACCAGAGGGGCCGGTGCTTCGTGTCACTGCAGGAGCCGGTGCTTGGTGTCACCAACGGGATTGGTGCCCGGTGTCACCTCAGGAGCCGGTGCTCGGTGTCACCTCAGGAGCCGGTGCTCGGTGTCACTGCGACTGCCAGGTCCGTCTGTCCCCCGGCGCTGCAGGGACGTGGCCCGTGACCGATCCATCCTCAGTGGCATTGGCTGAGTGGCAGTGCCCGAATTCCGGGGTGTCCGAGCCGTGTCCCAGGGCCGGTGACAAGATGTGACTCCAAAGCTCCATGGCCGGTGGTGGCTCCATGGCCCCGTGGCTGCTCTGTGGCTCTGGGGATGGTCACTGTCCCCATGGTCAGCCTGTGGCTCTGTGGCCAGTTCATGGCGATGTCCCCAGCTCAGGGTCCCGGTGGCGTGGGTGTCCCCGAGGGCCTTTGTGGGGATCCCCTGCTGGTGGCACTGCGGGATCCCCGGGGCTGGTGCCGAGGTGCCACCCCAGGGACAGCTGGGAGCTGCTCCAAGGCCACCAGCGGGCAGTTGGCTTCTCATTGGCGTCACCTGGGCCTGGGCTGAGGTGTCACCGTCACCTGCCAGCAGTGAACACGTCCCTGCTCCAGCCACGTCATCCCCAGGCCTGTGCTCCTGCTCCAGCCTGTGTCCCTGTCCCCATCCCATGTCCCTGTCACCATCCCACCATTATCTCCAGCCCCCAGTCCCATCCCATGTCCCTGTCCCCACCCCATGTCCCCATCTCCATGGCATTGTCTCCACTCCATGTCCCTGTCTCCACCCCACATCCCCACCACGTCCCTGTCGCCACCCCATGTCCCTGTCCCCATCCCACGTCCTTGTTCCCAGCCCCTGTCCCCACCCTGCAGCCCCAGCACGCCGGTGACAGGGGTGGTGGCACTTCGCTGGCTGCCACCCCCATCCCTGTGTCCCCCCCGGACCCAGCTCCAGCTGGAGTGGGACAGGCTGGGGGGAAACGGCCAAGGCCACCCCTCCCCTGTCAGCCCCCGACCCCGAGGGAGCCCCGTCTGGGGGCATGAAGGGGACAGAGGGGACATCCCTTGGTGGCTGTGCCAGGGGGGACTCAGGGGTGGCTCCCCCTCACCCAGGGGTCCCCCAGAGCGTGGGAGGGGCTCAGAGGGGACCGGGGGGGGGACACAGAGGGTCCTTGAGGGGTGCCAGCACCCGGGGGCGACTGCACGGGGACAGTGACGAGGACAGTGACGGTGACAGTGGCCGTGTGTGGCACAGACCTTTCCAGATCTCCGAGGGCGGTTTCAGGGTCCCCTGGGTGGGGAGGGCGGTGCCACCGTCCGAGGGGAGCTCGGTGTGACCCGCCCCGGCGGCAGCTGGAGCTGAGTGACGCCCAGTGTGTCCCCGGGACAGAGGGGACATGGGGGCGGCAGGGAGGGGCCCCTGGGGGTGTCACAGAGGGTCCCCAGATGGGGGGGCTGTGGGAGCAGGGGGGGCACCCCCGGATCAGCACATGGGGGGGACTCTGGTGGGGGTGGCACTCGGGGGTCCTGGGCCACCAGAGAGGGGACACGGCCGGGGGGGCCGGGGCAAAGGGGGGTCACAGGCTGGGGCGGGCGGGGGCAGGGGGCTCTTGTGGGCCATGGGGGTCTGGGATCCGGGGTCCCGGGGGCTGCAGGGGGCTGGGGGTCCTGGGATGCAGGGGAGGGCCGGGGTCCCGGGGAGAACTGGGGAGGGTTCCGGGGTCCCGGGTGCTGCTGCACGGGGACGCTGGGGCACGGGGCCTGAGGGCTGCAGGGGGTCCAGGGCTGACCTGGGGGGGCACTCGGGGTCCCGGGGTGCTGGGGGGGGGTCCTGGGGCGCTGGAACGGGGCTCGGCCCTCGGGAGGTCCCGGGGGGCTCTGGCGGAGCCCCCCCGTGCTGTGCTCGGGCCGCAGGCGCGGGGGTCCGGAGGGGGTGCGGGCGGGAGGGGTGGGGGGATCGGGGTGGGGGGGATCCCGGGGTGGGGGGATCCCCGGGGTGCGGGATCCCCATGGCGGAGCGGGATGGGCGGGGGGGGCAGGGGGATCCCGACCCCCGCCCGGCCCCTCGGTCCTACCTGGAGCTGAGGCCGCGCTGCTCAGGGGCGGGGCCCGGGGGGGGGGCCCGGGGGGCCCGGGGGTCCCGGGGGTCCCGGGGTGCGGGGGGGCCCCGTGGCGGCCGCGCGAGCCCCGGCGGCGGCGATTGACCCGCATTGACGTCACTGCGTCATCAGGGTTCCCCTGGAAACACGCGGGGGCTAAAAATAGCCCGGGGGGGCGGGGGGCGGGGCGGGGGGCGGCCCCCCCTCCCCCGCGTCTGCCGCTATTCTGGGGACAAAGCGACAAATATAGAGCGGCCACCCCCGGCGCGGGGACACCCCCGCGGGGGGGCCGGAGGACACGGGGGGCGGACACGGGGGACACCTCCTGGGGGGGGCACGAGGGGGACGGTCTTGGGGACGGCGACAACGGGGGGACGCGGGGCGGGCAGCCACGGGGTGGGGACAGACACGGGGACAACGACAAGAGGGGGCACCACCACAGGGGGAAGGCGACAACGGGGGGACAAGGGGACACCGGGACACGGGGACACCGGGAGGCAGGGCAGGGGGACACTGGGAACTGGGAACACCGGGACATTATGGGGACACTGGGACACGGGCACGTGGGGTACTGGGACACCGGGAAGTTGGGACACCGGGACAGCGGGACATGGTGTCACCCGGACATGGGGACGCTGGGAGAGGGCACAAGGGACGGGAACAGGGACGGTCACAGCTGCAATGGAGCCGTCCTGGGATGGGGCTGTACTGGGACGGGACTGTATTGGGGTGGGGCTTTAATGGGGTGGGGCTGTAATGGGATGGGCCTGTAATAGGGTGGGGCTGTAATGGGGTGCGTTTATACCGGGATAGAGCTGTACTAGGACAGGGCTGTATGGGATGGGCCTGTTATGGGGTGAGCCGGGCCCGGGATGGGTTTGTACTGGGACAGAGCTGTACTGGTGTGGGTTTACACTGGGACGGGGCTGTCATGGGATGGGTTTATACTGGAGTGGGGCTGTACTGGGATGAAGCTGTACTGGGACAGGGCTATAATGGGATGGGGCTGTACTGGTGTGGGTTTATACTGGGATTGGGTTACACTGGGATGGGTTATACTGGTCCATACTGGGATGGGTTGTACTGGGATGGGTTACACTGGGATGGGTTATACTGGTCCGTACTGGGATTGGGTTACACTGGGATGGGTTATACTGGTCCATACTGGGATTGGGTTACACTGGGATGGGTTATACTGGTCCATACTGGGATGGGTTACTCTGGGATGGGTTATACTGGTCCGTACTGGGTTATGGGATGGGTTATACTGGTCCGTACTGGGTTATACTGGTCCGTACCGGCCGCGCCGTTCTGTGGTTGTCGTTCCTGTCTGTTCCGCCAGGTGGCGCCATTTCCCTTCCCGTTCGGGCCAACGGAGCCCACCCAGTACGGACCAGTAGGGACCAGTACAGCCCAGCACCCTTCTGCACCATCCAGCAGCACCCCTGCTCCTGCAGAGCCCAGAGAGCCCCGGATACACCCGGAGCCCTCGAGGGTTCCCCACAGGTCTTCCGGACCCTTCCCAGCCCCCGGTCTCCCCTCCCAGACGGAGTCAGAGACGCCCAGGGCCCCACAAAATCCCCCGAATCCCCCCAGACACATCCAGAGCCCCCCAGAACCCCCCAAACGGATCCAGAGACCACCCGCGCCCCAGAGCCGTGGCTGGGGCAGGTGGGGGTGGCCGGGCTGGGCACAGGGACAGGGATGTGGGACAGGGGACAGCCCACTCCCCCTCCCGTTTATCACGACCGTTGTCCGGCGTTAATTATCGATCGCGCCGCTCCGTGTTAATTGGTTTCAGATTCAATTAGCGCCGGCCCCTCCAGCCCCTCCCACCCAGGAATCGATCCGCGGCGCGGGGACAGCGGGGACAGCGCGGGGGGGCACCCACAGGGACCCCGCGGGGTTGGGGTGACCCTGGGGTTGGGGTGCAGGTGACAGGGGGAGCCCGGGAGCTCGTCTGGGGATGCTGCCACCCCCCGGCCCCGCTCAGTTTGGGGTTTAGGGGCAGGGGTCGCACTGGGGAGGGGTCCAGGTTTGGGCACCATGATGGGGACCCAGAGTTGGTGTTCAAGGTCCGGAGCCACTTTTGGGACCCGAGTCTGGGGACGGGTTCAGGTCCCGGGGTCGTGGGTGGGACCCGGGTTTGGGATCCAACTTTGAGTCCCAGGGTTGGGGTCCAGACCTGGGGGGATTTGGCTGCTGTTGTTGGGGCTGCCCCCATCCCCCTCTATGCTCCCCAACCAGCCCCCCAGCAGCCAGGACAGGGCCAGGGGGTCCCGGGGGGTCCCAGCCTTGGTGCGAGGGGATGGGAGGACTGACCCCAGCACAGAGGGGACCCCAAAGAACCACGACGCTTCACTACGTTTATTGGGCCTCTGCAGCTTTAAATACAGGCCAGGATTTGGGGGGGCCAAGGCAGGGGCGGGGGGGCTGGGGGTGCCCCTCCCCCGCCCCAGCACCCCCAGGGCTCGGAGCTGCCCCCCCCGGGGGACGGGTCGGGCTGGGGGGGCCCGGGGGGGTGGGGTGTCCCGCGGCCCCCCCGGCCCCTCAGCGGCTGTAGCCGAACTCGTCTGCGTCGTCCGCGCGGAAATCGCCGTAGCGCCACAGGTTCAGCTGGAGGGGGACACGGCATCACGGGGGCTCCCCAAAAACCAGGGTCACCCCGGGGCGGGGGTGGTGGCCAGGGTCACCCCCAAAAGGGGGGGCTGCACCCAGCACCACCCTGGAGTTGGGGCTCCCCCACTCACCCGGGCGCTCTTGGCCGCCTCCTGCGCGTTCAGGTACTCGGTGATCTGGGGGGGACGGTCCCAGGGTGAGCCCGCGGCCCCTCCAGGCCCTCGGGGGGCTTGGGGGTGCCCCCAGGGATGGGACCCCCTGTCCTTGTGTGGCTCCCACTGCCCGCAGGGAGAGGGACCCGTCCCCAGGAGGACACAGGGGTCTGGGGGGGCAGCACCGGGGGGACCCCCATCCCCTGGATGGGGCAGCAGCTGGGCGGGGGTCAATCAGTGCCAGGGATGGGGGGAAAAGGAGACGCCTCACACCCCACCCACCATCCCCAGTACCCCCAGCATCCCTCAGGGCCCACCCAACACCCCCCAACAGCCTCCCCGCCCCTCCAATCACCCTCCTAAGGCCTCCCAAGGACCCACCACACGTCCCAGCACCCACCAAGAGCTTCCAGCTCCCCCAAACACCCCCTGAGCACCACCCAATCCCTTGCAGCATCCGCCCAACACCCCCAACCCCTCCCCAGCCCCCCCAACGCCCCCCCTGTCCCCCAGCACCCACCACTTTCTGGAACTGCCTCTCCTTGCGGGGCTCCACCATCACCAGCCCCTCCTTGACCAGCCCCAGCCCCACGTCGCTCTTGGAGTCTGCGAACTGCAGGGTGACGTGGGGACAGCCGGGGCCCAGGTGCTCCACGTTGAGCAGGCACTGCGTGTTCTGGATGTCCCTCACCACGCTGTCCACGGCGTCCGCCCGCGCCTCCTCCTGCGCCCGAAACCCGTCACCGACCCCGCAGGGACACCCCGGGCACCGGGGACATCCCACAACCTCGGGAACCCCCCTGGGGCTTCTGGGGACACTCCACACCCACAGAGACACACCATGACCTTCGGGGACCCCCCCAAAGCCTCAGAGATCCCCTGTGGCCGTCAGGGATCCCCCGGACCCTCAAGGATCCCTCCTATGACCCTCAGCCCCCAGGGACACCTCAGGTGTTTCTGGTACATCCACAACCCCCTGTGGGGTTGGGGTGACCCTTGAATCAGGGTTCAGGATTGGGGTCAGGGCACACACTGGGGAGCTGGGGTTCGGGTTCAGGGTCAGGAGACACATTTGGGTCCCAACTGGGACCGAGTTTGAGGTTGATGGTTTGGGGTCCGGGTGTGGGGTGACAGTGGGAGCCCCCCCATACTCACGTCCTGCGGCACCTGGATGAAGGCGAAGCTGTACTCGGTGGCCTGGGGCGGCAGCACCCGCGGCGAGAACGCCGGGGGCAGCGGGGCCAGGCGGCTTGGGGGCAGCGTCTCCTTCTGCGGGGACACCGGCATGGCAGGGACATCAGGGGGGACAGCAGGCATTGGAGGGACATCATGGAGCAGGGACACCATGACAGCCATCATGGGGGAAACCCCTGGGACACTAGGGGACTCAAGGGGGGATCTGCAGGGAGGGGCTGGAGGGGAAGGAAGGGTGGTGGGACACAACGGGACAGGATGGAGGGATGGATCCATGGATGGATGGATCCATGGATGAGGGATGGATGGATGCATGGATGGGTCCATGGATGGAGGGCTGGGTGCCCCCTGTTTCCCCGGTGCCACTCACATTGCCGTAGTCGATGTAGAAAACATGAACTTTTCCGCCCGACTCCACCTTCTCCACCCGGGCGCGGTACCTGCAGAGCAGGATTTTGGGGATTTGGTCCTCACCCCACACCCCAGCGCTGCCCTGGCCCAGCCCCACCTGGGGGTCACCCCGTCCCCTCCTCACCATTCCCCATCGACGAATTTGGCGATGCAGAAGTCGCCGCGGCGCGGGGCGTAGGAGCCCTCCACGGGCGGGTGGGCGGCCACCTCGGCGCGCATGTTCTCCATCAGCTTCTCCAGCTGGGCGCCTGCGGGGCCCCGATCCAGGATAAACCCCCAGTCCCACCCCAAACCTGACCCCAAGCCCACTCCCAGGGCGGCCCCAGAGCCTGAGCTCCAAGTCCCAACCATGAGCCAACAGTGGATCCCAAATGTGGACCTCAACCCCAGACCCGCCCCAAGACCTTCACCTTTGGACCCCAACCCTGGGTCCCAAAAATGGACCTGAGGGGTGGTCCCGCATCCCCCTGGACACATAGATTTGGGGGTTACCCACCAAACCCACAAATCCTTATCCCTTCCAACTCCCCCTTGCCATGACCAGTTTGGGAAGCACCCCTGCGTGCTGGGGGTCCCCAGGTGTCCCCCCATACCCGTCTCCACGTCCTGCACGTAGAAGTGGAGGTCGTCGGTGATCTCGGTGACAAACACGGGTTTGTAGTTGGCCGTGCGCTCCTTCTCCTCCAGCACCTGCACCACCTCCTCCACCGGCGTCTCCTCGTAGTGGGACCACACCTGGGGGGACACGGAGGTGGGGACATGGCAGGTGGGGACCCTGGCCACACTCCAGGTCACTGCAGTGGGAGGGAGGGGGCTGTACCCGGCAGCGGGAACATCCCCAGGCCTCAGCATGAAGGGTCGTGTGCTGTGGGTGGGACATGGCTGGGGTGGGACATTTCTTGGCATGTGACCATCATCTCTTGGGGTGGGGACATTTCCAGGAGTGGGGACATTCCTTGGGGTGGAATATCTCTTGGGATGGGGACATCCCTCATGGTGGAGGCACCTCTTGGGCGGGAACATTCCCATTGGGCGGGAACATTCATTGGGGTTGTGACATTCCCTGGGGTGGGGACATCCCTCCGCATGGCATGTCAGAGTGGGAACATCTCTCAGCGTGGAGACACCTCCTGGACAGAGGCCATCTCTGGACATGGGGACACCCTTTGGTGGGGAACATCTCTCAGGGTGGGGACATCAAGTGTGGTGGGGCCATCTTCTGGGATGGGGCCATGTCTCTGGGGTGGTGACACCCCTGGGGCAGGTCCCCTGTCCCTCTCACCTTCTCCTTCCTCTGTTTGGCCGCGTCCTGGGCCGCCAGCAGGGCCTTGCAGTAGGGGCTGCGCTCGGCCGTGAAGTGGACGCGGGACAGCGCCTGCTCCACCAGCGCCACCGACAGGTTCACGCCCTCGATGTGCAGCCACCCGATGAAATTCCCGGCCTTGTCCATGCTCTCCACCTCCACCTCAACCTGCGGGACCCCGGGAATCACACCAGCCATGGGCACCGTCCCCACCCCAGCCTGCCCCAGCTGCCACCTTCTCCCAGCGCCCCAAGCTGGCCCAGGTGGGGTCCCTCGAGCACCTCCCTGCACCCAGCCTGGACACAGGGACCCCAAAGTGCCACCCCAAAGTGTCTCCCTGAGGTGGGGGACAAAGGACACAGGGGACCCACCCATGGGATACATGAAGCCACCAGGTCCTGCCGCATCCTGCATCACATCCCACTGCGGGAATCACATCCTGGGGATCATCCTGGGAATCACACCCTACCCTGGGATTGGTTGGACTCGTGGCCAGTGTGGCCTTGGGGACAGCACATGGCACATGACAGCACCGGGCACGTGGCCGAGGCACTGGGGACAGAGAGGTTTGGGCCCAGCGTGACACATGGGCCACACTGAGATGGTTCAAACCCCAGCCATGGCCTTTGCTGTGGTTAAGGGGGTTTGGCTTTGCCAGCGCTGCTAGACACAGAGCCTGTCCCACCCCTGAGCTCACCCGTCCCACCACAACCGCTCCTGCTGCTTCCCAAAGCCTGGAGGTGTCCCACTGTCCCTGTACTGCGCCAGGCCTGGCAACGCACCGGCCATGGCACTGCACTGGACATTGCAGTGCACCGGCCATGGCACTGCACTGGACATTGCACTGCACTGGCCATGGCACCGCACTGGACATTGCACCACATCGGCCATGGCACTACACCGGCCATGGCACCGCACTGGACATTGCAGTGCACCGGCCATGGCACTGCACTGGACATTGCAGTGCACCGGCCATGGCACTGCACTGGACATTGCACCGCACTGGACATTGCACTGCACTGGCCATGGCACCGCACTGGACATTGCACTGCACCGGCCATGGCACTGCACTGGACATTGCACCGCACTGGACATTGCACTGCACTGGCCATGGAACCACACTGGACATTGCACTGCACTGGACATTGCACTGCACTGGACATTGCACCGCACTGGCCATGGCACCGCACTGGACATTGCACTGCACTGGCCATGGCACCGCACTGGACATTGCACCGCATCGGCCATGGCACTGCACTGGCCGTGGCACCGCATCGGCCATGGCACCGCACTGGACATTGCACCACATCGGCCATGGCACTACACCGGCCATGGAACCACACTGGACATTGCACTGCACTGGCCATGGAACCACACTGGACATTGCACCACACTGGACATTGCAGTGCACCGGCCATGGCACCGCATCGGCCATGGCACCGCACTGGACATTGCACTGCACTGGCCATGGCACCGCACTGGCCATGGCACCGCACTGGACATTGCACCGCACCAGCCACGGGTCTGCACCGGCAACAGCACCAAACTGGCCACAGCACCGCACTGGACATTGCACCGCATTGGCTACCGCACCGCATCGGCCATGGCACAGCACTGGACATTGCACAGCACCAGCTGCTGTGGCATTGTGCCAACCATGGCACCATACTGGCCATGGCACTGCACTGGCCATGGCACCAATGTTAGCAGTGGCACTATGGCAGACACAGTACTGTGTCACCACAGCAGCCGTGGCACTGCACTGGTCATGGCACCACACTGGTCACAGCACTGTGCTGGCCATGGCACCATGTCACCACCACATTGACCATGGTACCGCGTCACCCCTGGCACCATGGCAGCCATGGATGGCACTGTGGCAGCCACAGAACTGCACTGGCAAGGGCACCACTCTGGCCATGGCACTGCACCTGCCAAGGCCGGTGTGTGGCAGGGCCACGGTGCAGGACACGGCCCCTGGTCACCTGCTGTCCCCAGGGATGCTGGTGCCAGGCTGGTCCCTGGGGTCAGCACCCCGTACACAGCTGTGGCACCTCCCCAATGCCGCAGGGGGTGGGGGACACTCTGGGTGACAACAGTGTCCCTGTCCCCCGTGTCACCACCAAGTCACTGGCCAGGGGACGAGCAGGACATGGATGGACTAAGGGACAAGATGTGGCCACTGAAGTGAACAGGGAGCATGAAGGACCCACTCGTGGGGCACAGGAGGCCACCAGGTCCTGCAGCTCCTGGGGGCACATCACTGGAACAGCTGCAGCCCCCTGGGGACGTGCCACCATCACAGTGACCCCAGTGAGGAAGAACAGGAAGGTCCTGGGGTGCCCTGGGGCACTGTCACACAGGGTGTCCCAGAGGGGCCACCAGCCCCACAGAGGGCCCCACCACCTACTGGTGGCATTCAGGTGACAGTTCCAAGTGCCACCAGAGCCACCAAGAGCAGGCTGCTGATTGGGGCTGCAGGTGGTGCCGTCCCCCCCAGTCCCAGGAGGAGGAAGGGGACAAGGCCCTGGTGGGGGTGCAGAGCCCAGCCTGGGCCCCCAAGAGCAGCAGCACCAGGTCTTGGTCCCCAGCCCATGGGGGAGTCACCCTGTGTCCCTCCTCCACCCCTGCAGGGTTTGTGCTCCTCGTCAGCGTCACAGCCTGTGTTGGGTCTCAGCCCCGTGGGGCGGGGGGTTCAGGGATCCCCGCTCAGCGAGGGCAGGGTCGGATCCGGGGGGGTTCCAGGGATGGAGCCGGGTCCCCCCCCTCCCTCGGCACCTCAAAGCCGCCGAGCCCCGCGCTGCCCCCGTCCCTTCGTCCCTCCCTCCCTCCATCCGTCCGTCTGTCCGGCCCCGGTCCCGGGGAGGGGTCGCTCCGGGAGCGGCCCCCCCTTCGCAAGCCCCGAGCGGGGCTGCGGGGAGGGGGAGGAGGAGGAGGCGGCGGGAGGGAGGAGGAAGAGGAGGAGGAAGCGGCGCATCCCGCATCCCCCTCCCCGCGCACGAAACCGCTCCGGGGCCGCCGCACCGGCCGAAGCGGGGCCGGCGGGGGCCCCTCCGGAGCGCGGCGGGTGGGTGGGTGGGTGGGTGTGCGGGGGGGCGCGGGGGGGTCTGTGCGGAGCCGGGATGCGTCAGCAGGAGCAGCGGGAGCGGCGGCAGCAGCAATCCATCCGCGCTCGCACTGAAGGACAAAAGGATGAGCCAGCCGCCTGCGCGGCTGCTTCCCGCACCGCCCGCACCGCCCCGCACCGCACCGCCCGCACCGCCCGCACCGCCCCGCGCGGCCCCCGCCACCGGAGGATGCCCGCCGGCACCGCGACCGCCACCGCTGTCACCGCCGCTGTCACCGCCACCATCGCCCCGCGCCGCCGCTGAACGCGACACCCACGCGGGGACGCGGGAACGACACGCGGGAGGGGACGGGACGGGACCCCCCCGCCCCGCCACCAGCGCAGCCGCCGCCGCTACCGGGAGGTGCCCCCGCCGGCATCTCCCCCCCCCCACGCCGACGCCCTTTCCTCCCCCCCGCTCCCTCCCCGAACCGCGTTTTTCCCTCTCCCGGGGGGGGCTCCCCGCGATTTATTTATTTATTTCGGCCTATTTTTAATCTTTATTTTCCTGTTTTATTTTTAGGTTTCGTCCGGGTTGTTTGGGGATTTTTTTTTTTTTAATATTTTGAATTTTTATTTTTAGTTTTTCATCTGATTTTAGCCTTATTTTAACTTTTATCCTAATTTCCGTTCCTGTTTTGATTTTATTTTAGATTTTTATTCCGTTTTTACCTCCTTTCCCAATTCCCTTTCCTCGCCAATTTTTTTTTTCCCCCATTCCCATTTCCCTCCCCGTTTTTCATTTTTTTTCCACTTTTTCTCCCCTCCGCTCCCTCCCCTTTTCCCAATTCTTCCTTTTCTCCCGGCTTCTTTTTTTAAATTATTTCCTTTTTCACCACTTTCCCCGCGTTCCCCCCCCCTTTTCCCCGCGGCCTGGGGGGGGGCGGCCATGCCGGCCCCGCCGAGCCCCCCGGGCCGGCCCCACGGGCGGAGGTGCGAGGCCGCGGGCTTGGCCGCGGTCGGGGGCTGCCGGGCCCCCGCTTAGCCGGGCCGGCCCCCCCCATCCTGCACCGCAGCCTCCAGGAGCCATTTTGTCTTTTTTTTTTTTTTTGGGAGCCGGCCCCCCCCCTCCTCGGTCCCGCGCCCCCCGCGCTCGCCTCGAGCCCCCCGGACCCGATCCCCTTCCCCAGGTAGGTACTGGCGAGCGGGGCCGGGCGGGGGGGGTTCCTTCTCCTCCTCTCCCCCACCCCCCCCCCTCCCAGCACCTACCGCTGGTTTTTTCCCCCCTAAATTTTAATTTTTCCCTCGTCTCTCCCCGCTCCCCTCGGAGCCTCCTCCCGACCCCAGCACCCCGACCCCCCCCCCTCCGGCCAGCCGGGCCCCCCAGCTTGTGGGAGCCGGGAGAGGGGGGGGGCCCCGAGCCCGTTCTCCTGTTCTCGCCGCCATCCCCAGACGATGGTGAATGATGAACGTGCCACACCATGAAGCTCTTGTGGCAGGTAACTGTGCACCACCTCCGCCGCCACCGCCGCCACCGCACCTGGCCGGGGCTCCTGGCCGCCTCCCTGACCCTGCACGCGTGGCTCCTGGCCGCGGCCGCTGCCTCGCCGGGCCCCCAGAGCTGCCCCTCGGTGTGCTCCTGCAGTAACCAGTTCAGCAAGGTGGTGTGCACCCGCCGCGGCCTGGCCGAGGTGCCCCCCGGCATCCCCTCCAACACCCGCTATCTCAACCTCATGGAGAACAACATCCAGATGATCCAGGCGGACACCTTCCGCCACCTGCACCACCTGGAGGTGCTGCAGCTGGGCAGGAACGCCATCCGGCAGATCGAGGTGGGCGCCTTCAACGGCCTGGCCAGCCTCAACACCCTGGAGCTCTTCGACAACTGGCTGACGGTGATCCCCAGCGGGGCCTTCGAGTACCTGTCCAAGCTGCGGGAGCTGTGGCTGCGCAACAACCCCATCGAGAGCATCCCCAGCTACGCCTTCAACCGTGTGCCCTCCCTCATGCGCCTCGACCTGGGCGAGCTCAAGAAGCTCGAGTACATCTCCGAGGGGGCCTTCGAGGGCTTGTACAACCTCAAGTACCTCAACCTGGGGATGTGCAACATCAAGGACATGCCCAACCTGACGCCCTTGGTGGGCCTGGAGGAGCTGGAGATGTCGGGCAACAACTTCCCCGAGATCAAACCGGGCTCCTTCCACGGGCTCAAATCCCTCAAGAAGCTCTGGATTATGAACTCGCAGATCAACCTGATCGAGCGCAACGCCTTCGACGACCTGACGGCGCTGGTGGAGCTCAACCTGGCCCACAACAACCTGTCGTCCCTGCCCCACGACCTGTTCGCCCCGCTGCGCTACCTGGTGGAGCTGCACCTGCACCACAACCCCTGGGACTGCGACTGCGACATCCTCTGGCTGTCGTGGTGGCTGCGGGAGTACATCCCCACCAACTCCACCTGCTGCGGCCGCTGCCACGCCCCGCTGCACATGCGGGGCCGCTTCCTGGTGGAGGTGGACCAGACCTCCTTCCAGTGCTCGGCGCCCTTCATCATGGACGCGCCCGCGGATCTCAACATCTCGGAGGGGCGCGTGGCCGAGCTGCGCTGCCGGACGCCCTCCATGTCCTCGGTGCGGTGGCTGCTGCCCAACGGGACGGTGCTGAGCCACGCCTCGAGCCACCCGCGCCTGTCCGTGCTCAACGACGGCACCCTCAACTTCTCACACGTGCTGCTGAGCGACACCGGCCTCTACACCTGCATGGTGACCAACGTGGCCGGCAACTCCAACGCCTCGGCCTTCCTCAACGTCAGCACGGCTGAGCTCAACACCTCCAACTACAGCTTCTTCACCACCGTCACGGTGGAGACCACCGAGATCTCCCCCGAGGACGTGTCCCCCAAGTTCACCAAGCCCGTGCCCACCACCTCGACGGGCTACCAGCCGGCCTACACCACCACCACCACCGTGCTGGTGCAGACCACGCGCCCGCCCAAGCAGGTGGCCGTGCCCACGGCCGACGCTGGCGACAAGCTGCAGACCAGCCTGGACGAGGTGATGAAGACCACCAAGATCATCATCGGCTGCTTCGTGGCCGTGACGCTGCTGGCCGCCGCCATGCTCATCGTCTTCTACAAGCTCCGCAAGCGCCACCAGCAGCGCAGCACCGTCACCGCCGCCCGCACCGTGGAGATCATCCAGGTGGACGAGGACATCGCGCCCGCCACCGCGGCCACGCCCGCGGCCGCCCCGGCCGGCGGGGCGGGAGAGGGGGCCGTGGTGCTGCCCAACATCCACGAGCACCTCAACTACAACACCTACAAGGCCGGACACGGTGCCCACTGGACAGAGAACGCGCTGGGCAACTCCCTGCACCCCCCCGGGACCACCCTGGCTGACCCCTATTTAATCCAGACCCACCCCAAGGAGAAAGTTCAGGAAACTCAGATATGACTCTTTTTTTGGGGGATTTTTCCTGCTTTTTTTTGGGTCGTCGTCCCCCCCCTACCTTCAACCCCGGCCCCGAATTATTATAAACGCAATAGATGCACAAAAGCAGAACTCCAAAAAGAAGGAAACCCAGGAGAATTCCTCAATACTAAGGAAAACCAGGAGAATTCCTCAATAATAGACACAACTTTTGTACAGGGGGGGGAGAGACTCTTTTTCGTGTACATGCTTCTATAGCCAACCTCGGGGCCGAGAAGAGCAGCAGATTCTATTAAAATTTAACGAAACCCACCCAAAACTCCTACAAAAAACCACTATTTTCTAACTTGCAGGTTCTATTTAAACACAAAAAAAAAAATACAAACCAGGAGAAACAGAGGAGAAAAAAAATCGGTAATAAGAGGAAAAATCCCCGTGCTCGGGGACGAGCGGCGGTGCCGTGGCGCGGGGGGACGCGGGGGACGCCGGAGCAGTGGCAGGAGCTGTCGGGCTGGGGTTTGGGGGGGTTTGGGGTGTTTTGGGGGGTTATTTGGTGGGGGGGTGAGGTCGGTCCCCCCACCCCGCGGCGCTGCCCTTGGCCGCGCGCCAGCGGCTCCGGCGTCACCGGAGCGGGATCTCGGCCTCGCGCCAAGACCTTCCCAATGCAATAAAGGAATGGATTTTGGGTGTGGGGGGCACGGGGGGTGGGGCAGGGGGCACAGCCTGAGGGCTGGGGATGGACATCTGCAATGTATTCAAGCAAAAAATTCCTCAAAAACCCACGGGAAGGGGAAACACCCCACAAGCACCAGGGGGGGGTGGTTCGGGGGGGATTTGGTGGGGGGGAAGAGCGGGTGTCCCCCCACTTTGCTCTGCACCCCCTTTCCCACGGTGTTTGTCACCCCCCCCGGACCCCCTGGCACAGGGCTATGGCTCCCGGGGGGCTGGGGGGGCCCCACGGGAGACCTGACCAATGATTGTAACCACCTTCACTAAAAACGGCATTTTTAGTCCTTTTATTTGGGGGGGGGGCATGGGGAACACCCCCCTTCCCGGGAGGGGGTGACAATGGGGACACCCCCCCAAGGGCTGCTCATGGAATGGGGGGGGGGCTGGGAGAAATTAAGGGCTCGGGGAGGGGGGGAGGTGACAATGGGGAGGCCACCAGCATCGGAGGTGGCGCCGGGGGGGTCCCAGTGGGGACCCCAAGTGCCTCGTGGGGGTCCCGAGGGGATGGGGGGGCAAGGGGGGTCGGGCAGCAGCAAGGGGGGGCCCCCCCGGTTGCTCGGGCGCTGGAATTACTTTAATTTCTCGTTTTAGCTTTAAAATGTTCTCGGAGGGGGGGCAAAGCTGAGCTAAAATTTTGGTTTTGGGGGTGTCTGGGGGGGGGGGCAGAAGGCGGGAAGGAGATGCAGAAGTTCCCTCTCAGGCTGTAAACGCCAGAAGGATCCGACTGTACCGCGAATCCAACAAAAAAAAACAAGTGTATTTTTGTATTTTAATAAATATTGTTCCAAATTTGTAACGCCGAGTGCCCGAGGGGTTAAACGGGGGGGGCGTGGGGGGGCGCGGGGGGTCCCCCCCTCCTCGCCAGCCTGAAAGGGGTTTTTTGTCCTCTCAGCAGGAAAAGCTTTGGAAAAATCGCGGAGCTGGGAAGGGAGATGGAGGGAGAGGATGGAGGAGGGGATGGGGTGAGGAGAACTGAGGGTGACATGGGGGGTGACAAGAGCTGGGGGGGACAAGAATTAGGGGGTGGCATTGGGGGGTGATGAGACTCGGGGGGGTGACAGGAACTGGGGGCACTGGTGGGGGGGCACAGCGGGACCCGCGTGTGGGGCTGGGGGGTTGGGGGTCACCACCAGGTTGGGGGACACAGCTGGAATTGGGATTGGAGGGAGGGAGGAGGGACCGGGGTCAATTAGCAGCCCGGGAGGGACAGAGGGACAGCAGGACTCCCTTTGAGAGGGACACTGGGATTCCCTGTTCTGTAGGGGCGCCGGGACCCTCAGCCCTGTGGGGACATTGGGACACTGTGCCAGGACACTGGGCCCTGTGAGTCCAAGGGGACACCAGGATCCCCCATTCTGTGGAACGGGGACACTTTGAGGGGACACCAGGAGCCTCAGCTGCGTGGGGACGTTGGCACCTCCAGCATGGTTGATAGACCACTGGGACGCTGGATGCCACTGCCAGGACATGGAGTGTCCTGGGTGCTGGTGATGGGGACAAGGGACACCCCTCTGTGGGGACACAGGGACAGGGGCACAGTGTCTCGTGTGCCAGCAGTGGGGACACGGGGACCCTCGATGGCACCAGTGTCCCCAAGGTGCCACCTCCACCCCAGTGCCACCACCACGTCTGGGGGACACCCAAGGGCTGAGCCCCTCCCCCCGGTCATCACGGAGCTGTTGGGATTCAGTGTTGGGATCTGGGGGTTTTTTAGGATTTTTGCTATTTTTGGCAAATCCGGGTCAGTTGTTCCCAGAACCATATTCCTGCTTTTCCCTTTATTCCTGAATTTTCCCACCCAGGCTGATCTGGGAATGCCAACACCTGCTCCTCCTGCTCCCGAGGGATGAACCCCCTGGCCCCAGCTGTGCTCCCCCCACTTCCTGTGCTGCTAGGAATGATCCCAAAAATCCTGGGAATGCTGCAGGGGGCTGGAGAGATTTATGAATTTTATTAGCATTAATTTTAGCCCAAAATCAGGCAGCTGAGTTCATTACCACCACCACCACCACCACCATCACCATCATCATCATCATCATCATCATCATCATCATCATCATCATCATCATCATCATCATCCCATCCTCATCCTCATCCTCATCCCATCCCATCCCATCCCACCCCCAAACCTCACCAGTTCTGGACCCCCCCAGCTCCCACTTCCAGGAATTCCGTCCCATCCATCTCATTAAGGACAATCCCCCCGGCACCCCCGGAGCATCCCCAGGTTTTTCCCTGGAATGACTCCTTTAGAGCAGGGTTGGAATCAGCCCCTGGGATGTGAGGAAAGGCAAATACTGACAAATTAAAAGCAGGGATTTTAGGGAATGTCAGGGAAGCCCCCAGGGCAGCAGGATTTGGAGTTCTCCTGGTGCCTCTCCCGGCATCGGCGGCTCTGGAGGGGGTGGGATGAGGTGGGATGAGGTGGGATGAGGAGGGATAAGGTGGGATGTGGGAGGTGCATGGTGCATGCTCCAAGCAAAGGGCTGAGACTGGCCCTGGGATTGAGATCAGTGTTGGACTGACTCTGGGATCAGGGTTGGGACTGGTGCTGGGATTGGAGTTGGGATCGGTGCTTGGATCAGCACTGGAATTTGGGTTGGGTTCAGTGCTGGGATCAGGGTTGAGATCAGGGTTGGGATCAGGGTTGAGATCAGTGCTGGGATCAGGGTTGAGATCAGGGTTGGGATCAGTGCTGGGATCAGGCTGGGATTGGGGTTGGGATCAGGCTGGGATCAGGGCAGGATTATCCGACTGGGAATTCACAGCTCCAGCAGACAAAAAGCACCGGGAAACGTGTGGGGGGGGCTGGGGCAGTTTCCCGGCGTTCCGGAGGATCAGCAGCTCCTGCCGGGATCGGTGAAGCCGCGGAGGAGCCGAGGGGCACCCGGGGGTCCCCTGGGCCCCTCCCGGGCGCTCCAGGAGCCGAGATCCTGCTGGAGCATCCCAGCACCCCCCTGCTCCCCATGCTCCGGGGCCGCTCGTCAGCGGCAGCTCCGGGCCCGTGAGTCAGCAGCAGCCGGAGCCGCCGGATAAAAATATCCCATGGCTGTGGGGGTGGGCAGGGACTCGGCTGGCGGCGGGAACGGCCGGGGCCACCGTGGGAACCGGGGGGACCCACGCCAGGACCTGCAGCCAGAGCTGGGAATCGGCCCGGGCAGCGTCCCGGCTTCCCGTGGCCTCCCTGCCACGGCATTCCTGCTCTGCATCCCGAATTCCTGCCCTGCATCCCAAATTCCACGTGGCCTCCCCACTGCCACATTCCTGGGCAGCATCCCATCTTCCCACGGCCTCCCCGCCACATTCCCGGGAATCGTCCCGGCTCCCACGTGTCCTCCCTGCCACAGCATTCCTGGGAAGCAGCCCCGGCTCCATCTGGCCTCCCTGCCACGACATTCCCGGGCAGGTGCAGCGCGGAGCCTCCGGAATGTGCCGAGGCAGCGGAGCGAAGCCCTTGGGATGCGGGTCAGCAATTCCCGGCAGCGCGAGATGCTGAGCAGGGAGGGGGACGACTGCAGTGTCCCCGTGTCCCTGCATTCCCATGTCCTTGTGTCCCTGTGCTCCAGTGTCCCTGTTTCTCCATGTTCTGTATCCCTGCACCCCCGTGTCCTCCTCGTGTCCCTGTGTTCCCATATCCTCGTGTCCCTGCGTTCCTGTGTCCCCACATCCCTGTGTCCCTGTATTCCCACATCCCCATTTCCTCGTGTTTTTGTGTCCTTGTGTCCTCATGTCCCTGCATTCCTGTGTCCCTGTATTCCCATATTCCTGTGTCCCTATGTCCTCGTGTCCCAGCATTCCACATCCTGTGCCCCTGCATCCCCATGTCCCACATCCCCATGACCCTGTGTCCCCACAGCCGGTACCACCAGCCTGCAGCTGCTTCCACATCTGGATCCAGGGCCACCACAGCTGCCACCATGCCCACATCTGGATCTGCAGCCACATCTGCATCCACAAGCCACATCTGTATCCCCACCCACACCTGCATCCATGCCAATATCTGCATCCCTGCCCACATCTGGATCCATGCCCAAAACTGCAGCTGTGTCTACATCTGCATCAGCTGTGTCTGCAGCCATGGCCACACCTGGATCCAGAAATTCCATCTGGATCCATAAATCCCATCTCTATCCATGCCCACGTCTGGATGGGAGCATCAGAGTTTTGGCCCAGGGGAGTTGTGACAGTCAGGGGTGGGATCTGGGATCCACCTCGGAATTGTGAATCACGGAATAATTACCCAAAAGGGGCCCCGAGCTCTGGAGCTGCAATCAGGGAAATCACAGGAGTTCCAGGAATTTTAATATCCGGAGAAGCTAATGGGAATAGGTTCAAACACGGGGATTTGTCCGGAATCCGGCCCCACATCCAACCCCACATCCATCCTGCATCCATTCTGTATCCAACCCCACATCCATCCTGTTTCCAATCCCAAATCCATCCCATATCCATCCTGCATCTGCCCAGGGCACTCTCAGCATTCCTTGGGATCTCCAGGGAACACCTGGGATCTCTCAGAATCACCCAGGATCTCTCCATATCCCACAGGATACTCTTGGTATCCCCAAGATCTTTGGGTATCCCTGAGATCTCTCAGTATCCCTGGGATCTCTGAGTATTCCCCGGGATCTCTGGGTATCCCTGGGGTCTCTGGGTATTCCCAGGATCTCTGGGTATCCCCAAGATCCCTCAGTATCCCTGGGATCTCTGCGTATCCCTAGGATCTCTGGATTGCTGCACCCTCCGGTCCCTCACAGCAGCTGCCCTCCGATCCCTTCAGACCCCCCTGGATCCAGCAGATCCCCCCTGATTCCTGGATCCCCTCCGATCCCGGGCTTGGGCCGTACCTCCCTCTGCATCACGAGCTCCTTGGTGAAGAGTGTGGCCTCCTCGCTGAAGGGCTCCCCCTCCTGCGCCAGCCCCGGCACGTTCCGGGCACCCCGCGGGCACTCGATCCCTGTGGGAAAACCGGGCAGGGTCAGGGCCTGGGAACGGCACCCCGGCAATGGCACCTGGGAATGGGACCCTGGCAATGGCACCTGGGAATGGCATCTCGGGAAGGGTCCGGGAGGGAAGGGGACACCGGAAACCAGTGGGACACAGGGAGCTCTGGGAGGCTCCAGGAGTGGCACGGCCATGGGACGGGCTGGGAGCAGCAGGGATGGGGACACAGGGACAAACAGGGATAGTGACACGGGTATGTGTCCGCAGGGATGGGGACACGGGGACAAACAGGGTTGGGAACACAGGGACACATCCAGGCCCCCACCCAGATCCCTCTGTCACAATCCCCCCCCCGCCTCCTCCTCCCGCTGCCCCCAGGATCCCCCTGCCCGCCTGGGAGCACAGGGAAGTCCTGCATTATTAATGATCATTTACATAATTTGCATAATGAATGAAGTGCCGGGAATTGCAGCTCCAAGCTGGAGCCACGAGTGAGGAGGTGCCACATCCCCAGGGCCACATCAGTGTCACCAACGCCCAGGGACACAAGGACACAGATCCTGCCCGGAGCAGCCGGGAGTGCCCGGAGCCCATCCCGAGGGACAATGTCCCTGTGCCACCGGGTCCTTCCTCATCCTCATCCCTGTCCCTAGTGTTTTCCCATCCCTGTCCCCATCGTCTCCATTCCTATTCCAGTCCCCATTCCCAGGCTGTGCTGCCTCCAAGGGAAGCCATTTCCAGGGAATCCAGCAGGAGCTTCCCAGCCCTGTCCCTGCCCTTCATGGCACCAACACCCTCTGTTCCCAAAAATGGGGAAGGAAATGGGGATTTCTGGAAAAGGAGGATTCTGGCAAACACAGCAGAATGTTGGGATGGGGACCTGGAAATCCCAGGATTTTTGTTAATGAGCTGGAACCATCAGGCCCCCCCCAAAATCTGGGATCACCCCAGGATCCTCCTTCCAGCACTGAGTGGGCTCTGGGACAGCTCTGATCCCAACCCTTGCTCTGATCCCAACCCTGGCTCTGATCCCGACCCTGGGCTCTGATCCTGACCCTGGCTCTGATCCTGACCTAGCACTGATCCCGAATTTCTCCAGCAAGGAGCATTCCCTAGTGCTGCACTGGGAATGGGAATGAGGAGCTGGAGCTGCCTTTCCTCCTCCATGGAAGGGGCCAGGAGAGCGCATGGACCACAATGGAATTTTCTCCCTCAAAATAACTAAGGAAGAGCTGAGGAAGCACCAGAATCCTTAAACTCAGCCAGCTCCCAGCTCCTCCAGGCTGGGATCCCACTCTGGATCCTCTCCGTTCTCCAACACTTCCCAAACCCACCTGAGAGAAGGTTCTGGAAAAGGGAAAGCTTCAAAGGCTGGGCTGGGAGCGCTCATCCCCCCGGGAATGCTGGCAGGAGAGGGGAGGGGACGCTTGGCACCCGGAAAAGTTCTCCAGCACTTTAAAAATAGCAGCTAATCCCGAATCCGCGGCTGTGCCGCGCTTCCCGGGAAGCCGTGACGGATTAATGAGGGATGCGGCTGGAAGTGCTGCAGCCACCGCGCTCCCCTGGGCTTCCCAGACAATTCCAGCACAATCCTGCCTGGCCGGGGCCAGGGCTGGGATAGAGGGGGTGCCTGTGGGGCTGCTCCCATCCTGGAATCAGCCCTGGAGGGATGAGGGCAGGAATTCCACAGCATCCCGGGGTGTCCTGCAGCATCCTGAGCATCCCAGGGCATCCCTCAGCATCCCATGGACATTCCAGAGCATTCCTGGGTATCCCGCAGCATTCCTGGGTATCCCACAGCATCCCTCGGATATGCTGCAGCATCCCAAGGCATCCTGGGCCATTCACAGCATCCCATGGCATCCCTGGAGGATCCTGCACCAGGATTCCAGGAGGAATTCCTCCCCGGCCCTCAGTGGGAACAGATAGAACAGAATTTTCCAGGGAGAATCTCTTGGAGCAAGGCCCCTTCCAGCCTGGATTCCAGGGACTGGAGCAGCTTTGCCCCCTCGCAGCACCGCGATCTGGGACGGCTCCGGGCAGGGATCGGCCGTGCCGGGGCCGAGTGCCAGGGATCAATCTCCTGCAGGATTTATGGATTTTGGGAGCAGGGGAGGTGAGTGGGAGGGAGGGGACACCCGGGGACTGCGGGAGTGGGACCGGAATGCTGAGGGTCCGCTCTGGATCCTGACGGGCGCAGCACTGGGACAGCCCCAGGCTGGGAACGCTCACACGGAAAAACTCCGGATTCCCATCCCCACCTCACAATCTCGCAGCTCCCGGGACCCCTTGGAGCCACTTGGCCACTCCAACGTCCCCGGAGGTGCCCCCTCATCCCTCGGGAATTCTCCTGCTCCCAGCCCCCGCTCCAGGAAGGCGTCAGGCTCCGGAGTTTTGCCGGGAGAGAGGAATTCGGGATTAAACCGGCGCCTGTATTTGCACATATTTATAGTGCTCCGACGGATCTATTTTAGCTGGAAAGCCGGGATGAGCTCCCTCGGGAGCATCCCTGGAGTCACATTTTAAGGGACTTGGCATCTCTTTCTGGTGCTCATTTGCATTTGATATCCATAAAAAAGGCAGGCGTTGATAAAAGGCGGATATTTATCCTATTCCTGGCTTGGCAGAGGAGGGTTGGGAATGGCACCGGGGAGAAATCCAACAAAAAACAGGGAAAATAAAAGCGGGAAGGTCCCGCCAGGATCATGGGATTCTATGGGATGGGATGGTCTTGGGACTCAATCCCTGCTGCAACAGAGCAGGGTGGAGCAGGAATCCCAATGGAGCAGGAATTCCCATGGAGCAGGGATCTCCAGAAAGGAGAACCATGGAACAGGGCTCCCATGGAACAGGGACCCCCATGAAGCAGGGAATTCCGTGGAACAGGGAATCCCATGGAACAGGACCCCCATGGAGCAGGGATCTCAGCCCCAGGAGAGGTCTCAGCATCATGGGGAGCATCATTGGGAGCAGGGATGGAGACCCCACTCCCAAAGGCCCATCCCGGTGCCAGTGTCCATGGGGGATGGAGACAGGACACGTTTCCAGCTCTGGGAACAAAGGGATGGGACAAAGACTCCCTGACTCCATCCTTGCTCCCCCAGGATAAACATTCCCCATGCAGGAGCTGCTCCTGCCCTTCCTGGTGCTTGATCCTGGGAATGGATCCTTGAAACACTGATGGAATTCTTCCTCATCCTCATCCTCAATCCATCTTCATCCTATCCCCATCCTATCCTCATTTCCATCCCCATCCTGGTGTTCCCTCCCTCCCTCCCTCCCTTCTCCCCACTTTGTGCTTCTCCACCTGCTCCCAAGTTTTTTTGGGTGGGATCACCCTTCCCAATCCCAACCTCACCCACCCCAACCCGGGACAGCTCCAGCATTAACTGGGACCCTTCATCCCGAGGCTCCCCAGTCCAGGGAATGTTCCCGTGCCAGTCTAGGGGATGATCCCGGGAATCCCAGTGCTGATCCCGGCTCACCTGCGAGCAGGAAGGTGATCAGGCAGGTTTCCTTGGGCAGGAAGAGCTTCAGGCGGGAGCCGCTGAACACGTACTCCACCACGGCCTCGGAGCGGCCGGCGCGCTGCAGGAACGGCAGGAACTGCTTTGCCTTCTGCGTGTCCTGTGGGAAAACGGGAATTCAGGGACCCCCCGGAATCCCCAAGGCTGCTCCTTGTCCCCTGGGCTGGCTGGGATGTGGGATTTGGGCATGGAGCCAAGTGTTCCCAGCTCAGGATGGGCCGTGCACCCCAAACACAGCCAAATACATCTCCAAATCCCAAATCCATCCCCAAATCTATCCCAAAAATCCATCCCAAATCCATCCCCAAATCCCAAATCTATCCCAAAATCCATCCCAAATACATCTCCAAATCCCAAATCCATCCCCAAATCTATCCCAAAAATCCATCCCAAATCCATCCCGAAATCCCAAATCTATCCCAAAATCCATCCCGAATACATCCTGAAATCCCAAATATATCCCAAAATCCATCCCAAATCCATCCCGAAATCCCAAATCTATCCCAAAACACATCTTAATATACATCTCAAGACACATCTCAAAATACATCCAAAAATCCCAAATACATCCCAAAATAAATCCTAAATATATCCCAGAATGCATCCCAAAAACATCACAAAATACATCCAAAATTCATCCCCAAACCCATCTCCAAATCCATCCAAAACACATCCCAAAATCCTAAATTCATTCCAAAATCCACCCCAAGACTCATCCCAGGGGGCAGCTGCCTGGATCAGCAGGACAGACCCAGCCCCATATCCCTCATCCCTAACGCAGCATCCTGTGATTCCCCTTCCCGGGATCCCCGCTCCCCATCCCAGCAGCGAAGGGCTCCATATAAATCCCTGGAAATATTAATTGAGGAAAGCCTAAGGAGCTCTGCTGGGAGGTGAGGGGATCCCCAGATTCCCTCAGAAGAGCCGGGGAATCCTGGATTCCCACTGGCATTCTGGTGTTGGCTCCGGTTCCCAGGCCATGGGGCAACTCCTGGTTTATTTATCCACGGAAAAAAGGGAAAATACCCCAGCAGCTCCCAGAATGAACAGTGCCATGTGGGGTTAGATCCTGTTGTATCCCCTCGGAATTCCCGCCCATCTCGCGTGCCGGAGCGGATCCTTACCCCGGAGATGTCGGCGACCCTGTGGATCGGCACCTCCTTCTTGCTGTGCAGCCCCTTCCCGTTCTTGATGGCCCTGGAAAGGGAGGGAGCGCCAGGAATCAGCTCCTGCCCAGCAGGAAGAGTCACCCCTGTGACCGCCGGGACAGCCTGGACCCTCCCAGCCATGGAACTGGGGCTTCCCATGGAAACCGCGAGGTGAGAGGAGCCTGGATGGGGGAATGCTGCACGTGGAGGGCACTGAACAGGTGGAAAACTAGCGGGATGCTTCCAGTGGAGCTGGTGCTGGACCCAAATCTGATCCAGACCTGGACTTGGTGCCAGATCCTGGCTCAATGCCAGACCCAGATCCAGATCCTTGTCTCGGCACAGGGATGCAGGGCTGGGATGCTCCCCCGGCATGAGGCCACCGAGCTCCTGTCCCCACCTGGAGTGTCCCCTCCTGCCCCAGGGTCTGCCCTGGGGCTGGGAAAGGCCGGAGCGTGCCGGGATTCCAGCAGAGCCAACGGTCTGGGATGTGACTCCAGGCTCTCTGAAGAGCTAGGAATGTTGAAGGGATGCCCCAAACTGCTCCAGACCCTGCTCCCCTGGGACATCTGGGCCCTGCACCACAACCTGATTCCAAATCCCCCATTCCCACTGCTCCTGGCATCGCCCTGGAGCTGCCGGCGCCTCTGCCTGGTGCCAGCACCATCATGGATTTGGGATGTGCCAGAGCTCCTGGCATGGATGAGCCACCTCCTCCACCAGCCCCGCCCCGGAATCAGGCAGGAACATCCGGCACCTCCATCTGGGGACACCCAGGCTGAACCCCCAACCCCAGTGTGGCTCCAGCTCCAGGTGCCACATTCCAGCCCTGTATCCTGCTCCAGGTGCCACATCCCAGCCCCGTGCCCCGCTCCAGGTGCCACACCCCAGTCCCATATCTGGCTCCAGGTGCCACATCCCAGCCCCGTATCCCGCCATCCTGGTGCCCCCTCCACAGCTCAGAGCTGCTGACTTCCTGCCAAGCTTCCCCAAAGGCACATTCCAGGCGTTGGGAAGGAGCCTCTGAGCAATCTGCCGGCCGCCCACCGTCCGGGCACGGCTGGGTGGGAATGGGAGCAGCTTTCTGGGATTGATCCGCCTTTTCCCGCAGCAGCCAGGCCTGCCCGGGAAGGCGCCGCAGCCCCCTCCAAGCTGCTCCTGCCGGCTCTCGGCATTGTGCCGGGATCTGCTGCCAAGGAGGAGCTGAGATCCCACCATTGCTGCCGGGATCTGGATGGAGCCGCCTCCGGAGGGAGCGGGGCCGGGCAGGGAATGGAAGGGAAGGGTGTCCATCGCCATCCCAGGGCCAGCAGGAGATGGGATGAGGGACAGGGACACGGGCACACCTGGGGGCTGCCAGGGTTGGGAACAGCGATCCCAGTGGAGATGGGGGCACTGGGATACAGGATCCCCATGGGATCCTCTCTGTGGGGAGCCAGGCTGTGCACACCTGGATCTCATGTGCCGGGATCATGGACAGCTGCACTGTGCACAGCTGGCTTGTGCACAGCTGGATCACACACACCTGGATCACGCACAGGTGGAATGTGCACACATGGAATATGCACAGCTGGAACACGCACACATGGATCCCGTGTGCCTGAAGCACAGCTGGGGACAGACAGACGGACAGGGGACATGGCTGGGATGGGACAGAGGGGCATGGGGAGCTCTGTGTGGGATGGGGGGACACGGAGCTGGGAATCACTTCCATCCACAGGGATGGGACAGGCCAGGGGACAGGGACAGGCCAGGGGACAGGGACAGCCCCCCTCCCCGGGCCCCGCGCTCACCGGGCCTCGGCGGCCAGCAGCTCGTCGTAGTGTGCCGAGCGCTGGTCATCGTCCTGCCGGTAGCGCAGCACCGTGGCCAGGCCCTTGCTGACCAGCGCCTCCGCGATGTTGCTGCGGGAATGGGAACGGATCAGGGTGGGAATTGGGGCAGGGAGATCCCCCTCCCAATCCCATCCCAAGGGAAGGGCTCGCAGTGACACATCCCAGCTCTCCGGGCACAATGGGGGGACCTGAACCAGGCTCATCCCACAGGGAGAAGCCTCCTAGGAGCACCCTATAAGCCCCACCCCAAAAATTCCCCCAAAACTCCCCTCCCTCCCACCCCAAACCCAGCAGGCTCAGCATTTCCAGACCACGGGAACCTCCTCCTGGATTTTCCAATCCCATCACTTTTTACCAGGAGCAGGGCCTCAGCACTGGTCTGGGGGCAGGGGCACCATCCCTGGATTCCCCCCAAATCCCCAAACCCGAGGGGTGACAGCCCCCAGACCACGGGAATCTCTGTGATTCCACCATCCCACTTTTTTCTGGGAAAGGAGTTGGGCACCGCTTTGTGGGGGGCTTGGACAAGGAGACACCCCCCACCTCCATTCCCAAGAGGGGCTTGGAGCAGCCTCTCCCAATGACCTCGGATTTCTGGGATCAGCAAAGGGGGCCTGTGCAAGGCAGGGATGAATCCATCACATTCCACTGCTTTAAGCAAATCCATGAATTCTCCTTCACTGGCACATCCCTAATTCTCCTCCAGTCACTGCCCCCTCCCCCCCCGCTAATTCCCTCCGTATCCCAAAAAAAGCGGATCTATCCAGAGGATGGAGGGACTGATCCCCTCCCGAATCCCAGGCATGCCCCTTCCTGAGGAGGGGGAAGGGCAAATCCATCACTGGGAGCCAAAATTAGGTCTTGAGGCAGGGGGAGGAATCAAAAAATTCAGGATTGGCGAGCGAGGGAATCGCTGCAGCCGAAGCAGCTGCGGCAGCGCTGGGAATGCCGAGCACCGGGAATGGGCACCTGGGAATGCCGAGCACCGGGAATGGGCACCTCTGGGAATGCTTGGGAAGCAGCGGGAGCTGGAGGAGGCCAAGGAAGGGCCAGGGTGGCTCCCGGTGGTCCCTGACATTCCCCATCCCAGACATCCCACTCCCCATCCCAGCTGTATCCTGGAAAGGAGTGTGGAAAAAAGTCCCCCTTGTCCCCTCTCCGGGCCGCTGGAGAGCTTGGATGCTCTGGAGCATTCCCATCACTCCCAGCCGTGAAATCCAGCAGCTTCCCAGTGCCAGAACACCCCCCTGGGCTGGAAATCCTGGGAAAAGCCCAAATTCTTTCAGGGTTCAAAGGTTTTAAGGGTCAGAATTCCCACAGGGACTGATCCTGGTGCCCACGGAAGTGATCTGGGAGCACTGCAGAAAGGGGGAGAGGGAGACCCGGGGTAACAGAAGGAATTCCAGCCCATGGATTCCAGACCCTGCTCCAGCCTGGCTCCCTGGGAGGCACCCCCCATTCCCACCTCCAAACAAAGCTCTGGAATGGAGCTGGAGCTGTGGCCTGCAAGGAAGGAGCTGCGCCCAGTTAACCCCAGATTAAAGACTGGGAATGGCGTGAGAAAAATCTCCTTTGGCCAAAAATGCCAATCTGGGCATTTCCAGCCAAAAATGTCCATTTTTAAGCTCCTCCTGCAGGTCCTTTCCCAAAGGAAGTTTTGGAGGGGTTTCATCCCATTGAAGCCAGTGCCCAGCATGGATGAGGATCGGGATCAGGATCAGGGGTGCCAAACTCTCCCACCCCTCACACTCCAAATCATCCCAAACTGCACCATCAGGCCCTGCTGCCCCCAGGGAAGGGAGGCCTCGCTCCCGCCAGGAATTGCACCTGGAATTACAGCACTGGGTGCTCCTGAAGTGTGGGGTTAGGGATTTCTAGGAGCTTTTTTTGCCCAGGATAATGCAGGATGCTGTGGGATGCTGTGGAATTCTATGGGATGCTGTGGGATGCACCAGCATTCCTAGGGCAGGGATCAGGCTCAAAACATGGAGGAGATGGAAGGGAGAAGTGGGATGGAGGGATCCTGGGATCTAGGCAGTGACACAAGCAGGGACAGACAGGGATCTGGACAGGGATCCAGAAGAGATCCAGAGAAGATCCGGGCAGGGATCCAGACAGGGAAATGAGCAGGGATCCAGCAGGAGAAGCCAGGTTTGTGCTCCAGCCCCCTCAGTTCCCAGTGCCCGGAGCTGGGATCAGAGCTGGGATCAGAGCTGGGATCGGGGCTGGGATCAGAGCTGGGATCAGAGCTGGGATCAGAGCTGGGATCAGAGCTGGGATCGGGGCTGGGATCAGAGCTGGGATCGGGGCTGGAATCAGGGCTGGGATCAGAGCTGGGATCAGAGCTGGGATCGGGGCTGCAGCTCCTGCCCTGGCTCCCGCCCCGGCGCCGCCGTGCCCGGAATTCCAAGCAGGCTCAGCCCAGCCCAGATGCCGGGCAGACACTCCAGGAGGACAAGCCAGGCTTTATTCCCTGCTCCATCCCAGCCTGGCAAAGGCCTCGGGACACAGACCCTGCTCTGTTCCACCCCCAGCATCCCGGGATGCAGCTCCGGGAATGGCATAGGCACTGCTGGAAAATCCTGGGAATGGCACTGGCACTGCTGGAACATCCCGGGATGCAGCACTGGCAATGACACTGCTGGAACATCCCGGGAATGCTGGGGCAGCTCTCCCAGCCTTGGGATTGGGAGCAGGAAAATGCAGCTTTCCCAGATTTCACAGGGAAGGGAAGGGAAGGAAGGGAAGGGAAGTGCAGCTCTCGCAGCCCCTGGATCAGGGAGGGAAAGGCAGCGCTGCAGCGCTTTGGGCGCTTTCCAAAATAGCTGCTACCGGGAAAAAAAACTGGGAAAGCAACCAAGGGCCTATGACAAATCCTCCCTACGCAGCTCCCGGAGCCGCTGCCAGCCAGAGGCTCGGCCTAAACACAGGCATGTGCTGGAGGCTCAGACTATCCACAGGGATGTGCTGGAGGCTCGGCCTAAACACAGGGATGTGCCAGAGGCTTGGCCTAAACACAGGGATGTGCCAGAGGCTTGGCCTAAACACAGGGATGTGCTGGAGGCTCAGACTATCCACAGGGATGTGCTGGAGGCTCGGCCTAAACACAGGCATGTGCTGGAGGCTCAGACTATCCACAGGGATGTGCTGGAGGCTCAGACTATCCACAGGGATGTGCTGGAGGCTCGGCCTAAACACAGGGATGTGCCAGAGGCTTGGCCTAAACACAGGGATGTGCCAGAGGCTTGGCCTAAACACAGGGATGTGCTGGAGGCTCAGACTATCCACAGGGATGTGCTGGAGGCTCGGCCTAAACACAGGGGTGTGCTGGAGGCTCGGACTATCCATAGGGATGTGCCAGAGGCTTGGCCTAAACACAGGGATGTGCTGGAGGCTCGGACTATCCATAGGGATGTGCCAGAGGTGCCCCAAGGGGGAAAAGCCACAGATTCTGGCTGAGGGGAAGCTGCTCTGGGACACTCCCCACTCCTGAACCTTCTCCTGGAGAAATCAGGGAGGGCTCTCTTGGGAAGGACAAACATCCTGGAATACACAGCAGGGGCGACTCCTCCAAAGCCACCCCCGAGGCAGTGGGACTGGGGGGAACCTCATTCCGATATCCCCAAAACTGCTGGAGATGGGGGGGGCAGGTGCAGGGGGTTCCACACAGCAGCATCCCAACGTATCCCACAGAATCCCAACACTGGGATGCCAGGAATGGGGGCTGACCCCAGGCCAAGTGGGGAGTGAGCCACCCTCCAACCCCAGAGAGCCCCAGCAAGGCAGGAATGTCAGGTTGGAATTCCAGGTGGGAACCCCAATCCCTGGGGATGACTCACATTCCGCCGATGGAGACGGTGGCACAGGTGCGCTCCGAGAAGGCCGGGACGGTTTCAGTGGCACTGCTGGCAGGGCGGATGTAATCCACGGAAACGTTCACCTGGAATGGGGACAGGCTCAGGGCTGGCACCGCCCAGCTCAGGGGCCAAATCCCTGGGATCAGCCAGCCAGGCCCTCATCCTCATCCTCATCCTCATCCTCCCATGCCCACATTCCCAGTTCCACTCTCCAGCCCCTCTACTTCCCTGCTTCCCAGTGACTCTAGCACCACTGGAGCTTCCAGGCACATTAAACCAGGAGCTTCCCAGGCAGGACAACATTCCAGCTGGGATCCTGGTGGTGCCAGCTGTGCCCAGAGCTCCATGGGAATCCTGGTGCTGCCAGGTGTCCCCAGAGCTCCATGGGGATCCCGAGGCACTGCGGCCCCAGCAATTCCCAGTTTATGGATGCAGCATTCCTGGCAGGGCAGGGGGACGGGAGCCAGGACTGTCCCCCAGAATCAGCGTCTCCAGGGGGATGGGCAGGGCTGGGGCAGGGCAGGGAACATCCCGGGCTGGCCCGGAGTCCCGCGGTGTCCCTGCAGCACCAACAGCACTGGGAGGGATTGGGATAGCGCTGCCACCGCCCCAGGATCCCGGACAGGGACTGGGGACACCTCGAGAGCAGATCCTGCTGGACCCCAGATCCTGCTGGATGCGTCACCTCACCCTGCACCAGGGCTCGGGATGAGCTGGGACGTGCAGGGATCAGGGAATCCAGGAATGGTTTGGGTTGGGAGGGACCTCAGAGCCCCTCCAGTGCCACCCCTGCCATGGCAGGGACACCTCCCACTGTCCCAGGCTGCTCCCAGCCCCAATGTCCAGCCTGGCCTGGGCACTGCCAGGGATCCAGGGGCACAAACAGCTGCTCTGGGAATTCCAGCCCAGGCAGGAATTCCTTCCCAATATCCCATCCATCTGTGCCCCCTGGCACGGGGAAGCCATTCCCTGTGTCCTGTCCCTCCAGGCCTTGTCCCCAGTCCCTCTGCAGCTCTCCTGGAGCCCCTTCAGGCCCTGGAAGGGTCTCCATGGAACCTTCCCTCCTCCAGGCACCACTCCCCAGCAGTTCCCAGCATCGCAGCCCACATCTGCAGGCACCTTTCTGTACCAATCCCACCCAATCCCACCCCTCTGCTTCCCCAGGGAAGCTCCATCCTCGATGCTTTCCCAGTACCAGCTGGAAGAACCTGAGGCTCTGCGGTCAGGCCATGACACTGGGGTGACCCAGGGGTGACACAGGGGTGACACGGGGACAACATGGGGATCTTTGGATACATCCCAGTGCTGACACTCCAGAGCTGGACTTGGCCTTTCTGGACTTTTCCCAGGCCCATTCCCATTCCCATTCCTGTTCCTGTTCCCGTTCCGCATGGCCGGAGCCGCGCTGAGCCAAAGGCAGCCAGACAGGCGAGGCAGGAGCATCCCTGAACCCCTCCAAACCCTCGGCTCATCCCGAAAATCTCTCATTAAACCAACATCAAAATGCAAACAAGGTCGGAGCGTCTGGCAGGGCGCCGGAGCCGAGGCTTTTCCGTGCGGAGAGGGGGCTCCGGCAGGAAAGAGCCAATTAAGGGGAGCGGTTACAGCGATTCCTCGCAGCAAAGCTCCCGTCGGAACCACTGGAGGGGAAAAAGAGACGCCGATTACTCCGAGAGGCAGGTTGGGAATTCAGCTGCTCCAGGGCTTTCGAGATGTCTGGCTCGGGAGCGGCTGGCGTGGGAAACACCTGGCTCGGGATGCGGCACCGGGAACGGGGAGTGACAGCAGCAGTGGAGCAGCCAGGGAGGACGGGAAACCCGGGATCAGGGGGGATATGGGCAGGGGAGGAGTCAAGAGGGATTGGGATGGGACGGGACGGGACAGGATGGGACGGGATGGGATGGGATGGGATGGGGTCACCCCTCAGCAGGAAAGCCCCGTGTTGTGTTCTGCTGTATCCCACTGCATGGGCAGGAAGGCTCCACGGAGGGCTCCAGACAGGCCAGATCCGTGGGATAAGGACAATGGGATGAGGTTCCACGAGGCCAAGAGGAGTCCTGGCACAGGGTGCCCAGAGCAGCTGTTTGTGCCCCTGGATCCCTGGCAGTGCCCAAGGCCAGGCTGGACATTGGGACTGGGAGCCCCTGGGACAGTGGGAGGTGTCCCTGCAGGGGTGGAACCATTCCATGATTCCACGAAGTTCCATGTCCCACCCTTGGATCACACCCACCCCATGGAACACTCCAGACATGGAAAGCTGGGAAAGCCCTGGGGGTGACACTCAGCTGGAGAAACCTGGAGCTGCAGGGACAGTGCCTGGGATCATCCGAGGGCAGGGCTGGGTCCGTGTGACACCACATGTGGCACCGTCACCCCACAGCTCTGCCACAGGGGGCAGAAGGCAAAGCATTCCCGGGATCCGAGGGCACCGTGACCATGGAAGGGCTGGGAAGGGCTGGCTGGGGCTGGGGGTGCAGGGACTCCCCGGCACCCCTGGGACCCCTGGGCCCAGTTCCCCCGGAGCAGCCGGAGCCGGAGCCGCGCCCGGGCGCCTTTCCAAGGTCAGCTGCAGTCAGGGTGGATTAAATCACTCGGGCAGCTCCGCTCCCGGGAGCGCATCCAGCCCGGGAACCACGGCACCGCACGGGGTCTGCGCGGCCACTGCTGCCAATGTCACCCACGGGGACCCTGCACCCATGGGGACCCTGAGCCCCACAGGGACCCTGCATCCCATGGGGACCCTGCACCCATGGGGACCCTGCATCCCATGGGGACCCTGCACCCATGGGGACATGACCCTGCACCCATGGGACCCTGCACCCATGCCCTGAGCCCCAAGGACCCTGCATCCCATGGGACCTGACCCCACAGGACCCTGCACCCCATGGGGACCCTGCATCCCATGGGGACCCTGCACCCCACAGGGACCCTGCACCCCACAGGGACCCTGCATCCCATGGGGACCCTGCACCCACAGGGACCCTGCACCCCACAGGGACCCTGGGGGACCCCCAGCCCTGCACCCCATCCCCACCCATGGGACCCTGCACCCCAGGGACCCTGCACCCCAGGGGACCTGCATCCCATGGGACCCTGCACCCCTGCCCCATGGGGACCCTGCACCCCACAGGGACCCTGCATCCCATGGGGACCCTGCACCCATGGGGACCCTGCATCCCATGGGGACCCTGCACCCCACAGGGACCCTGCATCCCATGGGGACTCTGCATCCCATGGGGACCTGGCACCCCAGCACTCCCTGGGATCACCAGCACAGAGCTGGGGGAGCCAGGATATAGGGTGACCAGGATGGGGCCCCAGGCCTTGTCCCCAGAATCAGGGGCCCAACGAGGTTATTCCGAACACACCAGCCCCAGGATCCAGGCCCTGGCCTTGTCCTGAGGATCAGGGGCCCAGTGAGGTTGTTCCCAGCTCATTGTCCCCAGGGTGGGATCCCCAGGGCATGGCCCCTGCCACCCTGTCCCCAGCTGGTCCCAAGGTGGGGGGGGACCCTCTGTGGTCCTGTCCCAGTTCCAGCCCCAGTCTGAGCTGGGGGGACACAATGGCACATTCCAGGTCCATCCCTGGCTCCAGCCTCAGGACCCCACGGCAGTGGGGACATGTCCCCACCCCAGGGGAACAGCGGGGGCCTGCCCTGAGCAGGGGGTGGGGGACTCATCCCCCCGGGAAGGGCTGGGAGCAGCACCACCTTTGGGATGGGGTGGGCTCAAGGCCGTGCCGGTGCCATTCCCCGCTATTCCCTCTTCCCACGGGGGGCCCCGAGGGGCCGCGGGGACACGGGGGGGCCGGGGGGGGACAGATGGGGGGTGGGTGGCAGCCCAGACCTGCCGGGCTAAAAATACCCCGCCCGCCCGCGGATCTCCCGGCCCGGCGGCGTCACCCGCTCCCGGGAATATTTTTACTTCCCTGGCAGCTCGTGCCGGGTGGAAGGGCCGGGGGGGCTGGGAAGGGGCTGGCGGGGGGCTCGGGGGGGTGGGTGCCCCCCGTGACCCTCCCGTGCCGGGGGAGGCTCCCGGGGACCTGGGGGGAACAGGGTTGGGAGCAGGAATGTGCGGGATGATCCCGGCGGGATGCGGGAGGCACCACGGGGGTAGCGGGATCCCAGCGGGGCAGATCCAAGGACGCGTTTTCCCTCTGGAGCAGCAATTCCCCTCCCGAGGGCCGGCTCATCCCAGTCCCCCACGCATCCTGCTGCGGGCAGCGGGATTTCCTGGGAACGGCGAGCGGGAGCCGGCTCCGTTTCCCTGACCCCCTCCACCTCTCCATGCTCCCGTCATCCCTCCTGGAAAAGGCCGGGATGTGGAACAAGGATGCTCCACAGCAGCCCCCGGGAGCCTCCAGCGCCTCCGGCATCGCCGGGAGCGGATCCAGCGGGAGCCGAGCTCCCTCCTCCCTCCCGCTCCAGCGGCTGCCGGAGGGGCTACGGAGACCCCCGGGGCAGGAGTGACCTTGGAGCGGGATAACCCTGGAAGTGCCGGGCTGGGAAGCGTCGGGGGGAGGGCGATGGATGCAGGGAACGGGAAGATCCCTGAATTCGGGATGGTTACACCGGGAATAATCCCGCTCGCCTCTGCCCCGTCCCCGTGCCAGAGCCAGCCCAGCCCAGCCCACTGCAGCAGCGCGCACGCCGCGCATTCCCGGCGCAATCCGGGCGGGAAAACTGCGCTCCCCAGCAGCTCTCCCGGTCCGGCTCCGAGAAGCCAAATCCTCCCCGGCAGCCAAATCCTGCCCAATTCCACACGTGGAAGCGGCGGGTGATGCAGCCGTTCCCGTGACGCTGCCGGGCTGACAAAGCCCCGCACATTCCCGGGCTCCGGCGCATTCCCGGGCACAGCATCCCGGATCCCGGCCCAGGCACGCCGCAGCTTCCCGAGGGATGAGTCTCCCCTGTCCCCAACCCCGGCAGCACCAAGAACTGGGATCTTCCCAAAATCCGCCCTCAGGCATCGCTGCCGTGCCGAGCTCTCCCTGAGCTTCCAAGCTCCCGTGAGACGCAGGAAAAACTGCCCGACATTCCAAAAATCCTCCAGTCTGCCAAAGCCCTCCCTCTTCCCGGGCCTGCGATGGCGCTCCCGGGGACAAGGTTTTCCCTGGCCGGACCCAACCCTATTTTATCCCAGGTCTGAACCCCAGCAGTGCTGGAACCGGGAGCGCTGCTGTTGGGAACCCCAAAAGGAGAATCCCTTGAAGTGTCCAGGTGCCTCTGAGGGGACCAGACAGGAGAATGCTCTGGAAAACCACTGGGAAAACGGTGCTGGCACCGGGCTCAGGGCTCTGGAGATGGGCAGCATTCCCGGCAGGAATCAGCCTTCCTGAGAGGGATGGGGTGGGAATTGGGCACAGGGATGGGACACAGGGATGGGACACAGGGAAGGGACACAGGGATAGGACAGAGGGATGGGACAGAGGGATGGGACACGGGGATGGGACAGAGGGATGGGACACGGGGATGGGACAGGATACAGGGATCAGAGGGATGGGACAGGACACAGGGATGGGACAGAGTGATGGGACACAGGAAAGGGACACAGGAAAGGGACACAGGTAAGGGACACAGGGATGGGGCCCCGGTGGTTCCTGGGACACCCCAGGGAGCCTCTCCTTTCTTTCTTTCTTTCTTTCTTTCTTCCCCCCAGAGCAGCTCGCAAGGACGGGGCGGCATCGCTTCCATGCACAGGGAATATTCATCCCAGAGCTCTCCCTTGCTGGCTCCCTCCATCCGAGCGATTAATCCCAGAGTTAATTAGGGAAGAGCCACGATCCATCTCCCGCGCCCGGCGCAATTATCCGGAGCCGCTCCGTGGCGCAGCGCGATCGATGGGCGGAGGAGCTGGCCCTTCCCGACACGCTCCACGGATTTATTCCACAAATCCATAGTGGCCTGGGCAGCCGGGGGCCAGCTCCGGTTCATCCCGTGCCGCCGGGCAAATTCCAGTGGCTGGGAAGGACATGGTGGCGCAGGGAGAGGCTCCGTCACAAGAGCCAAAAACACCAAATCCAGTCTTTATGTGCCATGAAAATTCCAGCCTGGAAAATTCCCAGGGCTCAGGAATGAAAGGGCAAGCGGGAAAATGTATTTCATTCCATCTCTTCCCAGGGAGCAGGGAATTCAGGAGAGGATTCCCACATCCCAGCTGGGAGATTCCCACATCTCCCAAGAGGAACTGAAGGAGACGGAGCCATGGCAGCCACAACAGGGATGTTCCTTCCTCATTCCCCCTTGGTGCTTTCTCCAGAGAGAATTATTTTGGGAAGCAATGGCAGGGCTGACCCAGAGTTCTGGCAGGATGGGATAGGGAGGAATCCAGCAAAGGAATTTTGGGATGAAACCCAGGGTGGGTTTCAGGCTCTCCAGCCATGAGCTGGGGCTGGCACTGGAGCAGCTGGAGCTGGAAATCCCTCAGGGATGTCGGTATGGAAGGAACAGGCAGCAGGAGCTCCAGGAGAGCTCCAGGAGATCCAAATCCCCATCCCTGGAGGCTTCTGCCCATGGCACTGGAGCAGGATACACACCAGTGACTGCCAGTGAAGCCCAACCCCCTGGAGCTGGGAATGGCCATGAGGAGCAGGGATGGCTCCTGGGATCTCCCAGGATCCCATCGTGCCAGGATGGAGGATCTGAGGGACCTGCCCCAAGGACGGCCCCTGCCCTGGGATGGGACATTCCTGGGATCAGTACCACAGGATCCATAAGGAGGGGCCTGGAGCAATGGGGATGGATGGAGCACCCGAGGCAGGCCGGGAATCAGGGAAGGCTGAGCTCCTCGAATGTCAGAATTCCCGGGAATCCCAGGGCTCCTCAGAACAGCCAGGAACCAGGACAGGCTGAGCTCCCTGAATCCCAGAACTCTCTGGAATCCCTGGGATCCCCAAGGTCACCCTCCAAGGGCACCCAGCGCCAGAGCCAATTCCAATCCCTGATACAGCACAGGGCACAGCGACGGTGGATGGAGGAAAACTGGCACCAGTAACCCTGGAATGGCTCAAACTGGGACCACACTGGAATCCCATTCCAGCTCCGGTGCTCCCATCACAAATCCCACCAACACCCCCACACTTTTCCGGCTCCGAGAAGCGCCAGATGTCCCATTAAAAAAATCACCCAAGCTGCTCTTTTCCCCTTTCCCTATTTCTCCAGAATGCCCAGGCAGGCTCCGAGCTGGAAAGATCCAATTAGGCACCGAAGCGGCCCCGACGAGCAGCGACGGCCGCGCCACGAAGGGAATTGATTTTATTTGACCGTTTTATGAGCATCGGAAAATTGCATCCGGAGCGTGCGCTCCGCTGGCTAACGCATCCCTCATTCCCGGAATTGCTCTGGACCAGCCATGAAAATATGTCAGACAAACAAAGGGAGAAATGAGGCGGAATTCCTGGGGAATGGGGAGCGCAACCCCTTGAGGGGTGCTCCAGGGCTGGGGGCATTTCCCGTGGAGAGGCTCTGTGCTGTCCCTAAGGAGCCGTACGGCGGCACCGGCGTCGGACTCATCCCCTCCTTCATTCCTTCATCCTCATCCTCATTCCCCCCTTCATTCCCTCATCCTCAGCCTTGTCCCATTCCTTGTCCCCTCATCCCAGCCTCATCTGTTCCCTCTGTACCTTCTTCCCGATGAGTTTCTTGCGCAGGAATTCCCGGGCCTCGAACATGTAGGGAATGTCGTAGAGAGGCCTCAGCTTCCTGTTCTTGTCCTGCTGAGAGAGGGGACATGGGTCAGGGGGTTCCCAAATCCGCCCCGGATCGGCATCGCCCCCACCCTCTCCCAGGGCCCCACACAATTCCGCATCCCAGTTCAGGCTTCCCAAACCCCGCTGAACCCCGAGATAATCCCGACATCCCCCAGGAGGAGGTGCCGGCAGCCTCAGGGCGCCAGCATGGGCATCTCCGAGAGGCAGCTCCAGGAGGGAATGGGATGACGGGAATTTGGGGTGGGGGTAACCAGGGTGACCCTTGGGGTGTCCGGCCCCTGTCCAAGGGCATCTCCTGGAGTCAAATCCCTGCAGAGGCTGTGCAAAAAGGGGATATTCCCAATGGGAATGGGGATTCAACGCAACCCAACATGACCCAAAGTGACCCAACGTGACCCTAAGTGACCCAACACAACCCAATGTAACTCAACATGACCCAACACAAAGTGACCCAGCAGCCCTCACACCTCCCCAGGCCAGGGGGGAGATCATAGAAATCAAGGAGTTCAGGCCAAAGCAGCCAGAAACAGAGGAGCAGAGTGAGACGGGAGAGGGAGCGGGCAGACACAGGCGCCGGCCCTCGGCTCCTCCCTAATGAACGAGGCTTTGACAGAGTTTATTGTCCTTGACACTGCTCATTCCCAGGCTGCTCCTTGGAGACCTTCCCTCTTCTGCCCGCATCGCGTGGCCCTGCCGGTGCCGGTGATGAGAAGGGGATGGATCCGGCGAGGGGATCCCTGGGAACCCACAGTCAGGGCCAGTGATGGGAAAGGGATGGATCCTGTCAGGGGTTCCCTCAGAACCCACGGCCTCTCCCTCTGCCCCTTCCCACAGGAGCACAGCTCCCCCCTTCCAAACTCCCAGCCCTTGTCCCTGGGCTCCCAGAGCACTCCCAGTCCCCAAATCTCGGGATGACTCCCAGACCCTCCCATCAGTGGGAACTGAGGGATCCAGGCCCTGAGACTCTCCCAGCCTCACCAAGGTCACGGCAGAGCTCCGACACCAAGCACGGCTCCGCATGGCAAAGCCCTGTGCAAACACTAATTAATCCTCACTAACGAACTCCAAATTTATGGCTTAGTTAAGTGTCTGTCTGGCACAGGCTGTTAAATCCCTAATCCCACCCCACTGGAGCGCGGGAAGCAGGACAGCAAAGCCCTGGGTGGCCCCAGCACCACTGGACAGTGCCGGGGGCTCGGGGGCCGGCAGAGAATTCCTGAGGGAGCCACGGGGGCGGGACCTGAGTCTGCCCCAAAGCTCCATTGGGTCTGCAGCCACTGGGACCACCCCAAAAAGGGACCACCCCAAAAAGGAGTCACCCCAAAAAGGAATCACCCCAAAAAAGGACAACCTGCACAGGCACCCCAGCAGCAGTGCCATCCCCATGCCATACTGGGATCCACAGTGCCATCGTGCCAGTCCTGGATGTGCCATGGAGGAGGATCTGAGTCCTCACCAAAGCTCCATTGGAGCAGCTCACGGGTCTGCAGCCATGTGGGACCACCCCAAAAAGGGGTCACCCCTAAAAGGAGTCACCTCAAAAAGGGGGTCAGCAGCACAGGCCCCGGTGCTGTGCCATGACCCACGGCTGCACCATTCCAGCGCCGTCTGTGCCGGTGCTGACTGAGCCCTCACATCCTGCTGCTGCTGCTGCTGCTGCTGCAAAATGCCAATTCCCTTTGGGAATCCTCCGCACACGGCGCCTGGCTGTGCCAGGAGCTGGATAATGGGAACGTTTAAGTGCCCAACCCAAACCGCCCCGTCCGCGCCCTGTCAGCCCCCATTAAATCCCCTTTGTCGTCCCACAAAAGTGACACTCCCGGCGCAGGGGAAGTGGCAGCTGACGGCTCTGGGAAGCCGTTCAAGAGCTTGGGTGCTCGGCAGAGCTTCTGCAAATAAACACGAAAAATCAATGGAACAGCGGGAAGTTAACGGAATTCCACAGCCGGCAAACTCCGACAATTTCCGACACGGAGAAGGATTTTGTTGGGTTTAACCCATTTTCCGAGGCAGGGGTTGGATCCTACCACGAGTCACCTCCGAAGCTGTGGTTGCCCCATCCCTGGAATGTCCACACCCAGACTGTGCAGGGCTTGGAACAACCTGGGACAGTGCAAGTGACCCTGCCCATGGTGGGACTGGATGGGCTCAAAGGTCCCTTCCAACCCAACCCAATTCATCCCAATCCATTCTGGGATCCCACGATTGCACAAAACGCTGGTCCTGACTCTCCTCAGCTGCTGGAGAGAATCATCAGCCACGGAGAAGTTAATTAAGCCCAGGGATCTGAGGCTCACTTAATTAAAGGTGAGCAGCAAGGATGGCGCTCCATTAGCGACGAAGTCGGAGCTGCATCTTCAGGGAGCTGCTGGAGGAGGGGGGCCCCACTCCTTCCCCTCCCGGAACACGGGGATTTCAATCCCGAATTTGATGGGAATGCTCTGGTTTATCCCAAGCTGGGGAAGCCGGGGCAAGAAAGCAGCTTTTTGGTTCCAGTGAAGGACAGAGCAGCTCTGGAGGGGGATGAGAGCCCCCTCAAATTCCCTCCTCCCAAAACAACCCTGGAACACCCAACAGGGTGAGAGAATTCCAGCTCTCCTGTCCAATTAACAGCGTTATGCCGGGCAGGGCCTAATTAAGGTCTATTTTCAGGGAAGCAGCAGCCCGTATCCACTGCCAGGATTCCAGGAGGGGTTTGAACACGGAGTGTGGCCATTCCCAGCTCCCGGGGGTCCCTTCCCAAGGGCACAGGATGGGGGTGATGACGGATGCAGGCACAGCTGGAAATACTCCGAGACCTGGGATGGCAAATCCAGCTCCACATTCCGGGGCTCCCCGGGGACTCTGCAGCCCCCGAGGGATCCCAGGATGGGAGGAACCTGCTCCGTTCCCCTCGTGGGAGAAGGAAAGGGTTCCATCTGGAGCGAGAGAGGCTCCCAGGGATCCAAGGAGGCTCCTGCTCCCGGGAAGCCGAAGCAGGGAAGGGGCGATGGCTCATCAGCAGTGTCACGCCACGCTTCACCCTCAGCTGAACCCACCACGGATGTGCCGGGTGGGAAATCCATCCTGGAGAGCCATCTCAGGGGCAGTGACAGGGAACAGGCCATGTCTGGAACACACATCCCACTGATCCCGGGGTGCTCGGAGCAGGGGGAATGGGGCCCAGGGTGGGGCCCGGTGCCAGAGCTCCCAGCTCCCCATGCAAACATTTCGGGGTTTTTTCCAAGAATTGCAGGTGCCAACACTCCGGGGGGCCCCAGCCGAGCCGAGGGCACCCAGAGCCCAGTGGCACCGTGGGATGGCAGGTGGGGAGAGCCCCCCCTGTCCCTGCCAGCGCAATTAGGGAAGCTCATTATTTGTAAAGTAATTAGCAGAGCTAATCAACTCCCAGCACCACGGCGGAATGAGCGGGAGGAGAGCGGGAGCTGCCAGCTGGAAACACCAGCACTGGGAGGGGGAACAGGGACACTGCAGCCCCCGAGGGTCCCCAGGGTGGGGCCCGGTGCCAGGGCAGAGCCGAGCGCTGGGGCAGGATCCCACTCGGAGCAGGAGGGGCTCCCGGGGAACCAGGGAGGCTCCAGGGGATCCAGGGAAGCTGAAGCAGGGAAGGGGCAATGGCTCATCAGCAGTGTCACGCCACGCTTCACCCTCGGCTGAACCCGGCAGGGATGTGCTGGGTGGGAAATCCATCCCGGGGCCCAGGGGGCGGTGACAGGGAACAGCAGCAGCGGCAGCGCTCGGGAGCGGCTGCTCCGCATCACAGCCCAGGAAGCTCCGCTCCGCTTGGGCCGGCGTGGGGGCGGCGCCGCTCCAGCGGCTCCTTCCCGGCGTCCTGGGAGCCCGGGAAGGGCTGGGGACGACACCGGGAGTAGTGACAACCCTGAGGACGGCGGGGATGTGCTGCGCACGGGGATGGGGACGAGCAGCTCCCGGTGACATCCCAGGGACATTCGCAGGCAGCCCCGAGCAGGTGCTTGTTCAAGGAGCGATGCCTGAAGTGCGCACTTGACCTCCCCAGCCTCTCCAGCCTCTCCAGCCTCTCCTGCTCCACTGCTCCCGCTCTTTCCTTGCCCCCACTCGCAGCCGGAGCCGCAGACCCCGAGAGCCACTCGAGTGATAGGAGCTGGGTGGCACTGGAGGCTTTGGTGGCACTGAGGGACAGAGGGCACAGCCAGGGGCTGGTGAGAGAAGGACAGCACAACTTGAGAGCCATGGAATAACTGAGGCTGGAAAAGCCTCGGAGCCCATCGAGTCCAACCATCCTCAGCACTGCCAAGGCCACCACTGCCCATGTCCCCAAGTGCCACACCCACATGGCTTTGAAACCCCTGCAGGGATGGAGAGCCTTTCCCGCTCTGCCAGAGCTCCCCTCCCACCTCTCCTACAGCAGCTCCTGGCAGTGGAGGAGCTCGGCACAGCCGAAGCCAGCCGGGATTTGGGATCAGCTGGGATTTGGGACCAGCCTGGATGCTCAGAAGGCTTTTTCCCATCCTCATCCTCACCATCCTCCCGAGGGAACCACGTCTGGCACGGAGCGCTTTCTCCGCATCCTGCGGTGCCCTTCCCACGCCCGCCCCGGGAGCTGCCGGGGGCAGAGGCTGCTCCGACCCGGCCGCTGTCGCTCCCTGTCTCATCCCGCATCCATCCCCGCCTCCCTCATCGCAGCCGACACAGCCCGGCCCGGCCCTGACGGTGCTGCCGGCGCTCCCCGCTGCCATCTTCTCCCCGGGGCACCGGGAGCGGCTCCCGAGCCCGGCGGGACCATCAATCTCCAGGGAGCCCGAGGGCTCTGATTAATCACGGGACAGAGCAGCCCTCATCTAAACCCGCTGCTGCTGCCCTGTGCTCCCGGCTCCGCTCCCTCTGCAGGGCCCCTTCCACGCGGGAGAGCAACAGGAGTCGGACCCCGGAGATGGGAATCACCCTGCAACGGGCCTGGGGTGTCTGGGATCCTCTCAGCTACAAGGAACAGCAGGAATTGCAGTCCATAGGGGTCGGGATCACCCTGCAACGGGCTCGGGGTGTCTGGGACATTCCCAGTCATTTGGGAGTGGACAGAGGAGTGGCAGCACCCCGATCAGGGTATCCTCCAAAAATGGGGCCCACCGAGTCCTGGGTATTCCCAGAGGGATCCTGACCCCAGGATAACAGGATTGCAAAGGAGGAAGGAAAGGTTTTCCTCCTCTCCGGATGCACCAGCAGCTGTTGGAGCTGGGAGCTCCCTGCACAGAGCAGAAATTGGATGGATTTCCCCAAAATCCTCTCAGTCTCCCTCCAGAGGGAATGTGCACAGCCAGGCTGCAGCATTCCAGGGAAAACAGCATGTGCTACACCAGGGGACCCCCACCTATGCCAGGAAAACATTCCCACTCCCTCTCTGGGATCCCAACCCAGCCGAAACCAAACCCACAGAATTCTGATGGAGAGAGGAGCACCTGATCTCCAATCCCTGGAGCCCAGCACCTTCAGCTCCTCAAAAACAGCTCCAAAAGCCCATTTGGGTTGTGGCCTGGAATTCCCTGAGGGCTCCATCCCAGGAATTTGCTCCCAAGCCACAAGAATGGGATTTTCCTGAGCGGGAATGCTCCGTGCCAGGGCAGAGGGAACTCCGAGCCCTCGGCACGCGCTGCTCCCAATTAAGCAGCGCAAATTAATGAAGTTGTTGGCCTTGTCAGCAAGGGCTGCACGTGGAATCAGCATCCTCTGGGAGCCACTTCCCGCAGCACCAGGATGAGCCAGAGCCTGACTGGGATGAGCCAGAGCCTGACTGGGATGAACTGGGTCTTGTTTAGGATGAGCTGGATCTGCCGCCGGCACTGTTCCATCCCAGGATCTCACTGCTGTCAGTGACCCCAACACCCGCCCACCCTCTTCATCCCTGGGGATGGAGCTCCACGGTATCAACATTCCATCTGGGAGATCCTGAAGTGGAGGTACACGACCCCTAAATTGGGGTACAGGACCCCGAAGGGGAGTACAGGACCCCGTGGCTGGGACAAAGTTGGGGTCAGAACAGCGACCCCGAGACTCTGGAGTGGGGACAGCTCCAGATCCAGCGGGATTGGTGCTCCCATGCCAGGCTCTGCTCCCTGCTCGCTCCAGGACACCTTTGGCACAGCCATCCTTATCATCCCAGGCAGGGATGAAGGCCCAGGAAGCCTCAGCTCCGCCAGGAGCTGGAGTAGGAACACCTCAGGATAAATGGGAACGGTGGGGAACGATGGAAGCGACGGCACGGAAACAACCGGAGCTGCTTCAGCACAACAGAGAACTATAAATAATAAAGTTATAAATTATAAAATCCAGGAATCAGGGAATTGATTGGGTGGGAAGGGACCTCACAGCCCATCCAGTGCCACCCTTGATGTGGGCAGGAACACCTCCCAGTGTCCCAGGGTGCTCCAAGCCCTGGCCAACCTGGAGAGGAGAAAGCTCCAGGGAGAGCTCAGAGCCCCTGCCAGGGCCTAAAGGGGCTCCAGGAGAGCTGCAGAGGGACTGGGGACAAGGACGGGAGGGACAGGACAGAGAGAGAGAATGGCTTCCCAGTGCCAGAGGGCAGGGATGGATGGGATATTGGGCAGGAATTCCTGGCTGTGAGGGTGGGCAGGCCCTGGCACAGGGTGCCCAGAGCAGCTGTTTGTGCCCCTGGATCCCTGGCAGTGCCCAAGGATGTCCAGGCTGGACACTGGGGCTGGGAGCAGCCTGGGACAGTGGGAGGTGTCCCTGCCATGGCAGGGGTGGCACTGGAAAGACTTTGGGGTCCCTTCCCACCCAAACCATTCCATGATTTTATGATTCCAACATTCCTGGCTGAGGAAGAATAGGAGGAGAATCCCTTAATTTGTGCTGGGGCGCTTCCCAAGGGGCTTTAACCCTGCTGGCAGCTCCGTGCCAGCCCCAGCCCGGCCCCGAACCCCTCTGTGGGGGGAGCAGGGCAGGCAGGGCCCTTTCCCAGGAATTAATGTGGGAATCAGCTGAGCATGGTGCTGCCCATTCCCGGGGGATTCATCATCCGGCAGCGCTTGGCTCAGTGCCCCCTCTCCGGGGCTGATGAGGAAATTGAGACATCCCAAAATATTCGCTCCTTCCACAAACCGCTTGTGGTTTTCCCTCCATCATTTCCCCACCGCAACGTTGGAATTCAGTGTCAAATGAGCCCGAATTCTGCGGGAGCTCCAGAAGAGCCGCTCCCAGCAGGGCTGAGATCCCTGGAAAAGCTGTGCCAGCAGCCCCAGCACAGGCAGGAGCATCCCTGCTCCAGGCACTCAGGTTTTCCCAGACAATTGGGAGACACGGCTCTGCTGCCGCAGGGTTCTTGTCCCAGCCACTGGAATTCATGCATCCCCAGCCTGCGTGCCTCCCTCAGGAAGGAACTGCCCAGAAAAAGGCAGAAATCACAGGAGGAAGTTGGGTTTATGCTGAATATCCTTTGGGTGCTGGAATGCAGACCCCCATCAGCAGGCATCTGGAACTGGGCTGCGACATTCCAGGCATCCCAAACCGGGCCCCTGGAATTGGGGATGCATCCTGGACACCCCAAACTGGGCACCTGGAACTGGGGGGTGCATCTCACCCCCTGCCATGGCTGGGAGATGCTGGTTCTGGGCTACCCCACACTAAACCCATGTGGTCTCCGAGTCTCTGCGATGTCCCCGAGCCCCTGGAGCTCCCAGCCAGAGCCACCCCATTCCCAGCTCCCGAGGCTCCAGCTGAGATCCCACAGTGCCCTGCCGTGATTCCAGCATGGAGCAGCCACAGCAGGCACGGGAGGCTCGGCCTGGCAGGGGCCGGAGGAGCCTTGGGATGTGGCTCTGCGAGCATCGAGCGAGGGCCACATGGATTTTGGAATCCAGCGGCGTTTTGGCTGCTCTGCTCCCACAGAGAGGGAAAATGGGGTCAGCGTTCCCAGAACAGGGATGGTCCGGCCCCAGGGCCCGGCTGAGGGACACTGTGACACCGGGAGATGCCTCTGCTTCCCAAAACTGTCACCGAGGGGACGGGAGAGGGGACAGGGACCAGGCAGCTGCTGCCAGGCACGGCCATTTCAGGGCTCCAGGAAGAGACTCCACACTTTACCCGCTGTTATCCCTGATTTCCGAGGATAACTGCGAACCCCACGGGATGCGCAGGGGGGCCGTGGCTCCAGGCCCTCCCTGGCCTGGATTTGGGGTGGCGTGGGAGGGGATTCACTGCCGGCCCCTTTTGTCCCAGCCCCTGGCGGGTTTCATTCCCCTGGATCCTCCCTCCCACAGGCACCGGGACCTGGAGCAGGGTCGGGGCAGGCACTGGGAATGCTGGGACAGGGGAGAAGCTCAGAGCCCAGCCCGGAGCCGCCGGGAGCCGGGGCTGCTCCGAGCCCACCCGCACATGACGGAGGGAGGGAAGGAGCAAAAGCAGCCAGAGAAAAGTAGGACAGCAGGGCCGGGAGCGAGGGAAGAGCTTCTAAGGATGGAGCTGCCTCCCCTCTGCGGGGTCTGGGACAGGGGACACCGGACTGTCACTGTCACCATCACTGTCACCCCTGCTCAGAGGACACCCCGAGACCCCTCACCAGCCCTGGAGGGCTGTTCTGTGCCGGCGGGTCCAGGGAAAAGGCAGGAGGGACCCATCAGCCACGGCACAGGCAGGATCCCTGGCACAGGCAGGATCCACGGCCCCACCCCAGTCCCTAGCACAGCCCAGGTCACCTCCAGCACACCCACAGTGACACGGGGGCAGTGCCTGACCAAGCTGCCCCCATGCCAGGAGGGGCCCAGCCCTTCCTCGTCACCAAGCCCTGCAGATCCAGGGCTGCTTCTCCATGGAAAGTCACTTCCAAGGGTCCCCACAGCTCTGCCACTTGCACTGGGAATTCTGGGAGGTTCTGAGGTGCTCCCAGTGTACCCAAGGGTGGCCAGTGCCACCGGAGCCCAGGAACTCGAGCTGGGGAGAAGAAGAGCTGGGGGGGCTGCAGGTGCCAGTGAGGGACGATCCCAATCCATTCCCCCTCTATCCCATCCACCCGTCACAACTCGGAATGTCTGGCACTAAATCCAGCCGGTGCTAATGCAGGGGGAATATTCATGACTCCCCATTCTGGGAGCGGCGCCGGCAGAGGTGCAGGAATGGGGGTGTTCCCACTGCTCCCACAGCTCCAACTCCCTGGGGCTGGGGAGGCTCCGAGCTCCCACTCCAGAATTCCTGAACAGAGGGAAGGGTGCCCTGAGACAAACACAGAGCCCTGGCCTGGCTGGGACCCCCTGGGACCATGCTGAGCTGGGAGCAGGATGGAATTGGCAGCTGGGATGTGAGCCTGGGCCAGCTCTTGGGACCAGAGCTGCTCTTGTCACCTCCCTGCCCCACTGGGTGATGCCACTGGGCGTCCCAGCCCTGCCCCCAGTGTCCCCTTGGCCACCTTGGGTGGTCACCAGGCAGGATTTGGGCGATGCCTGAGCCGTGCCTGCTTCCCACACAGAGCAGAGGCTCCTGAGCTGGGAGAAGGGAATGGAGCCAGTGCAGAGGCTCATCCCACACTGAAACCAGGGATCGATTCCCGAGGCACAAGGGCCGGAGCATTAGTTGCAGAGCTCAGCTCTGTGCCAGGACCGAGGCTCTGCTCCAATTCAGTGCAATTTTCCCTGCGCTGAGGAATTCCAGCAGCTCCCGAGGAGCTCAGAAGGTCAAAGCTCCACTCTCCCAGCAGCATTTTCACGCTCATCCAGCGGAGCGAGAAACAGCCGGGGCTGGGCACGGACCAAACCTCTGGAGCGGCTCCCGGAGCGCGCCAGGCTGGAGCAGCATCCCCGGGAATGCGAGCTGGCAGGTGCCTGGATCTTGCTCCAAGCATCGGTGTCACAACACCAGGCAGGAATTACAACAGAGGAATTGCAGCACTTAGCGGGAGGCGGCTGGGGAGGGATCTGGGCACAGCCCCCTCTCCGAGAACGTGGCAGATCCCAGCATCAGTGGCAGCAGATGGGCCGAGCGGGGCCTGCTCGGAGCAGCGCGGCCCCGGGGCCTCCCGGAGCTGCTGCCTCACGGAAAAGCTGCTCCGTAATTGCTGGCAAGCTCCTGCCCAGCTCCCCGGCCGGCTCCCGGGCTGGCCGGCTGCTCCAGCACCAGCCCGGCTTCTGCTGCCGCTGCTGCCGCTCCAGCGCTCCGGGCTGGAGGCTGCTCCCGTTTCGCTGCCGAGCTGCTGCTCTCTGAGCCATGAGCAATTTCCTGGGATGCCAGCAGCTGTAATCCATACAGGAACCCAACCGTGCCAGCTCGCAAATGAATCCAACCCGGAGCAGGCCTTGTACCTGGCGCTGGCAGCTCCCCCGGGAGCCGGCGCGCGTGTTTGGACATTTGTTCTCGGCTGGGGAGGGAAAACGCTCTGAGACAAAGCGGAGCTGCTCTCTGGATCCCCCCAACCAGAATTTAACACCCTGCGCTGCCGGGAGCGGCGGTGCCGCAATCCAGAGCCACGGATTCAACACCGAAGGGCTGCTTTTCGAGGCAGGGATGACTTTGGGAGCGGCAGGAGGCTCGGCAGCCGCAGATGCAAGCGAATCAGTTTTCCCGGCGCAGCACTTGCTGCCCGGAGGGCACATTCCAGGTTCCCAGAACATGCTGACTGCACTCATCTTCTCCCTGGAAGCAACTGCAGCTTCCATTAAATATTGATCCGGGAACTCCGGTGCCCCCACGCCTCCTCTCCTCGACTCTGCCAATATTTAGAATCCATTAAAGTCGCGTGCGGAGCACTCGGAGTCGGGGCGGCTCCGCGCCGGCCACGCCGGCGGATCAGTTCGGTTACACAATCCGTGGATGAGCTGCCATGATCCTTGTAGCTGTAATTTAGCGGGAGCAGGCCTGGATGAGTTCATGGCTTTGTTCCTCGTTAATCTTTCATGCTTGTTGAGTGCGGAGCAATTTGTGTAGTACAAACCCTGCGCCACGAATCGCAGCCGTGACCTGCTCCGCATGCAGCGTGCCCGGCATTCCCGGCGGGCCCGGCTCAGCCGGCAGCACAGCCTTGGATCCAACCTCCGGATCCCCGGGAACGACTCCTGGACCGTCCTCATGGCACCCACAGGGACAAGGACAACAAAGGGGGGGACACATGGCAGGGCTCGGCCGAGCTGGAGATCCCCTGGTTCCTCCAGACTCGTTACCAGAAAGATCAGGGAATGCTGTGGGTGGGAAGGGACCTTAAGCACCAGCCAGTGCCACCCTGCCATGGTAGGGACACTTCCCACTGTCCCAGGCTGCTCCAAGCCCAGTGTCCAGCCTTGGACACTGCCAGGGACCCAGGGGCGGCCACAGCCTCGGCTCTGCAGTCCCAGGGATTTGTGCCGGCGCCTCCATTCCTCCAGAGGGTTTGGCAGAGCCCCCTGAGCCATTCCCGCCTGGAAAACGTTCCCGGTGCCAGCCCCTCCTCCCAACCCCCTCCTGGCAGGGCTGTGGCATTGCCTGCGTTCCCGAGGGTGCCAGTGCAGCCTCTGCAGGGCCCGGAGAATGTTCCCAGCTCCCAGCAAGGCGCTGCCAAGCTGTGCAGCCGCCCTCTTCCCAAAATCCAGCTGGCTGCTCCCTGGAAAAGCTCCCGGCGGACACCTGCAGACCATCTGTCGAGCAGCACCCACTGAGCGGGACCGGGCGCCCACGGCGCCCCAGGCTCTCCATGGGTATCCAGGGTGGCTCAGAGCCGGGAGCAGCAGCTCTTTTCCAGGGATGGAGCAGCTGGGATTGCTAAAAATGGGTGGGATGGGATCTTTCCCAGCTCCTTCCCCAGTTCTCCCGCAGGGTTATGAATCCAACTGGAACAGCCTCAAAAGCGGAGCTGCAGGGGCCAGGCTGCCCTTGGCCCCAAGGTTGTTCCCTGCCCTTCCTGCCTCCGGCGGGGCTGGCAGAGCTCCAGGCAGGTCGTTGGTATGGAGCCCTTCCAATCCCACAGAAATATCACAGGAAGCAGCAAGGGACAGGGAAAGGAGCAGAGGAAGCACCAGCTCTGATAGGTTTGGGCAAAACACGGCTCTCCCTGAAATCTGCTGGAATGAGGCAGGATGAGCAGCAGGAACAACGGACACGGAGCGGCCATGACATTCCTGGCACACAGAAATCCTGAAGCCAGGAGTCAGACCCTGGCACCTCTGGGAGCACCCTGGAATATCCCACATTCCAGCTGGGATGCTGCTCCCTGGCTTGGAGGGTCCTGCGGAAGCAGGGGCTGGATGATCCAGCAGCTCCCTGCCTTTGGAATCGCAGCAGAAAGCCAAGGAACCTGCGTGCATCTCCTCTGAGAGCTGGGGAAAAAATATCCGAGCCCAAATCCATCTGTTCTCCCTTTTCCTGAAGCCATTTCCAGCTTCCCTGTGCTCCAGCTTTTCCCTGCCCGGGGTGGTGGCAGCTCTGTGAGGCTCCTGGCACTCCAGAGGCTGGAGCAGGCACAGCACCAGAATCCCGCATCCCAAATCCTGGCCAGAGGGGCCCGGGATCCCTGTCCAGCACTAGTGTGGGGCAGAGGGACAGGACAGAGTCACCATCCAGGGGAAACATGGAAAACCCAAGAGCCTCAGCTTTGTGTCCCAGGAAAACAAGTCTGGAAGTGTCCCAGGGCTGTCCTGACAATGCCTGGAGAAATCCCACACCTCCAGTGCCAGTCTGGTCTGGGCTGTGCAGGTGGGACCAGGAAAGGAGCCGGCATCTCTCCACTTCCAGCGCTCCCAAAAGCTCCCAAAAGCTCCCAAAACCCGGAGCTTCTCCATGTCCCTGCTCTGGCCGGAGACCCTGCCCCAGTTCCAGCTCCCCAGCTCCCAGCCCACCCTCGGCAGGCTGCCTGTTCCCTGCTCTTCCTGTTGAATCAGGATCCATGTGTTCGACTCCCCCTCCTCCAGAGAATTCCCAATTAAGAGATCAATTTAGATAAATTGGGGATTGGAGCAGATCTGTGCCGCAACTGCCGCAATCCAGAAAATTCCGCCGGAGCGGCTGACGGGGCCTGGAAAGGGGTCGTCCAAGGGAACGAGCTGGTGATTGGAAAACGGAATGGAAATATCCCAAATATCTGGCAACGGCGGTGGCGCCGACACCCAGGGAAGCTCCGAGGCAGAATCACTACAGGTGGATCCACCAGGTCTGAGCCCCTCTTGCTCTTCCCAGGAATTGGCTCTTCCTTCCATCCCACAGAACTGCAGGACATGGCTCAGCTCCATCTCTGGATGGATCCAAGGCCAGCAAAGTGCTCCAGGGATTTGGGATCCATCACCAGAATGGACAGATCCCAAATCCCACCGCAGGGCTCGGGCTGAGCCCTCAGTGCCGGCTGCACCTCGGGAACGGCTGCGCTGCATCCACAGGCACCTGGAGCATCCCAGGGGTGGGAGCATCCCTCGTTCCCACACCCAACAGGGACCACATCCCAGGGAGAGGTTCCAGCCTTCCCAGGGAGAGGTTCCAGCCATCCCAGTGAGGTTTTCCAGCCATCCCAGTGAGAGATTCCAGCCATCCCGGTGAGAGATTCCAGTCATCCCAGTAAGAGTTCTCAGCAATCCCAGTGAGGGTTTCCAGCCATCCTGATGGAGATTCCAACCACCCAGGCGAGGTTTTCCAGCTGTTCCCAGTGCAGCACCCGGAGCAGTGGGAGATCCATCCCCGTCCCGATTCATGACGTTCCCGGGCAGAGCCAAGCGCCGGGGACATTCCCGGGATTCACGTGACGCCGGGAGATGAAAGGCTGGAGATGAAAGGCTGCAGGATTCCATCACGCTCTGCTCTCCGTCTGTCACTTCCCATCTCCTCCATCCGGAGCCGTGGGAGCAATTAGCGCCCGGCAGGTTGGGATGGGATTCCTGACAGAGCCGCGATAGCCTGGTGTTCCCACTCCGGCAGGGATGTGAGGGTGGGAAGAGCCCACAGAGGGGCACTGGGGGGAAAAACCTTCCAGGAGAGCCTGGAACTAGCCCTGAATTGTATTTTATACATTTTATATTTTATATTAAATAAAGGTGTGTATTATATAAGTGTTCCTGGAATTTATATGGATCACAGACCTAGAATTTATATGGATCACAGAATCTTGGGATTGCTGAGGCTGGGAAAGCCTTCCAAGGTCACCAAATCCAAGCTGTGCCTGATGCCCACCTTGTCCCCAACCCAGAGCCCTGAGTACCGCATCCAGGAATTTCTTGGGCACCTCCAGGGATGGGAACTCCAAATTTCCCCTGCCAAGGCCTGACCACCCTTTCCATGAGGAAATTCCTGCTGATTCCACCCTGAGCTTCCCCTGGCCCAGCCTGAGGCCATTCCCTCTCCTCCTGTCCCTGTTCCCTGGGAGCAGAGCCCGACCCCCTCCACTGGTGGATGATCAATAAATGCTACGATGTTATAAATATTCCCACATATTTGCTGTAAATCCTGATCCGCAGCCATGCCCATGGAGAGATTTCCATTTGATCCATAAGCAGCTGATATTTGATCCATAAACAGGAGTGTGCACATTCCCTGAGCTCTGGATCCACCTCGGGAATGGCAGCCGGGATGGGGGTCCCCACTCCAAGCCCCAGCAAGGCCAGGTTTAGTCCCTTGTGGAATTTTTGGATGTTTTTTCCCTATTTTTAACTGCTGGTGTGGGAGGGGAGCAGCAAACCCATCATTAATTGCACTGCCAGGTAATTAATGACAGCGCCAGGGACGGAAACACGATGGAGCTACGGAAGGATGAAACTCAGGGAGAAATAATTGGGATTTAACGGGAACATCCCAGGTGGGGGGGGCCCTTGAGGACACCCTGGAGGGACAGAACTGGGACCAGTACAAGATATGAAACCCCCCAGTTTGGGATGCCCAGAGCCAGAGCCAGGACCAGCCTGGCTGCTACAGCCCGAGGAGGAGGAAGGATAGGAGGAAGAGGGAAGCAGCTCTTCCTCTGAGGATTGGGAATTCCACCCTGTCCCTACAAACCCTGGATGAGCCCTAAAGGCGCAGCCGATTCCAAATGCTGATCCCAATCCATGGGAACAGCCAGGGACAGACACAGAAGAGCCACACAGCTGCAATTCAGCGCTGGGATGTGACATTGAGGTGCTAGGATGTGACCTCAGGGTGCTGGGATGTGACCTTGGAGTGCTGGGATGAGACCTCGGGGTGCTGGATGTGACCCTGAGGTGCCGAGGACAAACAGGGACACCCCGGACTTGGGGGGATGGAGCCCACATTTAGGGGTCCCCCAGCAGGTCCCAGGATTTGGGAGGAGCCGAGCATGGCAGCGCCGAGCCCACGGAGGGCTGGGAGGGTTTGTGCAGCGGATCCATCCGGCGGCGCGGCGGGAGGGACTCTGCCTTTCTGCAGTCTCCTTGGAGACTGCGGCCGCTCCGGAGGAGATCCCGCTGCTTCCGCTGCTCCCCGGCTCGTGGCAGCCCCAGCCCCGCGGAGCCGAGGCCAGAGGAGCAGCGGGAAGAGGCTGATCTGGGAAGCGATCCATAATTCCGTGTGGCTACAACGAGGCGGCATCCAGGGAGGCAGGAATTTCCAAATTCCCGTTCCCACAGCAACGCGGGGTCACCTCGGGAGCCATCGCCCACCGGCACGGTCAGGCCAGCCCCTGGCGCTCCAGGACAGAAAACAGCCTGGAAAAGGTGGGTTTGGGGCAATCCTGGCTTGGCCCCCCTCATGTGCACGGGCAGGAGCCTTCCCAGGAACCTTCCCGGCATCTCCAGAGGCGCTGGAGCAGGAGGAGGAGGAGGAGGAGGAGAAGGAGGGATGTGCCAGAACAAGGCAGGTGCTCTGAGAGTCTCAGGAGCTCTGCAATCCCACAGCTCCGAGCACATCAGCCATGGAGGGAACGGAGGAAGAGGGAAAGCAGCAGCACAGGGATAAATCCCTGCCCTGAGGAGTCCCTGCTGGACTGGGATCACTGGGACACAGCGGGAAGTGCCCAGCTGCTGCATCCACAGCGCTGTCCCAGAAAGGGACACAGGGATCAATCCCTCATCCCAACTCCTGGAGCAGCTCCGGAGCTCTGAGCAGGATGGAACTCTGTGACACAGGGATCAATCCCTCATCCCAACTCCTGGAGCAGCTCCGGAGCTCTGAGCAGGATGGAACTCTGTGACACAGGGATCAATCCCTCATCCCAACTCCTGGAGCAGCTCCAGAGCTCTGAGGGGATGAAGGAGCCTCTGAGTGACACAGGGCCCAATCCCTCATCCCGGTTTCTGCACAGCATCAAGCTCTGAGCAGAGTCAGGGATGCTCTGTGTGTGACACAGGGACCGATCCCTCATCCCAAATTCTGGCACAGCTCCGGAGCTCCGAGGAGGGTCAAGGGCGCTCAGCAGGTGCCACACAGATGGGAGCCACGTCCCCTTTTCCAGCACAGCTCCGAGCTCCGAGTGGGGTCAAGGGCACTCCGTGTGCCCGATCCCGGCTCATCCCGGCGCTTTCATGTCCCTGCCGCGCGCTCAGATCCGGCTCCAGCAGCGCCGGCCTGAGAGAACCTCAAACACACAGAGCAGGGACCAAACTGTGCGGGAACAATGCCGCCTTTTCCAAACATTCCCAAACACTCCAGTGCCTGCCAAGAACCTGTCAGACCCTGACGCTGCTGGTCACGAGCGGCCCCAGCGTCCCTCGGAGCCGGAGGACACAGCAGCTGCTCCTCGGGGATGTGGGGAGCACTCCCGGCCCCCAGCCAGCCCCACGGCCGAAGGGAAGGAAAACCAAAGGATTCACACCGTTGGAATCACGTCCAGCAGCTCTGCAGCCTCCTGTGCCTGCCCCACGGATGGGCATGAGGGCACAGGGACAGCACATCCCTAAGGAACATCCCACCGACAGCACCCATGGAACAGAAGGGGAAGCTGAGGCAGGAAAAGAGATGGATCCATCTCCCTGCAGCCACCAGTGCACGCTCCAGCCCTTCCCAGGCCCCCTGCATCCCATGGGATGGGGCTCCTACAGGATAGGAAAGGGGGGCTTTGTCACCCCAGAGAGAGCAGGAGCCCCATGGGGAGGGGTCTCCATGCAGAGTCGATCCTGGCCCCCTCCCCGTCCCCTCCCTGCCCCCTGTCCCCGCAGTGTCCCCAGGCACTGTCCCCTCCCTGTGCCTTGTCCCCATGGTGTCCCAAAGTGCTGTGCCCTCCCTGTGCCGTGTCCCCACAGTGTCACCTGGGTGCTGTCCCCTCCCTGTCCCCACCCCTGCAGTGTCTCCAGGCACGGTCCCCTCCCCATCCCGTCCCCACAGAGTCCCCAGGCGCTGTCCCCTCACCTGGGCGCTGTCCCCCTCGAGCCGGGGTGGCCGGATGCTGGACAGGTGAATGGTTTTGTGGTCCCCGGAATTGAGCTTAACCACGATGGCGTCGGCGTTGAGCACCTGCATCACCTGGGGACAGAGACAGGGCTGAGTGTGAGGACAGCAGGCACCCGGGCACACCTGGGCACAGCCAGGGCCAGGTGCCACCGTGACACCACCTCTGCCACCCCAACTCCCACCCTGGCACAGTGAGCAGCTCCAGCCTCATCCCGGGTGTCACCAGGGGAATGCGGCTGCTGGGATGGTAACACACGGCACACCAGGGCCCTGCCAGCCGTGTGTGCCCTGTGCTGGGGCTCAGCCCCCGGGTTTCATTCCAGAGGCAATTCCGGAGGGACAGGAGCACCAGCTGGATACTGGACAAGGGATGATGCTTGGGGAGGAGGGAGCAAGGGCAGCCCATGGTGAGAGCAAACTAATCAGCATCAGAAAGTCAGGGAATGCTGGAATGGTTTGGGTGGGAAGGGACCCAAAGTCTGTCCCAGGCTGCTGGGAATGTCTAGCCTGGCCTTGGGCACTACCAGGGATCCAGGTGCAGCCACAGCAAATCTGGGAATTCCAGCCCAGGCAGGAATTTCTTTCCAATATCCCATCCATCTGTGCCCTCTGGCACTGGGAAGCCATTCCCTGGGTCCTGTCCCTCCAGGCCTTGTCCCCAGTCCCTCTGCAGCTCTCCTGGAGCCCCTTCAGGCCCTGGCAGGGGCTCTGAGCTCTCCCTGGAGCTTTTCCTCTCCAGGCTGGACATTTCCAGCTCTCCCAGCCTGAATGCCTGGAAGCTGAGGGGGCAGGAGAATCCCAGTGGGACTCAGGACACGTGGGTTTAACATTGCCAGTTCTCCAGCCTGGCCGAGTGGAGCCCCTGGATGTTCCCATTGGCAGGGCAGGGACCTTCCCCTGCCCACTCCCAGCAGAGCCCAGTCCCCCCAGCTCCCACTGCTGCTGATCCTCGCTGATCCCAATCCCACACATCCCCGGAGCCGCGGAGGGAGGCGGGAGCTGACCCCACTCCAGCCCTCTTTGCCTGGCAATCATATCCACCCCTCCCAGCGAGCTCGGCCGGAGGGAGAGCGGGATTTGAGGAATTCAGATCCGAGAAGACACCGAGGATCGCCAGGGCACAGCAAAGCCCCCGGGAACGGCCCCGGCCTCTCCCGGCTCCCAACTCCTGCATTTTTCCTCGGCAGGAGCAGCCCAAAGCCGTGCGCCTGCCAAGTGGAGTAATCCAATCTCACGCTCCAGGGCATCCAGGGGCGAGGAGGGAGCGGCCTCGCTCCTTCCTCCCGCCCAAGACTTGGGCAACGCGGGATGCGAAGCGGAGCTGCTGCAGCCAGGGCCGCTGCGGGTCAGCTCTGGGGGCAGATCCCGCGCTCCATTACACATCCAGCACACGCTTCCCTGCGAGCCGCGGGAGCCGCGGGAGCCGCGGTCACATCTCATTTGTTCCCTGGCAGGAGGCAGCAGCCGGCCAGCGGCTCCCGGCACTCCAGCAGCTCCCGGCATTCCAGCAGCTCCCGGCGCTCCGGACCCGTGCAGGAGCAGCAGCGGGGACTGGCCGGGCCCCCCCGGCCACCAGCGCCCCTTCCCGGCAGGACGAACTCGCGGGACATGCGCCGGGATGAGTCGGCTGCGAGGGGGATGCGGGACGCGGGAGGCAGCAGGACATGGATGCAGCAGGACATGGATGTAGGATCCGGGAGGCAGAAGGAAATGGATGTAGCAGGACACGGATAGAGCAGGACACGAGCAGAACACAGGATGTAGGACACAGGATGCAGCAGAATATTGGATGTAGCAGGACATGGATGCAGTAGGACATGGATATAGGATACGGGAGGTAGCAGGACATGGGATGCAGCAGGATATGGGATGTAGCAGGACACGCAGCAGGATACGGATGTAGGACACAGGATGCAGCAGGACATGGATGTAGCAGGACATGGCACCTGGAGCAGGGACATTGTGTCTCCCAGGCAGGACAGAGCCGGGTGGCAGCAGGAGCCAAGAGGGACCCCCGGGGTCTCTGCAGGACCCTAACCCAGCTGTAAGGGGTCTCTGCAGGATGCTGAGGATATGGGGTGCTGCAGGACAGGGGACACAGCAGGACATGGGACACAGTAGCACACGGGACACAGCACATGGAACACAGCAGGACATGGCACCAGGAGCCAGGGCTCCCATGGAATGTCAATCCCAGGCAGGACAGAGCAGGGTGGCACAAGGGGGACCCTCAGGTGCCCACCCTCCCTGGCAGCCACTCCCTCCTCCTACAGGAGCCACAGGGAGGGCAGGAGGGCCACAGGGGGTGACACAGACACAGTGCCACAGAACAGGCACGAGGGTCACGGGGTCACACAGTGACAGTGCCACAGGACGGGCAGGAGGGTCACAGGGGGTGACACGGTGACAGTGCCACAGAATGAGCCACTCAGCACAGCCCCAGGGCCGGGGCAGTTGCCTCCCCCCATGTTCCCAGCTCACCGTGTCCACTTCCCTTATCCAGTATTTATTGTGGCTTCTCCTGCCTGCGAGAGGCCCTCTGATAAAGGGATTGGAGGGATTATTTTTTTAGAGCTCTGCAGCTGTTTCTTGCAGAGCCAGCACGCTCCGGCTGCTGCCTCCCGAGTCCCCTGGGCTGGGAGCAGGGAGGGCAGGCTGGGAATGTCCCCATGGCACCGGCTGGGCTAGGCACCCCCATCCCATCCCTGCTCCAGGGCATGGAGCTCACAGCCCTTGTCCAGATTGATCAGGGAAGAGTATTTTCCTTGCTGCAAGAGCTGATCCCAACGAAGTCTTCAGTTTTCCACCCCAGGCTTTCCTTGTCCCCAGTACTGGGGGCACACAGGGCACAACTGGGACCAGTACAGAACATGACACCCCCCAGTTTGGGATGCTCTGGGCAGGGCTGGCACAGACCCAGAGCCAGGACCAGCACGGCTGTGCCAGCCCAGGGAGGGGGAAGGAGAGGAGGAAGAGGGAAGCAGCTCTTCCTCTGAGGATTTGGAATTCCACCAGGAATTCCACCCTTCCAGGGGGTCTGGCAGCAGAACCCTACCTCCACAAACCCTGGATGCGCCCTAAAGGTGCAGCTGACTCCAAATGCTGGTCCCAATCCACGGGAACAGCCAGGGACAGACACAGAGGAGCCACACAGCTGCGATCCGGGGACCTCGGGGTGCTGGGATGTGACCTCAGAGTGCTGGGACGTGACATTGGGGTGCTGGGATGTGACCCTGGGGTGCCAGGGATTCCACTCTCAGGGATGCTTTCCCGGGGAGCTGGGGGGCACAAGGATCCCATGCCTGGGGACTGTGGGGACATGTCCCAGCTCCCAAGGCTCCTGAGTGCTGTGCTCCCAGGACAGCAGCCCTCTCCTGGAAAAACATCCCTGCCCTGGGAGAACATCCCTGTCCCAGGACAGTACCCACTCCTGGGGTGCACAGGGAACACCCCCAAAGCTGAGGGTGACCTCCTGCACCCCAACAGGGACGGTGGCACTCAGGGAGCCAGAGCCCAGCACCAGGAGCAGGCCGAGTGTCCCCCCGCATCCCAACAATGTCCTTTAGAGGGATTTCAGCAGGGTCTGGCACTCAGCTCAGCTCAGGAGCAGCTCCCAGGCTCAGCTCTGGCCCATCCCTCCGAGCTCTGGGAGGATTTGGCCACGGCCAGAGCTCCCAGCAAAGGGAATAAAAATCAGGATCAAAGGAGCCAGGCCCAGCTCAGCCCCATCCAGCAGAGCCAGGACACGGCCCAGGGGCTGCCCGGGGAGCCCCCCGAGCCCGAGGGGCCGATGCTGGCGGAGCTGGAACGGGCTGACGCAGCCCCCCCTGCAGAGGATGGCTCCCAGCCTAACGCATGCACGGCTCCGCAGCGTGTCCCAAATCCCGCTGCTCTGACACCAGCTGACGTAGGGATTTTGGGAGAGAGCCTCCAGCCCCTTCCACATTTCCATTCCTCTGCTCTCCTCCAAACCTACAATCGAGGCCAAGCCTCCCCTGCTCCCCCAGCCCGGCCCAGCCCAGCCCTGCGCCCCCAGCGCCAGCAGCCGCAGCCAAAATTAGCCGGAGCCGATTTGCCGCGGTTGATCAGCGGTGCAAATGCAGGTTGGGATCTTCCTCCTCCTCCTCCTCCTCCCCCTCCCCTCGCAGCCCCCTCCAGCAGCTCCTGCGTCAGCTGTGCTGCTGCAAACGAGCCCCGTTGTGCCGAGCACGGAGGCGGCTCCGGAGCCATCCCTGCCCACCCGCTCCCGCTCGGTGCCACCAGCGCGGCCGGAGCCCCGGGGAGGCCGGGCACGTGCCCAGCTGCGAGAGCAGCGCTGCCACTGCGGCCGTGTGGGCATCTGTCCTGATTTTCCCTGTCGCTTACGATTCCAGGCAAGGGGAAAGGAAAAAAAAGCCCCCAAAGTGACACTGAAATGCAGGGGGGCTGCGGCTGCCAAAGGCCGAGTTCCAGAGCCTGAGCACAGGGCAGGATCGACCCAACAGGCAGAGATATTCCCCATCTGCTCCCCACAAAGCAGGATGTGATGGTCACTGCCTTTGGGGGCTCCCAGGGAATCCGAACCCTGCCCGAGTGGAACCGGGAGCGCTCCCAGCCTGGGGGGACCCCACAGAGGCAGGGAACTGGGGGCACCCCGCAAACTGCCCCCCAGCCCAAGGGGGTCCCACTCACAGCACCGGGGGTCAATCCCCACCTTTACCAGAGGAATTCTGGATCCCCACTGCCCCTGGGGGAGGGGGTAGAGATGCTGCTGATCCCAAAGCCACCTCGGACATCCCCCTTCCAGAGCTTGGGGAGGGCCCTGCCTGCTGCTATCCCACAAAATCACGGCATCTTGGAAGCGCTGGGAGCATCCAGCCGCCCCCTTCAGCAGCTGAGCAAAGCGTGACTGACGGGCCTGGCACAGCTCCTGGCACAGCTCCTGGCACAGCTCCTGGCACAGCTCCTGGCACAGCTCCGGTGGCAGCCGCTGCCAGCGGCGCTTCCCGGCGTTCCAGCACCGGCACACAGCCCTGCTGTGCCCACGGGACACCTGCCCAGGTGCCACTTGTCACCACCACAGGGAGGGGACAGCCACGTCCTTATCCTGAGGGATGGGCTCTCAATCTGTCCTCCTGGAGCCCCTCCGAGCTCAGTGTCCCTGCACTGCTCCCACAGGGAATGCCCAGCAAACCCTGCCTGGTTTTGGGGACTTCTGCTGCTGTCCCAGCCACATCTGAGCCACCAGAGCAAGCACAGGAGCCATTCCCGACCTCATCCCACCGGACTTGAGCCGATGATGCCACAGGGATCAGCTCTCCACGGATGAGGCTGGAGCAGCTACAGGAGCTCCTGGCTGTCCCTGCCTGGCAGCGCCAGAGCTTTTCCATCTCTGCTCTGTTCAACCCCCGGCTTCCAGGAGCCCCCCAGGATCTGCCAGGCTTGATCCCGTTCCGGCATTTCCAAGGAACTGCCAGGCTTGATCCCATTCTTGCATTTCCCCAGGAGCTGCCAGGCTTGATCCCATTTCTGCTTTTCCCCAGGAGCTGCCAGGCTTGATCCCATTTCTGCCTTTCCCCAGGAACTGCCAGGCTTGATCCCATTCCTGCTTTTCCCCAGGATCTGCCAGGCCGTGCCCAGACACGATCCCGGCAGGACCGAAGCAGCTGGAAGGATCTGGTCCTGCGCAGGGACCGGGCCGACTTTCCAAGAAATGCGGCTGCTGCCCATTCCCAAGGAAATTCCAGCAGCTCCGGAGCCGCGGCCGCTGCCTGGGCGAGTCGGCAGCTCCATCTAGTGGGGCTGATCCCACGGATCCTGCCCGGAACCCGCAGCTCCCGCATCCTGCCAGGGATCATCCCACGCAGCTTCCCCTCCCTCCTGCACCGGGGCAGGGATCCCCACGGCATCCACGGGCAGGGAACAGCTCCGCTCCCCACGGAGCCCCACACCAGCACCCACCGGGAGCAGGGATCAGCAGCATCTCCAACCCCTGGGAACACTGGGAACCAATCCATGGGGCAGCCATTCCCCCGGGAACACTGGGAATCAATCCATGGGGCAGCCATTCCCCCGGGAACACTGGGAATCAATCCATGGGGCAGCCATTCCCCCGGGAACACTGGGAATCAATCCATGGGGCACCATCCCCCTGGGAACACTGGGAATCAATCCATGGGGCAGCCATTCCCATGGGAACACTGGGAATCAGTCGAGATGTGAGCCCATTCCTGCGGCCCCGGACCAGATGAAGGTGCCAGGACACCCCCAGTCCATTCCCACAAACCACAGTCCCTCTCTCAGAGCTCTTTCCCTTCTCCTGGCACCTCTTCCCACTCCAGCCTTGCTGGCGATCCCGGTGTGCACCAGGATCCATGGCAGGGATCAAGATCCTTGGGGTTTGTCCAAACCCATGGAGAAGCCAAATCAGGAGCTGGGCACCCTGCCCTCTGCCCCCAGTCCTCAGATGGCCCTCCCCAGCCCCACCTGTGCCATTCCCAGCCCCACTTACCTTGGCCACGAACTGTTTGTCCTTCTGGTCCAGGTTTGCCGTGGGGGCCACGTAATCCCTCCAGATCCTCAGCTTGCGCTCCTTGGCAAACCTGCCAGGGTGGGGACAGTGGGACACGGGGCTGGGACTCCCAGGGGTGCCGGGGGTGACGCTCCCAGCAAAGCCCCAGGGAGAGACAGAGGGGAGATCCCATCAATCCAACCCTGGATGAGCCACACAGGGCTGGGGGGGTGGGGCTGGAGCCACTCTGGGCACCCCATGGATGTGGTGGGATCAGCTGGGAGCAGCAGGAGCAGAGGTGTCACAGGGATCCCCATCCCCACCTCTCGGCCGCACGCAGTTTGTCAGCGCCCCGGGTGTAGACGGCGATGGACCAATCCACGCAGCGGGCAAAGCCCTCCTTCAGCAGCAGCTCCGTGATGTTCCCGTTCTGTGTGGGGCAGGAGAGGGCCCGGGGTCAGCAGGATCCCCCAGGGGCAGCAGGATCCCCCAGGGCACTGTCCGTGTCCCTGGGACCCACACAGCCACTGTGATGTCCCCTGAGCTCCCAGTGCTACTGGGGACCCCCCCAGTGACACCCCTGGGCTCTGCCCCCCTCACACGGACCAGGATCTCCCAAATCCACCAGGAAAGAGCCCACAAATCCCAGTGACACCTCCGGGCTCTGCCCTTCTCACATGGACCAGGATCTCCCACATCCACCACAACTCCCAGTTCCCCCACTGGCAGCACCCTGTGACCTCCTAGGGCACCCCCAGCCCGCGGGGCCCTGTCCATGCCCCCGGTGCCACTTGCCGGGTGCAGGATGGTGCCCAGGATGTTCTGGTTGTGGCAGCTCTCCAGGACAATCTGCACGTCCCTCTGCAGCAGCCGCGACTCCGTGAAGAATTTGGCTTCGGCCGCAAATGGCTCTGGCACCTCGGAGTCGGCCTCGCGCTTGAACGTGGGACACTGCGGGACACGGGGACAGTCAGGACACGGGATGGGCATGGAAACCTCGGGAGGAGGGTGGGAAACCCCCCTGGGGAGGAGGCTGCCCCCATTTCCCAGCTCCGGGGGTGTTTTGGGTGTTGAAATCAGGGAACCTGTGTGAGGACAGAGCCCATGCACTGCCCTGGGAAACACTGCCAGGGATACAAGGACCAGTTCCAGCTCTCGGAACCCCTGGATAGGGATGGGAGCTGCTGGAGAGAGCCCAGAGGAGGCCCCAGAGCTGCTCCAGGACTGGAGACCCTCAGTTCCCAGGGATCCAGGCTGGGAGAGCTGGGGGTGCTCACCTGGAGGAGGGAAGGCTCCAGGGAGAGCTCAGAGCCCCTGCCAGGGCCTAAAGGGGCTCCAGGAGAGCTGCAGAGGTACTGGGGACAAGGCCTGGAGGGACAGGACACAGGGAATGCCTTCCCACTGCCAGAGGGCAGGGATGGGTGGGATATTGGGAAGGAATTCCTGGCTGGGCTGGAATTCCCAGAGCAGCAGTGGCTGCCCCTGGATCCCTGGCAGTGCCCAAGGCCAGGCTGGACACTGGGGCTGGGAGCAGCCTGGGACAGTGGGAGGTGTCCCTGCCATGGCAGGGGTGGCACTGGAGGGGCTTTGGGGTCCCTTCCGCCCAAACAAGTCTGTGGTTCCTTGAACTTGGACATCAGCAGGAACTTCTCCATGGAAAGGGTGATCAGACATTGGCAGGGACTTCACAGGGAGTTCAAGGAATTCGTGGAGGTGGCACTCAGAGCCCTGGGCTGGGGACAAGGTTGGGGTTGGGCACAGCTGGGACTGGATGGGCTGGGAGAGCTTTTCCTACCTCAGTGATCCCGGGATTCTGTGAACTCCCACCACAATCCTGACCAGGGTGTCAACCAACCCACACCTGTCCCCACCCCACAGTGACAACTCGGACTCCTCCCAGCCTGGTCCTGCAGGTCCAGCAGGTGACAAGGATGTCCCTCCATCCTTTCCTGCTCCGGCCCTGGGACCCAGAGAGCCGCAGGTGCCGAGGAGGTCAGACAAGGAGGGGATTCAGCAGTGGGAATTCAGCAGAGGGAATCTGTCAGAGGGAATTCAGCCACAGGAATGGGCTCACCTTGATCCCTGAGAGCATGACGGTGACCAGGTAGAAGTCAGGCAGGAGCAGGGCCCTCACCACGCTGCCATCCCGCACGTGCTCGATGATGGCTGTGGGGCAACACCAGAGCTCACCCTGCTGGGCCAGGAACGGGACACAGGGACAGGGGACACAGGGACAGGGGACACAGGGACAGGGGACACAGGGACAGGGGACACAGGGACAGGGGACACAGGGACATCCCCACGGCCACCTTACCATTGACAGGTTTCTGGTGCAGGGAGTCCACGAAGTGCCGGGGGTTCTCCAGGGTGTACTTGAGGTCCCGCACGGTGTGGGACCCCGAGCCCTCGCTCCACATTCCCTTCTTGGCACTGCGGGCCTGCTCCTCCAGCTCGGCCAGCCGGCTCTGCTCCGGGCTGTGGGACAGGGCAGGGATGGACCCCTGGGAATGCCCCTCTCCCAGGCACTCCTGGGGTGCTTTGGTGCTGTGGTCACCCCCATCCCTGCTGTGAACCAAACCCAGCCCCTCCCACTGCCCATCCCAGCGGGAATACAGCTGGAAAACCTCCCACCATGGATCAGGGAGGCTGAGTCCAAGGAACCCTCCCCTCCCAGAGGCTGCTCTTGGGACCATGAGGGAAAAGCAGTGGCGTTCCAGACTCCCAGCAGGGCAGAGCAAGTTTGGGAGAGCAGGGAAGGCTCATTCCATGGTAATCCATGGATAATCCCAGCCCTGCACACACAGGTGACCACTGAAGGGCCACCAAAGTGACCACAATCCCCTCCCAGCCCTGGCACGACAAATTCAGGGACATTGAACAGGGTGTCCAGAGCTGCTGTTTGTGCCCCTGGATCCCTGGCAGTGCCCAAGGCCAGGCTGGACACTGGGGCTGGGAGCAGCCTGGGACAGTGGGAGGTGTCCCTGCCATGGCAGGGGTGGCACTGGAGGGGCTCTGAGGTCCCTTCCCACCCAAACCATTCCTGGATTCCATGACCCTGGGGCTGCCTGTGGACTGGGAGCACCTGGGGAGCCGAGGAACAGGGCCTGGGCCCCCCAGAGCTGAGGGATCCAACAGCTCCACGCCCAGAGAACCAGCCTGGGATCAGGATGGGGATCAGGACCAGGATGGGGATGGGAGCCCTGCACGTACTTGTTGGCTCGGATCCCTTCCCGCCGGGAAGCCAAACCTTCAGCCACCAGGGACTCGGCGATGTTCTCACCACTGGTGTCTGTGGAGAGAGGAGACGAGCAGGAGGGTGAGAGGAGCCAGAGGGACACGGGAATGGGGCAGCATTCCCAGTGATCCCAGGTAAGCAGTGCTGGAACAACCCCAGAGCTCTCCTGGGGACACCACTGCCCCCAGCCTGAGCTCCCTGGGCAGCCCCTACCAAGGCCTGACCCCCCTTTCCATGGGGAAATCCCTGCTGCTGTCCACCCTGAGCCTCCCCTGGCCCAGCCTGAGGCCGTTTCCTCTCCTCCTGTCCCTGTTCCCTGCGAGCAGAGCTCGACCCCTCCTTGTGACCCCTCCTGTCAGGGACTGTGCAGAGCCACAAGGTCCCCCCTGAGCCTCCTCTGCTCCAGGCTCAGCCCCTTCCCAGCTCCCTCAGCCCCTCCTGGGGCTCCAGACCCTTCCCAGGACACGCGCCAGCCCCTCCAGGGCTCTCCTGCCAGGAGGGGCCCAGAGCTGCCCCCAGGATTCCAGGGGGTCCCTCAGTAGGGCCAGCACAGGGGACAGTCCCTGCCCTGGGGCTGTGCCCACTCTGGGGCTGCCACAGCCCAGGGCCCATTGGCTCCTGCCCCCCTGGGCACCCTGGGCTCGTGTCCAGCCCCTGGCACAGCACCCCCAGGCACTTCCCAGCTTTCCAGCCCCTCTGCCCCAGCCTGGAACGCTCCAGGGGCTTGGGCTGACCCAAGGGCAGCACTGGGCCCCTGGCCTGGCTGTCCCTCACCCTGCTGGTCCCAACCCATGGATCCAGCCTGTCCCCATCCCATGGATCCAGCCTGTCCCCATCCCATGGATCCAGCCTGTCCCCATCCCATGGATCCAGCCTGTCCCCATCTCCCTGCAGAGCTCTCCACTCCCCATCCCTCCCCATCCCAGAGCTGCCGCAGGGCTGGCAGGGAATCTGTCATAGCATTCCCACATTAATGGTGTTTAAACCCTGACAAACTTCATCAGGAAACATTTTCTGCCTCATTTCTCCCGCCCGCGCCGTTCCAGGCTGGGCTGGAGCAGGAGCAGGGATGGGGACGGCACTGGGAGAGGCCCCAGCAGGAGCCAATACCCAAACCCTTCCCAGCTGCATTCCCTGCACAGGGACTCTGGGATGGCCCCAGCTGGAGGGAGGCTCAGGGCAGAGCAGAGGAGCAGCTTCCCAAATCAAAGGTTCCAATCAAACATTGGATTCAATGATCTTGGATCCTGGGACACTTTCTCAACCAAAATTACTCTGATTCCAATCCCTCCCTCTGCAGGAGGGGATCCCCATCCCAAAGGGCTTCCCAGTCCCCCAGCAAACTGGAACCTCAGGAACACACCATGGAATATTCTGAGTGGGAAGGGACCCACAGGGATCATCAATCCAGCTCCTGCCCTGATCCCGACATCCCAAAATCCCACCCTGTGCTGGAGGGTGTTGCCCAAACTCATGGAGCTCAGAGGTTACTTTGAATTCAGCAGCCCCCAAGCTCCTCCCCAGCCCCTTCCCTGTGGCTGGTCCTTCCCTCCTTCCCACGGGACTGCAGTGCTGGGGAGCTGTCCCCAAGCCCGACCACATCCTGCTGGTATCCCAAATATCCCACAACAGGACTGTCCCGGCTCCCCATGGAGCATCCCCCTGCCCCAGGAACAGGGAGGCTCTGGAGGACAAGCTGGGCCCTGTGACCTTCCCTGGAACCGCCCCCTGCCCAGATCCCATCCCTTGAATCCTGAGGGCACGGGAATTCTGGGCAGGGACAGATCCAGCACCTTCCACAGCCATGGTGGAGGGGACACGGGGAGGGAGAGCCCCAAAACCCACCCAGAATGCTCAGGGTGGATTCCTTTAGGGAAGCCACTTCCTTTGGGGATCTCGGGCACAGACAAGCATGAGGTTTGTACCAACAAAAAGGATGGAGAAGGGAAAGCTGTGGGAATTCACCCAGCACTGTTCCTCATGTCTGTGAGCTCAGGATCAGCACCAGGCACTGCCCCCTCCCAGAGCTGGGCATCCACGGAAAAGTGGCAATGCATCCCAGCATCTCCACTCTCCCACTCCTTCCCCCCCGGCAAAGGTGGTTTTCCAGCTGGATTTGTGCTTAAGACTTTCCTGGCTGGGCCCAGGAAAGCTCCAGGAGCAGAGAGAGCAGGGCTGGAGCTGCGGGAACATGGGGGGCTGGAGCAGGCACCCCCCACCCCCTCCCAAAGCTGGGGGGCCACAGGAAAGTCATGGAAAAGTGATGGAAAAGCAGGAAGGCATCCTCCTGCTGAGGGCACATCCCAATCCTAACCCTAACCCAAACCTCCCCTCGTGCTCTCCCCAGGAAAACCATCCCAGACCCACCTTTTCCCAGGGAAACCGCTCCTGACTCACCTTTTCCCAGGTAGACCATGCCGTACTCGCGGCCCTGCGGGGTCTTGTACTCCACGGTGAAGCAAACCTCCTTCCCGATCAGCTTCTTCCGCAGGAACTCCCGGGCCGGGAAGCCCCAGGGCTGCCAGGGGGGAGGGAAGTGCCTTGAGCAGGAGGGTCCCGGGCAGGGGGAGAGCCCCGAATTCGCAAATTCCCCAAGAGCTCCCGTTCTCCCCCAGGAGAGATCCACTAGGAACTGACTCCTCGGGGGAAACAGCCCCACAAGGGGATCCTGGGCGGTTTCCCAGCTCCCCAAATCCAAGCTGAGCCCAGGAGAGCTCCCGGGGCAGCGCCGGGGCTGGAGCAGCCGCAGCTCCCATGGATGCACTGAGAGCTCCTTGGGCTCCTTCCCGGGAGCTCCGGGGGCAGGGGCAGAGCGGGATGGGCCCGGCCGGGAGCAGCGGGCTCTCGCAGCCCCGGGAGGCTCCGGAGCCGTTCCCGGAGCGCGTTCCCGCTCCAGCGCGGCGGGTGGGCGGGAGCGCGGCCGGAGGTGGGAACATGACGCGCTCATAAACAATTAGCGGAGCTGACAGGCGTCACTTTGGCAAAGAGTGACATTTAGAGGCTGTTTGGAAGACAAAACTCCCCAGGGAGAGCAATTATCTGCCAGCGCTGCTCCCGCCGCCCCCGGCCCTCAGGAGGGGGGAGCTGGGCCTCGCCGGCACGGAGCGGCTCTGGGACCGCCCCGTGTGTCCCAAACCATCCCACAAACCATCCCCCGTGTCCCAAACCACCCCCTGTGTGCCTAAACAGCCACGCCATGAGCCCCAAACCATCCCCCAAGTCCCAAACCATCCCCTGAGTCCCCTGTGTGCCCAAAACCACCCCCCATGCCCCCCACACTGCTGGTCCTGTCTCAGGCATAGAGGGGCAAAGTAGAAAATTCCCCCAAATCCTGGTGGATCCTTCCCAGGCTGTCCCACCCTAAACCCCACAGCCCCGTCAGGCAGGAGGGACCCGCCTGTACCCCCAGGTGTGCCCGGGGCAGGGAAGGGCAGGGCAGGGCAGCACCCACCTCGTCCGGGGTGTCCTTGGCGTCCGGCTGTCCGGCGGCCGCGCGCCGCGCCAGGTTCCCCGCGCGGATGTTGCTGAGGTTGATCTGGCGCTCGGGGGGGGGCCCCCCGCGGGGCTGTCCCCGCACGATGATGGCACAGCCCGACAGCACCTGCGGGGACAAGGAGGGCTCAGCGGCTGTGCCACAGGCAGGGCAGGGGGAGGGCAGGAAGGTGATGCTGCAGGGACACGCAGAATTCGGTGCCGTGGTTTAGTGGAGGTGTTGGGGCATGGGTTGGACTCGATGATCTTGAAGGTCTCTTCCAACTCGGTGATTCTGTGATTCCATGGATCCCTGCAGTGCAGGGATCGGGAGCTCAGCACCCACAGAGTGTCACAGGCTGCAGAGGCAGGAGCTGCCCCACTGCGGATGCAGGATGGGGCCAAAATCCATGTCCTGGTCTCGTCCCCAGCAAGGAAACGGAATTCTGCCCCTGTGCTCAGATGAGACCCCACCTGCAGAGCTGCTCCAGCCCTGGGGGACACAGCAGCAGCACCTGGAGCTGCTGGACAGAGTCCAGAGGAGGCCCTGGAGGTGCTTCAGGGCTGGAGACCCTCAGTTCCCAGGAATCCAGGCTGGGAGAGCTGGGGGTGCTCACCTGGAGAGGAGAAGGCTCCAGGGAGAGCTCAGAGCCCCTGCCAGGGCCTAAAGGGGCCCCAGGACAGCTGCAGAGGGACTGGGGACAAGGCCTGGAGGGACAGGACACAGGGAATGGCTTCCACTGCCAGAGGGTACGGATGGATGGGATATTGGGAAGGAACTGTTCCCTGTGAGGGTGGGCAGGCCCTGGCACAGGGTGCCCAGAGCAGCTGTTTGTGCCCCTGGATCCCTGGCAGTGCCCAAGGCCAGGCTGGACACTGGGGCTGGGAGCAGCCTGGGACAGTGGGAGGTGTCCCTGCCATGGCAGGGGTGGCACTGGAGGGGCTCTGGGGTCCCTCAGAGCTCAGCACACCTGGACTCGGTCACATAACACCAAGGAGGATTTGGAAAAATCGGGATTTTTCTCCTGGTGCTTCCCAGATGAGCCCAGTGGGGCCATGTCCTGCCACGGCTTTGGCTGCTGAGAGCTCCAAGCTGGGACTCCCAGCCCATCCCCTCTCCCAGGGTTCCCTCACACCTCCACCCCCACATTCCCAGCACGGCACAGTCCCAGCTCCTGTGGCAGGGCCGGGCTCTGGGCCAGAGCGTGCTGGGGATCGCCTGTTCCCGGGATCTCCTTATTCCCAGGATTCCCAGGATCTCCCTGTTCCTGCTCCCCAGTCTCTGGATCCAGCACCTGCCCGGGCTCCCCGCCCCCTGAAATCCCCAGGGATGCTCACGGGGATCTCAAACCCCTCCGGTTCTGTTCCGTCATTGGAGCCAGCCCGGCCCCGTGCCTGGGACACTGAATCCCTCTGGAATGAGCCCTGCTGAGCCCAGCCCCAGGCTCTGGGTGTCCCCTGTCCCCCTCCTGCTGCCCCCCTGCACCCGGAGCCACAGCAGAGCCCAGAACGCTGTGGGAGCCACCGGGAATTGCAGCAGAGCCGCACCCGGAGCGATCCCGGCCAAGGCTCAGTGCTCTGTGCTTAAGGACTTAGAGGTTTCATGGCTGTAATTAACCTTAATCTTTAATTTATAGGGCACGGGGAGGCCAGAGATGCTGGAGCTGCTCCGTACAATCCCCAGTACGAGCCCTGGATCCCGGGCTGGGATCCTCAGCGGAGCTGCTCTGTGTTCCAGGGCCCAGGCTGTGCTTTGCAGGGACATTCCATGCCCGGCTCCAGACCCCTGTGACCCTGTCCCTGCCCACAGAGTGGCCACACGTCCTGTCTGTCACCCACATGTGACAGACTGCTCCAGGGACCAGGCAGTGATGACAATGGGATTGGGATCGGGATGCTGTCCCAGCACCCAGGCAAAAGTCACCCCAGGTCCCACCAGTCCCACTGAGGGCTCCACCAGAGGAATTTGGATTCAAACCAGGCTAAATCCAGCCTGGAAAAGGGACAGGACAGGGCACAGGCACTCGGGGTGCACAGACCCAATTCATGCTGCTGAGGCAGCTCTGGAGCACCAGAGGGGATGGCACCAAAATCCCACTGGCAAACCCAGAATCCAGAGCTGCCCCTGTGGGGCACGAAGGGTTAAAAATCCTGGCAGGAGTGGGAGGAAAATTCCTGCCCTTCGTCCCTGTCCTGCTCCCAAACCCCGCGGTCACACTGTGATTCCAGGGAGGAGCACTGTGATTGCAACAGGAAGGTGCAAAAAACCCCAAAAACCTCAGAGCTGTGACAGGAACCACAGCAGAGCACGTGGCTGGCACCAGGCCGGGCACTCCGGCAGCTCCACAGAGAGCCAGGGACCCCCTCTCCTGGCAGACTTTTGGGCTGGCTGGCCTGGAAAGGGACCATGGAGCACATGGCTGGGTGTGGGGCACAGGGCACTGCCAGGCAGCCGACTCCAAAATCCTCCCCAAAGTCCTGCTGTGGATCCACATCCCCTCGGACAGAGCCGGGCAGGCACAAGCAGCCAGGTGAGGGCTTTCCTGAACAGCCCAAAACCTGCTGGTGCAGCAGGAGACAGGGCAGGGTGGCAGCAGCAGATCCCCTCTTCACCGGTGACACACAGCATGGGGACAGTGCCAGACCAGACCTCTGGTGTCCTCAAATCCCAGGTGTCTGACCACAGACCTCCAGTGTCCGTTGCCAAACCCCCAGCATCCATCCCCAGATTCCCGGTGCTCACCCCAAACCGCAGCATTCATCCCCAAACCTCTGTGATTCATCCCCAGATCCCTGTCCTCTGTCCCCAGACTCCCAGGGTCCATGCCCAGCCCCCCGGTGTCCCCACCGCTGTCACAGGCTCCGGGCTGCCATGACACCCCGGGAAAAGGTCTCGTTCCGAAGGTAGTAGTGGGGGAAGAGGTCACTTGAGACCCCCAGAACCAGCTGGACTCGGGCACAGGAATCTGGAAGGATTGGGGACACGGCAGGGAACGGGCTGGGGCGGGACGGGCACCAGGAAGGGACACGGCATGGGGACACGGCATGGGGACACGGCATGGGGACACGGTGCCAGGCACTGAACCCGACCTTCGCTCTCCCGGCCCCGCTGCCGGCACACGTGGGGACCCGACACGGGGGTTGGGGGACCCTTCCCGGGGACCCCGGAGGGGCCGGGGGACCCCACCCCAGCGCTCTGTCCCGTGGGGACCGGACCCGGGGCTCGGGGAGGCCGTCCCGCCGCCCTGCCCGGCGGGGACAGCCCGGGAAAGGGAGCGAGCGGAGCACGTGGGGCACCCCCGGGACGGTCCCGCCGCCGGCGGCCCCGCGGGGCCGCTGCTCCCCGACCCCTCACGGCTCCGGCGGGCTCCGGGGCCGACAGCGGAGCGGCACCGCAGGGTCCGGATCCCTGGGACTCAAAGCTCTTCCTGCCCCTTCCCAGCAGCGGGGGCGGCGGGACCGAGCAGTGGCCAGTCCCGGGACGGCGTGTGGGGACCCGGCCTGCTGAGGGCCCGGGGTGCAGCGAGGGGTGCCCGGGCTGCGGGCGGTAACGGGCCAGCAACTGCCGAGGGACGGGGCCCGGGAGCACCGGAGGGGCTGCACCGGGGCTGGGGGACCGGGCACCGGGCAGGGTCTCGGTCACCGGGAAGGGAGGCGGGGAGCGCAGAGGGGTCCGGGCCCCAGAGGAGTCTGAGGGAGACGGGGGTCCGGGTCAGCAGCGAAGCGCGGGCTCGCTGTGGGGAGCGGCGGGCACAGCCCTTACCATCTTGACGATGCCGCGCTGGACGACGGGCGGCGGCGCGGAGCCGGGCTGGCCGGGGTTGGCCGCGGAGGCCATAGCGGGGCCGGGCGGGCGGAGGGGCCGGGTCGGGCCGGGCCGGGCCGGGGCGGGCGGCGGGAGCGCGGCGGGGCCCGGGGCGAGCGCGGAAGGGACGGGGGGGCGGGGCCTGCTCCGGGGGGGCGCGGCCTCGGCGCGGCCCCGCCCCCCTCGCGGCCGGCGGCCAACGGACGGCCGCCCCCACCGCGCGCCCCGCCCCGCCCCTCCGCGCCTCGGCCAATGGCGGCGCGGTGCGGGTGACGTCACGCCCCTCGCGGCCCCGCCCAGCCCGGCGCGCGGGAGGGGGCGGGACTTCCGGGGCGCGCGGCGCCAGGGACACGTCGGCAAAGGCGCCCGCGCGCACACGTGGCCTCGCGCCGCGCCGGGGGCGGGGCCGGGCCGGGACACGCCCTCCCCGTCACCGCGGGGCGGGGCTTGGGGGGACACGCCCCCCTCGTCACGGCCGCGCGCTGCGGGAGGCGCGGGGGCGGCCCCGGGGACACCGGGGGACACGCGGGACCCCGGCCCGGCCCAGCACGGGCCCGAGGGGCCGGGATCCCCAGCACATCCTCACAGGGGCCCGGGGAGCGGGCCTCCCCCAGGGCAGCCCCAGCGCGGGATCCCCGGTCCTCTGCGCGGCCTGTCTGTGACACCCCCGTGACACCCCGTGCCCAGGCTGAGCCCCGAGGCCACCGAGGGCTCCCGGCGCCGCTCGCAGCCCGGCCCCGGCGGGTTTGGGGGTAAAAGGGGGGACCATGAGGCTGCCACCTCTGGCCGGTTTGGGGCGCTGGCAGGGACGGTGCCGCTGCCCGGGGGCCGCTCCCATCCTGGACCCGCACCCCAAAACCTCCCCTGCCCCCGGACACCGCACCCGGCCGGGGCCACCCGCGTCCTGCCAGGGGACAGCGGCGCTGCCAGGCGAGGCTGGACTCGGAAACCTGAGGTCACCCATTGTCACCGCGTCCTGGCAGGGGTCACTCGCAGTGCGGGCACGGCTCCGGGCTGTCCTCCCTCAGGGGACACCGGCGCTGCTCAACCCTCTGGAGTCGCTGGGTGACCCCGGCCCGGAGCGGGGGGTCCCGGGAGCCGGCGCAGGGCCGGGACCGGGGGGTCACTCCCGTGTCACCGGCTGGGGAGGGCGGAGCGCACCTGGGAGGGATCGGAGGGCACCCGAGGGATGATCCCCAATCCGTGGGGAATCCTCTTCCCGCTCTCTCCCTACCCACCACAACCTTCCACCTCTTCTGATCTCCCTGCTCCAGCCTTTTGATTATCATTTATTGATTTATTGTGTTTCTCCCCGTTTTTAGCACTTAGCCCCTTGTTCGGGGCAAGAAATCTCCTCTGCCCAAAAACCTGGAAAAGCAGCTCCATTGTCCTGATTTATGGAGTTTCCGGGCCCGCTCCTCACCGTGTCACTGTCCCATCTTGCACCTGCATCCCACCAGGGACCATGGGGAGGACACATTCAAGCCCCCAAATTTCCTTTTTTAGCCCGAATCCTTTAAAAATCATCATTTTGATGGAAAAGAAAGTGAAATTGTGGGTGGGAACGTGGGGATAAACTCGGGTTTCTTGGTCGGCTGAGTCATCTGGGCTTTTAACTTCCACCTGTGCTTTCTGCAGGAGAAAAGAATGGGATTTTCCAGGCGTTCCGGTGCTCAGTGAGGAACTTTCTGCAGGGAAAAAGCTCAGAACGGTGCAAAACAGCCTTGGATGTGCAGAAAGGAGCGATAGAGGGAGGGAAATTAGGGAATCATGGAATGGGTTGGGTGGGAAGGGACCTCAAAGCCCCTCCAGTGCCACCGTGTCCCTGGTCCCATGTTCCTCCATGTCCCTATTCTACTCCCTCCCTGTCCCTGCTCCCATGTCCCACCCTGATCCTGTGTCCCTCCATGTCCCTGTTCCCATGTCCCTCTATATCCCTGGTCCCTGGTGTGACACTGTCTCCAGAGGGAAAAAACCCTCTGGACATCGCTGGTGGGGACCGAGGAGGGGGAAGGGGTCCCTGAGCGCCGGGAGGGGCAGTTCTGCCCCGAGCCACGGCCGGGACTGGCACCAGATTCTCCCCGATCCTCCCTCGGGTACAGCCTGGAGACACCGAGACGGGAATGGGATGTGAATGGGGAGGGGATGGATGTGGGGGTTGAGATGGGATGGGATGGAGATTGGGTGGAAACGGGGATGAAGATTGGGAATGGGATCGGGAATGGATATGGAGATAGTCGGGGGGAAGAGGAGATGGGATGGAAATGAGGGTGGAGATGAAGGCAGAGGAAAAAAGGATACAAAGATGGAGACAAAGGCATAAATACAGAGCAAAAAATAAAGGTGGAAAGAGAAATGAAGATGCAGATGAAAATGGAGAGATGGAGATGAAGACGGAGATAAAGGCGAAGGTGAGAGGTTTGCTCACTTGGATCCCTGTCCCCTGCAAATCCCCCGAGAGCCGTGGGGACTCCCCCTCCCTGCTGAGCTGAGCGCCTTTCCTGGGACACGCCCTCCCTTTGGGTCACCACAGCTTTGTGCTCTGCCCCACAGCCAACACGTCCCTGATCCTGCCTGGGGACAGTGGGGACCGGGTCCTCCTTCCCTCCTTCCCTCCTTCCCTCCTTCCCTCCTTCCCTCCTTCCCTCCTTCCCTCCTTCCCTCCTTCCCTCCTTGCTTCCCTCAGGCTCCAGCTGGAGTGACCAGGCGCTGGCAGGAGGGGACACTCGTGTCTCCACCACCCCCCGGTGTGTGATGGCACACGGAGCTGGCATTCCCAGGCCACTCGAGCAGAGTCACCGTGTGCAGCTGCTGAAAGCCCAGGCAGCCCAGCACCCCTGGTCTCTCCAAGGGAAGCATCCCGGCACTGTCCCTGGAATGTTCAGCATCCTCACCAGCACCAGCTCTTGCCCGAGGAGCAGGGCAAGGTCACAGAAGCACAAATGCGGCTGCCACGGTGGCTCCTGGATCTTCCCTCCACCTCTCCAGAGTTCTCTCACCACTTCTCCACCTCTCCGCCTCTCCAAATCTGTCTCCACTGCTCCGACTCTGCCTTTCCACCTCTCCAATCTCCCTGATTACACCTCCACACCTCTCCATGTTTCCATTTTCCCCCCTCCATCGTTCCATGTCTTCACACCTTCACCTCTCCACCTTTCCATATCTCCATAATTGTCTCCATCTCTCCATTTTAGCATTTCTCCACCTCTGTCTTTTCACCTCTATATGTCTCCATCTCTCCTCCTCTCCACATCTTCACCTCTCCATGTCTCCACATCTGTCCCCCCTCTCCACCTCTCCATGTCTCCGTTTCACCACCTCTCCATCTGTGTCTTTCCACCTCTCCATATCCCCAAAACTCCACCTCTCCATGTCTCCACATCTCCACATCTCCTGTCCCCACTTCTCCACCTCCCCGACTCTTCCCGACTCCATCTCTCCACGTCTCCACCTCTCCATTTCCCCGTCTCTCCGTCTCTGTCTCCGTCTCTGCTCTCCACGAGTCCATCCCTCCATCCACCTATCCATGTCTCCATGTCTCCATCTCTCCATCCCCCTCTACACATCTCCCCGTTCCCGTCTCTGCCCGTCTCCCCCTCTCCTCCGCTCTCCTCCTCGCCTTTCCCCGTCCCGGTTTCCCGGTGCCCGAGGCCGCAGCAGCCGCCGCGCCCGAGCCGCGCCGCGGACGCACCGCCCGCTGCCATCCCCTCCCCGCTGGCCAGCGGGGCTCCCCCGCGCTCCCCGAGCTCCGGGCGGCTCCGGGGTCTCCTCCCGCCGCCGGGGCCCCGCGGGGCCGGCCCGGGAGCGGCGCGGCGCCGGCCGGGGCTGCGCGCACCGGAGCCCGGCGCGCCCGGTCCCAGCGCGCACAGCTCCAGGGGCAGCCCCGCCGCTCCGGGGCCTGCCTGGAGCTCCCCGCGCCGCCCCCCGCCCGGGCCTGAGGACAGGGGGACAGGGCCGGGACCGGCCCCCCCGCCCCGGTGCCCAGCTCCGCTCCCCGCTGCCCGCGGCCGCGTTGCGCACGGGGCTCTCCCTGCCCGGGGGCTCCCCCGGGGCTCCCCCACGGCCGAGGCGGAGCGGGGGGGTCCCGGGCGGCCGGGGTGGAGCGGGGGGGACCAGCCCTGAGTGCCAGCGCTCCCCGCGCCGCCCGCAGCCCGAGCCCGGCTCCGGGGTGCGGGACAGCCCCGGGGGCGGCGGGGGGGCGGCGCGGCGGCTCCCCGGGGGCCGGAGCCGGGCCCGGGCCCCGCAGGGCTGTGGTTAATGTGTAATTCGGAGCATATGGTATTTTCCAAAGGCGGGCAGTTGTGCGGAGCCCGGGGGCCTGGGCCGGGGTGCAAATAACGCTGGATGACTCGCGGGGCCGGGCGCGGAGGGCCACGGTGATGGGCTCCTCGCTGGCTAATATTTGCTCTTCAAATATTTTACTTGAAAGGTTTACAACGTTGTTTTTTTTTTTTAATCTTCCAAGAAGGGGCCATCTGTGCCGGTGCCTCGGCTGGAGCACACCGGGGAGTCCCCGCCGGGGCCCAGCCACCACCCCGGGGGCCGCCTTCTATTTGTTCAGCACCCGAAATAAATTAAATCGATGTAATAAAAGCGAAGCTGGATTTATGATTGAATCCCATATGTCCCTGTTTGCTTTGCGGGACAGACGCGGGAGCGAAGCCCCTCGGGGGGATCCGGCGGGGGCTCCCCGGGGATGCTCCAGGCGCGGGGACGCGGCGGGGCCGTGCTGTCCGCCGCTCGCTGGTGCTGAAACTCCGGCGCTCTCCCGGCACCGAGTCCGTGCCCGGCCCGGGGGGCCCCGAGTCGCCCCCGAGCCCCGAGGGAGCCCCCCGGGCCGGGCGTGTGCTGGGCGCGGTCACGTCGGGCCGCCCCTTCCCCCCGTCCTCCTGGCCCTCCTGCCGTGACATCACGGCCCCGCTGCCGCGCTCAGCGCCCGCCCGGCTCCCGGGACCATCCGCCACAGCTCCACCGAGGCTCCGCAGGTACCCCCTGGCCCCGCTCCGGGCATTCCCGCTCTCCCGGGCATCTATTCCTGCGCGTGAAAGCTGCGGGAATTCGCTGTAGGAAGTGGAGGTGAAGGTGCTTGAGCCAGGAGCAGCTTTGGGGTTCCCGGGAGTTCGCGGCTCTGGCCCTGCCTCGCTGATTCCCGCTCGCTCCTTGTCCCGGTGCCGCAGAGACCGAGCTCATCCCAGTCCCGGGGCTCCTCGGCACCATCCCAGAGGGAGAGGGGTCTCACAGCTCGGCTTTCCCAGTGTTCCCAGTTCGCTGTGGGGAACGAAACCCGTGCCACCTCCGGGCATAGCACGGACCGAGCCAGGGAATGCGGGCCCCCGAGGGGATTCTTGTCCTGTTCCTTCCTTCCCTCCTTCCCGGAACCGCCTCCCGTGAGTCGCTCCAGCGCGATCCATCCCTCCCCGAGCAGAGGGAGAGGGGATGTACCTCAGCTTTGCTGCTCACCTGGGGAGGAGAAGGCTCCAGGGAAAGCTCAGAGCCCCTGCCAGGGCCTAAAGGGGCTCCAGGAGAGCTGCAGAGGGACTGGGGACAAGGCATGGAGGGACAGGACACAGGGAATGCTTTCCCACTGCCAGAGAGCAGGGATGGATGGGATATTGGGAAGGAATTCCTGCCTGGGACGGTGCTGAGCATGGGGGAGCCCTCAATTCCCTATGGGTCCCGGCACTGAGCTGGGGTAGGGTGAGGTGGGGACCCCTCTGTCCCCGTGGGGCGTCCAGCGGAGCTCTGCCAGCGCAGGGATGCGGCTCAGCCGCGCCGGCTCCGTTCCGGCCGGTGGCTGCTCGGGGCGGGTAGCATAGGCAGCATTCCTGGTGTCTCCAGAGCCTCTCCAGAGCCCTGGGACATCTTTTCCGGGTCTTTATCCTCTCTCCCTGGAGCACAAGGACTCCCCAAGCCGCCCTCAAGCGTTTCCATCTTCTGCTCCAAGACTCCTGCCCGTGTCCCTTCTCCCGGCAGCAGGGTCGTGGCTGAGCCCTGGACAGCGGCGCTGATTTATCCGGCCCCGCAGCATCCCCCGTGTCCCACCGGGAATTCCCAGCTCTCCCAGCCCCGTGAGGCCTCTCCACGATGCAGCACCGAGGTGAGGGGCGCGGCGGCTTCGGGCACCGGGTGCCGGTGTTCCCGGTGGGAATCGGGCATGTGCTGTGCCACCATTCCCTGCTCCGGCACAAACGCATCCACCCGGCCGCTCATTCACCCGCGGCTCCGCAGGGTTCCCCCGGCCCCCGGTGACATCCAGCCCCCAGCCTGTCACCCCCCAGCCTGTCATCCCCCTGCCCTTTTCCAATTCTCCCCGTGCTCTTCCATGGGGTGTTTTTCCTGCTTCCTGGGGCCGCTGCCCCATTCCCTCCGTGCACCCACGTCCCTCCGAGCCCCAACTCCTCCTCCCCACCCGCCCCAGCGGTCCTGGCCTCATCCCCGCTGCTCTCCCGGGAATCCAGGGGGGCAGGACAGGCGGCCCAGCTCCCCCCAGCCCTGTCCCACTCCCCAGGGCCCAGCGGGGTGAACCAGCTCGGGGGGCTCTTCCTGAACGGCCGCCCCCTCCCCACTTGCAAGAGGCAGAGAATCATCGCGCTGGCGGCGAGCGGCGCCCGCAGCTCCGACATCTCCCGCAGCCTCAAGGTGCGCCCGGGTGGGGCTGGGGGTCTCCTTCCCCTCCCAAATCCTCTCCCCGCTGAAGTTTCGTCCGCAGGTGTCCAACGGCTGCGTCAGCAAAATCCTGGGCCGCTACTACCGCACGGGGGCCGTGGGACCCAAGGCAGTGGGGGGCAGCAAGCCCCGCTTGGCCACCCCCGCCGTAGTGGCCAGGATCGCGCGGCTGAAGCTGGAGCAGCCCCGGCTCTTCGCCTGGGAGATCCGCCGGCAGCTGCACGCCGAGGGAATCTGCGCCGGCAGCGGCATCCCCAGCGTGAGTCCCGCCGGAGAACCCGGGGGCTGCGGGAATTCCCAGCGCCAGGCAGGGCAGGGGGTCCGACCCCGCGGCCGGGAGATGGAGGGTGGCGGGAGGTGGGAAGGATGCCCAGGGAGGGGCTCGGGACTGTGGCAATGATGAGCAGGGAAGGGCTCGGGTCGACGGGAATGACGCCCCGGGAAGGGCTCAGTGCCACAAAGGGCTCGGTCTTTGGGAAGGACTCGGCAATGGGAAGAATCCGCAGGGGAGGGCTCGGTGCTTGGTGAGACGCGGAGTTGGAGCAGGCAGCGAGGGGAAGGCGAATCGCTCCTTCCCAGCAGAAGCACAGTTCCGACGGCCATCCCCGAGCCCGGCTGCCGCCTCGGGCCTCGGGACACGGCCGTGGCTCCGTGACAAGTGTCCCTGCTGGGCAGGGAGAGCTGTGCTTGCCAAGGACAGACCCGCCCTGCCAGTTCCCCGCCTTCCCAACCCCGTTAGATTCTGTCAGACCCCGAAATTCCGGGGTCCCGGATCACGAACCGGGAGCAGACGGGCACGGCCCCGAAGCGGAGAAACAGAGACAGGTCCGGGACATCCGCTTCCATTGCTGTCCCCCTCTCAGCCCCGGGGGTCCCGATCCCCTCCCGATCCCCTCTCCCCTGCCCAGGTCTCCTCCATCAACCGCGTGCTCCGGACCCTGCCCAGCGACCTCCGGCTGGCGGCCGAGCCCCGGGACCCGCGGCCACGGGGTGAGCCCTGCTGGGCTGCCCCAAAGCCCAGACCCTTCCTGACCCTTCCTGGTCCCTCCGGGGAGCGCCCAGCACCGGACCCGCCTCCACCTTCTGCCTTTCTGTCCCCGCAGTGTCCCCTCTGGCTACGCCCCCCGTGGCCCTGGGGGCGCAGCAGCCTCCGCAGGGCTGCTCTCCGAGCCGGCGGCTCTCTCTGGGCTCTCGGCACCGGAGCGGGAGCAGGAGCAGGAACAGGACCGTGTTCTCCAGGCAGCAGGCGGAGGCTCTGGAGGAAGGTGCGCTCCCCACGGGACGCGGGCTACGAGCGAGAAGCGGGGCTGCTCCCGAGGGAGGGAATTGCGGCTTTCGGGATGGGATCGTGCCCCTGTGGCGGCCCGGTCACCGCTGCGGGGCCCCAAACCACCCCAGAGCACCCCAAACCACCCGGGAGCACCCCGAAACACCCCAAACCCCCCCAGTTCGCTGGCCCCGCTGTCTGGCTGCAGACACGTCCTGGCCTCTCCTGCCCGATGCCGGGGGTCGCTGCCCCGACCGGACCCACCTCACCCCGATCCCCCTGCAGAGTTCCAGAGGGGACAGTACCCGGACACCGCCACCCGGGAGAGCCTGGCCGCGGCCACCCAGCTCCCGGACACCACCATCAGGGTAAGAGGGGACCCACCCCGCTCCGGACGGGAGCGCGGCCACGTCCCGGTGACCGGAGCAGCCCCGGGCAGGCCGCTGGGACTAGGGCCGCCAGCTCCGGGGCGACAGGGAGCCCTCCTGCCTTCGGGGACATCTCCAAACTGTGTCACCACTGCTGGCGGTCGCAGGGGTGGGGGCGGGTGCTGCCTCTGCATTTCCCTCTGCCCGTGTCCATGCCCGTGTCCCTGTCCATATTCATGTCCATGCCTGGGATCAAGACACGGGCATTCCTTTGCCCATGCCCATGTCCGTATCCATGTCCGTGTCCGTGCCCAGGACCAAGCCCTTTCCTCTGCCCATGTCCTGCCTGTGTCCATGCCCGTGTTCTTGTCTGGGATCAAGCCCCTTTCTCTGCCCGTGCCCCACCCGTGTCCCACCCATGTCCTGTTCACTCCCGGGGTGTGAGGAGCTCGTGTCCCGGGGCTCAGAGCAGTGCCAAGAGGCCGGGGCGCTCCCCGTGGGATGGGCGAGGGGCGCCAGCCTCAGTTCCCTCCCCCTCCCCAGGTCTGGTTCTCGAACCGCCGAGCCAAGTGGAGACGGGAGAACAAACAGCAGCTGGAGGCTGGCGGGGCAGGTGACAGCCCTGGGACCGAGGGGACGGGACGTGGGATCTGTCGCCCGAGGGCGGGGTGGAGCCCAGGGGTGCCCCCGGGAGGGAGCGCGGCTGAAATTTGGCGCTGGGACACCTGGGGTCGCTTCCCAGAGCCCCACGGAGAGTTGGGGAAAGGACACGGCCGCTCCCGGTGCCCCCCGGTGAGCCAGGGCTGGGGCCGCGCGGAGCCCGAGCCAGGTCATTGTCCCCTCCTGTGCCCACGCAGGCTCCTGGTGCGACTGGATCCCGCCCGCTCTCGGTGCCGCTGCGCAGGTAGGACATGGCCGGTCCCGGGGGCTGAGGACCCCCAACAAACTCCGGAACCCTCCGGAGCCCTCCCGTCGGGAAGCCCTGACTGGAGCGTCCCGACTCTCTGCGGTCCCCTCCGGGGTGACCTGGTCCTGGAGCACCTCCAGGGATGCGCTGTGACACCGCACTCTCTGGTCCCCCACAGCCCCTCCGGGACACTCCCGCGGGCTCGGCGCAGCCCCTCCACGGCCTCGCTCCCCGGCCTCGCCCTCCGGCCCCGCTGCACCTCTGCGCCTCCGGCCCCTGCGCCTGGGACGATGCGTGCTGCGGTACGAGGGGCCGGGCCCCGGCACGGGCAGGGGGGAGCCGCCGGGGGTGCGGGATCCCCGGAGTGCTGGGGGTGCGCCCGGGCCACGGGGGACCGGGGGCGGTACCTGAGCTCCGTGTCCATCTCGCAGGTCTGGCTCCCGGCGGGAGCCCCGCCCCAGAGCCCTGGCAGCCCCTGGAGAGCCCCCCCTTCGCCCTGCTGCCCCCCGGGCTCGCCCCGCTGCCGGCCTGGGGCCCGGAGCCCCGCTGAGCCCCCCGAGCGCCCCCCCCGCCTCCACCGCCCGGAGTGTCCCCGGCCCTGAGGGGCCCTGGCGGGACAGGGGGCTCCAACACCCCCCGAGAAGGAATTGAGGATATCCGTGAAGGGCGGGCTTCGGGGCAGCCGGGCCAGCACGGCCGGGCCAACCCCCGGCATGTGCCCAAACCACTCCCAGATACTGGTGGATCACGGAATCCAGGTGGATCACGGTATCCAGGATCCCTGACCCGCTCCGGGAGGGCCCACGCTCCAGCACCTTCTCCAGAGCCAGGACAGCTCTCGGGAGCAGCGATCCTGGCGGAGCAGAGGGAATGTCCCGGATCCAGGGATCCCGGGTGGGAGCAGAGCCGGGGCCGCGGCTCCAGCACCGCCAAGGCCGAGGGCACAGCGGGAGAACGGGATGGGGGGTCCCGATAGCCTCAGAGGCAGCACCTGGTGACAGAGGGGACAGCCCTGGGTGGCAGCAGCGGCTCAGGGTGGCACCTCCCGCACCTCCGCGTCCCTCGGGATTCGGGGACTCCCAGCTGGAGCTGTTCCCGTTCCCGTGCCCTCCGTTGTTATTAAACCGCTTTTCCCACTCCTCCCCGGCTCCGCCCTCGTCTCCTCCCAAACCGGGACCAGCCCCGCTCGTTTTCCCTCCCGGTTCCCGCATCGGCCCCGCCTCGCCGTGCCCGGGCGGCTGAATGGCGCTGAGACCGCGGTTCATGGGAGCACGAACAGCGTTATTTCAACACAGACTGAACTCCAGCACGGGGTGGGCGCAGGGAGGGGCGGGGAAGGACGGAGCAGCCCCGGGCGCTGGGGCCGCCTTGGGCCCCGCGGTCGCGGCTCCAGCGGGGAACGGTCCGGGGCCGCGGCAGCCAGAACTGGACCTGCTCATCCTCCGGCTCAGCCCAGCTGGTCCCTCAGAAACTGCAAGAAATCCCTGAGCAGGTTACAGAATTTCACCAGGCTCCGGTACGAGACCGAGATGAGCAGAAACCTGTCCGGTTTCGGTGTTGGCACCGGCTCCTCGGGCACCAGGTGAATGTCTGGCTCCGGTGACGGCTCGGGCACCGACTCTGGCTCCTGCTCTGGCTCTAGCGTCGGCTCTGGTATCGGCACTGTCGTGGGCTCTGGCATTTGCACCGGCTCCGGCTCTGGCACCAGCACCGGCTCTGGCTCCGGCACCAGCTCTGGCGTTGGCTCCGGCTCGGGTGTCGGCTCTAGGGTCGGCTCTGCCTCTGGCACCAGCTCAGGTGTTGGTTGTGGCACTGTAGTCGGCTCTGGTGTCGGCTCTGGTGTCGGCTCTGCCTCTGGCACTAGCTCAGGTGTTGGTTGTGGCACTGTGGTCGGCTCTGGTGTCGGCTCTGCCTCTGGCACCAGTTCTGGTGTCGGCTGTGGCACTGTCGTCGGCTCTGTTACCGGCTCCAGTTCTGGCGTCGGCTCAGCTTCTGGCACCAGCACCGGCTCTGCCTCTGGCACCAGCTCTGGCGTTGGCTCTGGCACTGGTGTTGGCTCTGTTACCGGCTCTGGCACTGTGGTCGGCTCTGGAGTCAGCTCTGGCTCTGGCTCTGGTGTCGGGGTCCCCGCAGAAGTCGAGGTGGTGGCCTCTGGCGCAGGAGTCTGGGCGCAGTCGGGCTCTGGTGCTGGACCAGATATGTCCACGGGGTTCAAGCCCGTCTGGATCAGGAGCCAGTTGTAGAAGTGCTGAGTGGAGGTGTAGATCCCAGGGTGCCTGGCTCTGTCACATCCTTTTCCCCAGCTGTTCATTCCCACCAACCAGAAGTAGTCAGCTCTGTTGTCCTTGCAGACGAGAGGATTCCCGCTGTCCCCCTGTGCCAGGAGAGAGGGCTCAGGGCCAGCAGCAAGATTGGCTCCTCTCTCCCCTAGCCCAGGGCTGGCCCCTCTCTCCCAACCCCAGGACTGGCTGGGCAGTGTTTGGGGGCTCGTACCTGGCAGGTGTCGATGCCGCCGTGTGGGTACCCAGCACACAGGTTGTCAGGGTGAACGGTGCCCGCGTACCAGCGGCTGCTGTTGCACAGCTCCGTGTCCATGAGGTGGACCTTCGACTCCCGTAGAACCATGCCTGGTCCCAGAACCGTGGGAATGAGCCCCCAGCAGCTGGGTGCCAGTCCCCTCCCCTTCCCAGAGCCCGGCTCTGCCCCTTCCCCACGGAGCGACGCTGTCCAGCTGTGCCCCTGCTGTTGGCTCTGGGGAAGGGCCAGACCCATCTCTCCAGAGGCTTCACAGGGCCAGCAGGAATTGTTTGGGTGGAAAGGAGCCTCACAGCTTATCCAGTTCCACCACCATGCCCCGACCCCCCCAGGCATGGACCCCTTCCCCCAGCCCGGGCTGCTCGGACCCCCGCGCCGCTGACATCCTGCAGCCGGACTGTGGCTGTGGCCAGCCCATGTCCCCGGGATGCCCAGTCCATGTCCCCTGGGTGCTCAGCTCACCCTCAGGGCTCACGTCCTGTTTGGGAACTCACCTTTGGCAAAATCCCAGCCGGCGATGTAGCAGGATTTCAGCTCCGAGACCCTGAGCGAGGCGTCGGGCACGCAGCCCAGCTGGATGTAGTCACTGCACTCCACGGGCTGGTCCAGCTGCACCAGGGCGATGTCGTTCCTCGCCGTGGCAGGCACGTAGTGCTGGTGCACCAGGAGCCTCTGGATGCGTCTCACTGCAGCCTCGGGGCCCGGCTGGCTCAGGTCTGAGGTCCCCATCACCACCTCCCACACAGAGACGTCCCTGGGGGACAGATGGAGAGAGGGCTGGCAGGGAGCAGAGCCACAGGCTGCAGAGCCCAGCATTTCCCAGCCTTCTGCTTCCCGAGGCAGAGAGGGGAGCAGAGAGGAAAGAGCTGGGATGAGAGTGGCACCTGATGCTATGACCTGGCCATCTGCCCGTGCTCTGGGGACATCTCTGTCCCTGCTGTTTCTTACCCGCCCCTGGCGAAGCAGTGTGCGACCGTGAGGACCCACTGGGAGCTGAGGAGGACACCTGAGCACATGTGCCACGTGCCGTTCTCCCAGGTGGCCTGGATGCTGACAATGCCAGGCCAGGCCCCTGAAGGGACACCGGTGCCATCCACGACGCGGGACGTGCCAACAGCGGAGCTGTGATCGGAAGCCAAGGGCCAGAGCCCACAGGTCCCTCTGGAAGCACAGAGCCATCACTGCCCTGCTCGGGGACAGCAGGGACAGGGACCCCCGAGGGGCATCTGTCACCAGGTTGTGCCAGGGAACCCCCTGAGTGTCCCCGAGCCCCCTGGGGCCACTGACCTGCAGCTGTCCCAGGTGCCCCCCACGGGCCCGGCCAGGCCCAGCAGGACGAGCAGCCCCAGCAAAGCCATGGGTGCCAGCGCAGGTGACAAAGACAGAACTGAGGTGTCACCTCTGGTGCCCACTGCCCTGGCGGGGCCCGTAGTGCCACCAGGCCGGGGTGATGTCACAGAGGAGCTGGTTCCATGCGTGGGGCCCGGCGGGGAGGGGCAGCTCGGGGTCACAGAGACAGGGAATGGTCTGGGGGGCAGCGCCCCAGGGCACCAGCACCGGGGGACACTGCTCAGACCCTCCTGGCATCGGGCTGGGCAGGAGCGGCTGGAGCAGCCCTGGGAGAAGGATTTGAGGGTGCTGGGGGTGAGAGCTGGACCTGACCCAGCCCAGAACCCCCCAGCCCTGGGCTGATCCCAGTGGGCAGCCCCGGGAGGGGGATCCTGTCCCTGTGCCCCTGTGCTCAGGTGAGACCCCAGCTGCAGAGCTGCCCCAGCCCTGGGGACACAGCAGCAGGACTTGGAGCTGCTGGAGAGAGCCCAGAGGAGGCCCTGGAGCAGCTCCAGGACTGGAGACCCTCAGTTCCCAGGGATCCAGGCTGGGGGTGCTCACCTGGAGAGGAGAAGGCTCCAGGGAGAGCTCAGAGCCCCTGCCAGGGCCTGAAGGGGCTCCAGGAGAGCTGCAGAGGGACTGGGGACAAGGCCTGGAGGGACAGGACACAGGGAATGGCTTCCCAGTGCCAGAGGGCAGGGATGGATGGGATATTGGGAAGGAATTCCTGGCTGGGCTGGAATTCCCAGAGCAGCTGTTTGTGCCCCTGGATCCCTGGCAGTGCCCAAGGCCAGGCTGGACATTGGGGCTGGGAGCCCCTGGGACAGTGGGAGGTGTGGAAGAATCAATATCTGGTGGAAGACAGAATGCTAATTAACGAAAGAGATTTTTGTGTCATTTAGAACATTCATTTCCTTGTCAGAATGCACAAACAGATGACAAAGTTTTGTCCCGGGGTCTCTGTAGGGGCTGGAATTCTGTTGGCCACAGCCCCTGGCCAAGCACAGAGCAGTGCTGGACACGCCGGCACCAGAACGGCGCCGTTGGACTTTTATTTATCCAGGGATTTTGGGGGTTCCGGCCACACCAGGAGCAGCCCCTGTCCCTCCCGCAGGGGACAGCAGGGACAGGGCCCGGCTGGGGCCAGGGGTGGCTGGTACAGACCCGACGGCTCTCCTGCTCCTCCCCATCGTTACCCGGGGGATGTGGAGCACCGGGATGCTCCTCCAGCCCTTTCCAGAGGGGACACTCCTGTGGAGAGGGGCTGCAGGGGCTGGGGGTGACAGCGACAGCCGTGGGGACAACATGGGATGGGTGCGACACTCTGCTCGTCCCGCTCCCCCGTCCCCGGGCGGGGACACTGCTCCGTGTCACCTCCCTGCCCCGGGCTCTGCCCCACCCGCCCCGAGGAGCAAACGGGCCCCGCTGCAGGCTGGCATTGACACCGCCCTGAGGGGGACACGGGGGGACACGGGGCACTCGGGGGCACACACGGAGGGGGGCGGGACCGCCGCGCTGTCACCGCCGTGCCGAGCCGGGTCGAAGGCCACGCCCCCATCGTTGGCCACGCCCCCTCGGCCCACAGCTGTCCCTTCGGGCTCGGGCCACGCCCCCACGTCAGACCACGCCCCCATCAGGCCACGCCCACTCCGCGCGCGGCGGCGCGTGCTCAGACCACGCCCCTCAGGGCGGAGCCACGCCCACCCCTCATCCCCCGCCCTTGGCCCCGCCCCGCTCCGGGCCCCGCCCCAATCGCCTTCTTTGGTGCGTGGCACCGCTCCCCCGTAACGGCTCCCTTTGCCCCGCCCCCTCCCGCGGCTTCCGGCGGAAGTGGCGGCGCGGCGGAACCGGCCGGGGGTGAGGGGGGTCTGAGGGGCCTGAGGGGCCCGGAGCATCCGAGGGGTCAGGGCGGGAGTCACGGTGGTCCTGAACGGGTGACGGTGGGGGGCCCGGGTGGTGTCCGAGAGGTTGACGGTGGCCCCGGGGGTCAGGAGGGTGTCTGGGGGGTCCGGGGGGGTCAGGGTGAGGGTCAGGGTGGTCCTGAGGAGGTGACAATGCAGGGCCCGGGGGTGTCCGGGAGGTGTCTGGGGGGTCAGGATGGGGGTCCTGGGGGGGTCCGGATGGGAGTCCTGGAGGGGTGTTCAGGGTGCTGTCCTGGGAGGTCCGGGAGGTGTCTGAGGGGGTCCGGATGGGGGTCCTGGGGGGTCGGGATGAGGGTCCCGACGGGGTCGGGATGAGGGTCTTGGGGGGGTCATGGCCATGTCCTGGAGGGGTCAGGATGGGAGTTTTGGCAGGTCAGGATGAAGGTCTCTCGGGGGTCGATGTGGGAGCCCTGGGCAGGTCAGGATGTGGGTCCTGGGGGGGTTCGGGATGGTGGTTCTGGGCAGGGGCTGGTCAGGGTGATCTTTGTGATCTTTGTGGTCTTTGCTGCCCGTTGGGTGTCCTGGCGGCTCCAGGACCATGCTCCTGCTTATCCCAAAGGTGCCTTTTCTCCCTGTCCTGCTCTCCCCCAGGTTCCCCCGTCATGGAGAAGTTCGGGATGAGCTTTGGGGGTGGCCCCAGCAGGAAGGAGCTGCTGGAGACCATTGAGACGCAGAAGCAGCAGCTGCTGCGCTTCCAGGCGCGGCTCAAAGACGTGGTGCGCGCCTACAAGAGCCTGCTGAAGGAGAAGGAGGCGCTGGAAGCCAGCCTGAAGGTGCTCTCCGTGTCCCATGAGGGGGACCTGGCGGTGCCACTGCCTGCAGCTGGGGACTGCCTGGATGATCGGAGCTCGGAGCACAGCGAGGACAGTGCAGGGACAGCCGCCAGCGCGGACACTGCGGCCAGTGCCACCAGTGTGACCAGTGCCACCAGTGTCACCAGTGTGAGCAGCGTGAGCAGCGCCAAGGGGGATGTGGCAGCTGAGGAGGACAGACCCATGGCTTCCCCTCCCCAGCGAGCAGAGGATCCCGGCGGCTCGGAGGGTGGGGAGCTGTGTGGCGGCAGCGAGCCCGAGCGGCGCGTGCTGCAGCTGAAGGGGCAGCTGGCCACGCTGACGGGCGCGCTGGCCACCGTCACGCAGGAGAAGTCGCGCATGGAGGCCTCGTACCAGGCGGAGCGGCGGCAGATGAAGCAGGAGCTGGAGGAGGCGGCGGCGCGGGCGCGGGACGAGGCGGAGCGGCTGCAGGCCGAGCTGCGGCGGCTGCAGGAGCAGCTGGCCGAGACCCGCGCCCGCCTCATCACGCAGCAGCACGAGCGCGAGCGCGAGCAGGGCGACCACGGGCTGATGCTGCGTGAGCTGCAGGAGCTGCTGCGCGCCGAGCGCGACTCGCGCCGCAGCGCTGAGCAGCAGCTGCAGGAGTCCCGCGAGGCCCTGGCCGGCAGCGCCAGCGCCGCCGAGCGCGCCCAGGGCTACGAGCAGCACGTGCGGCAGCTGAGCCAGGAGCTGGAGGAGCTGCGGCGGGAGCTGCAGGGCGTGCGGGAGGAGAGCGGCAAGCCCGACCCCCGCATCCAGGAGCTGCAGGAGGAGATGGCTGGACTCAAGAACCACTTCCAGCTGCAGCTGGTGCAGGAGATGAAGAAGGTGATTCCTGGCTGGGAATGGGGGTGGTGTCCAGGGATTGGGGCAAAGTTTGGGGCTGGAGGAGCCAAATTCCCTGTCCCAGTCTCTCAGAGTCTAAAGCATCCTGGCTTGCATTGATGGAATGGCAGTCCTGGGGAACAGCTCTCTGTGGGATATATCCAGGAAGTGGGGCTGGAGCAGGACAACATCCCCTTCCCAGTCCCTCAGATTCCAGGAGGTTTGAAATAAATGGCCCAGGGTGCCCAGGGCAGCTGTGGCTGCCCCTGGATCCCTGGCAGTGCCCAAGGCCAGGCTGGACATTGGGGCTTGGAGCAGCTGGGGACAGTGGGAGGTGTCCCTGCCATGGCAGGGGTGGCACTGGATGGGCTGTGAGATCCCTCCCACCCAAACTATTCCGGGATTCCAAACACACAAATTCCCAAAAAGTGGAGACTGGGAGGTGTTTCAGGCAGGATCCCTGGGGTGGGGAAGGCCCCTTGTTGGTTTGGAGCATGGCAGGGACCCTGTGTGACCCCTGTGTGTCTCCTGTGTCCCCCTGTGCTGCCCTAACCCCTCTGTGTCCCCACACAGACAGCCCAGGCTGAGGAGCAGCTGCGGCAGCGCTCGCAGCGGGAGGAGCAGCGCGTGGCCGAGCTGGAGGCCCAGGTGGCCCAGGTGTCCGAGCTGCTGGGCACCTACGAGAAGGCCAAGCAGAGGGACCAGGGCACCATCCAGAGGCTCAAGGACCGCATCGTGCAGCTGGACTTGGAGAACAAGACCTTGGCCATCGCCGCCTCCAGCCGCTCGCTGGGCGAGGTGGCCGTGGAAGAGGCCACCCTGGACGTGAGTGTGCTCAAGGAGAAGATGGAGAAGCTGCGGAAGCTCCTGCAAGTGGCGGCCGGGAAGGGCCTAGCAGGGCCAGAGCTGGAGGAGCCACGGGAGCCGGAGCTGCCCCCGAGCGCCGGGGATGGGAACGGGGACAAGGCCCCGGGCGGGCACTGCCAGCAGGAGCTGAGGCAGCTCAAGGAGGAGTTCGAGCGCTACAAGGTTAGGGCGCAGCAGGTGCTCAAGAGCAAGGCCACCAAGGACGTGGGGCTGGCCAAGGAGCTGGAGGAGGCGCGGGAGCAGCTGGCGGAGCTCCAGGACAAGCACGTGCTGCTGCAGCTGGCCTCGGACGACGCCGAGAAGCAGCACCGGCAGGAGCTGCAGGCCAAGAGGCAGGAGCTGTCCCAGCTGCAGCAGCTGCACCGGCAGGAGCTGGAGCGCTGCCAGCTGGAGTTCCGGGAGCGGGCGCTGCGCCTGGAGGAGGAGATGCACAAGCAGCGGGACCGGGCGCTGGCCGTGCTGGCCGAGAAGGACCGCGAGCTGGAGCAGCTCCGCGCCCTCACGCTGCCCCACGGCCCCAAGGGCTCCCGGGACAGCGGCCCCGGGGACGCCCCCAGCCAGGACTCGTCGGAGATCCTCCCGCAGGCGCTGCAGCTGTGCCCGGGCTCCGAGCCCACCTTCTTCCTGTACGCGGAGCAGCTGGCGCGCAAGGAGGTGGAGATCGCGGCGCTGCGCAAGCACAAGCACCAGCTGGAGGTGCAGCTGCACCAGCTGCAGGGCCGGGCCCTGGCCGAGGAGGACAAGCACCGCGAGGAGGTGGCGGCGCTGCGGGGCGAGATCCAGAAGAGCTGCCGGGACAAGAGCAGGGAGGGAGCCAACCTGGAGTACCTGAAGAACGTGGTGTACCGGTTCCTGACGCTGCCCGACGCGCGGGGCCGGCAGCAGACGCTCACGGCCATCCTGGCCATCCTGCACTTCAGCCCCGAGGAGAAGCTCAGCATCGCCAAGAGCTCGGCCCACAGCTCCTGGTGGCTCCACGGGAAGAGATGAGGGCTGCATTTCACTCCCTTTTCCACAAGAGCTCGTTCCCGAGGACTGACCAAAACCTCGTCCCAGCCACACCCAGAGCTCCGGGACTGGGGCTCCAGTTGGTGTTTTTAACACCAATTTCCAGTGGGATTGTGCCAACTTCTCCCGCCCCAAAAGCCTCTGCGGTAGGAGTTTGCTCCGAGTTGGCACTTGATCTGAAAACCATGGAATTGAAGATGCTGAGCTTTTTCTAGAGGTGATTTAAAAACAATCCCTACCTGTCAGGCGTGGGATCGAATGGAATTCACTTGATCTTCAAACTCCAGCCAGGCTGGTGACTCAGGCGATGGAAGGGAAGGTGGGAAGCACTTTAGGTGGAGCTAAAATAGCACCAGGCCGTGGAAGGCTCAGGAGGATGGGGCTCAGTGCAGGAAATCTTGAGCACTTTCCCCTAAGGTTCTTTTCGAGAGCCAAATTTAACCAGTGGAGCCAGCTGCAGGCTCATCCAGGGGCTCAGGCTCTGCTTCCTTCCCAGGGATCCTCTCTGGGGTTCTCAGGGATTGCAGGAAGGAGAAAGGATCTCCCAGTGGCTGATTACCACCCCAGAGCTGCCTGACCCTGGCTGACAGCAGGGAGCAGAGGAAAGGCTGAAATTAGTGCCCTGCTCCTGGTTCTTGGGGATTCCAGGGAAGTTTGGCTGCTGTGTGGTGCTGATTTGGGAAGGAAGGGGCTGTCCTGCAGGGATGGGAGCAGCAGCGAGGGACAGGAAGTGACAGCTCTGGGCAGTGACCCTGGTGACAGTGACAGCCTGGCCAGGGCTCAGGAACCTTGAGGTTCTTCCCTGATTTCTTGGGAATTGGTGAAAGGAGGAAGCCAGGATATCCTGAAATGCACTGGGATGTTCTGCTGGCAGAGCTGCATCCCTGGATTTGGCTCTTCCCAGCTCTGCTCCCCTGGATCCTCCAGAGCCTCCTCCTCTGCACAGGCAAAGCCTCTCCGTGGGTTTGGAATTAAATCCTGGCTGCTAAAGCTTGGCTTTCCCAGCCCAGACACAGGGATAGATCTCGATCAACACCCCAGGAGGTCCTGGAGCCAAGCCAAGAGCCGATTTGGGTTTGGGAGCAGCTTCTGGTGCTGCACTGCCCAGAGAGCCTTGGATCCAGGGACAAGGACCCTGGGATGGAGCTGCCACTGCTGGCATGGGCAGGGACAAGGACAGGGACCCTGGGATGGAGCAGCCACTGCCATGGGCCCAGGGACCCTGGCATGGGCAGGGACAAGGACAGGGACCCTGGGATGGAGCAGCCACTGCTGGCATGGGTAGGGATAAGGACAGGGACCTGCAGCTTCCCTCCTTTCCTCCTTGGCTCTCCTGGTCCTGTCAGCAGCCAAACTCCTGGGATCCCACTCTGGCCAGGGCAGCCCTTGGTGCCAGTTTCTCCCCAAAAAAATCCTCAGGGAAAACGTGCCCCGGGCAGAGCCTGTCCCTGCTGGGACAAGGTGGGATCCAGTCAGGAGGACATGGACCCATCCCGGTGCCCTCCGTGTGTTCCTGGCAGAGGAAGATGAGGAAGCAGCTGCAGGGCAGCAACCCCAGCTCTGTGTCACTGTCACTCTCCTGCAGCTCCTGGTGCCTTTCCTTCCTCTGCTCCCCTCCAGCCCTTCTCCCTCATCCTCTCTCCCCTCAGACCGTCCCCCACATTCCTCCCTCCCGGTTCCCTCTCTCCCTTCACCCAATATCCCTGAAATAAAGGTAAAATTCCTGTTTGAGGGGACTCTGGTGGCTCTTGGGGCTGGATGTTAGAACACCCTTGGGTTTAAAATAACGACAAAATTACTGAATCCTGTCATTTCCTGAGGTTCCTGGGGGTGTGAGAACGGGAATGGTTCATTCCTGCACTTTCAGTCATGGTGTGGCAGGTGAGTGGATGCATGCGACTCTGGCATTGAGAATCCCAGGGTGGGCTGGGTGGGAAGGGACCTCAAAGGCCCTCCAGTGCCACCCCTGCCATGGTACCTCCCTGCCACCTCCCACTGTCCCAGGCTGCTCCCAGCCCCAGTGTCCAGCCTGGCCTTGGGCACTGCCAAGGATCCAGGGGCACAAACAGCTGCTCTGGGAATTCCGTCCCAGCCAGGAATTCCTTCCCAATATCCCATCCATCCCTGCCCTCTGGCACTGGGAAGCCATTCCCTGTGTCCTGTCCCTCTCCAGGTGTCCTGGAGCCCCTTCAGGCCCTGGCAGGGGCTCTGGGCTCTCCCTGGAGCCTTCTCCTCTCCAGCTCAGCACCCCCAGCTCTCCCAGCCTGGATCCCTGGGAACTGTGGGTCTCCAGTCCTGGAACAGCTCCGGCGCCTCCTCCGGACTGTCCATCAGCACAAGGAGCTCCCGGCGCTCTTCCCTCATTCCCCGTGTGCCCAGGGGTATCCGAGCGCTCATTTGGGCTCTCCCGCGCCGGGGGCTGATCCCTCACCGCTCCGGGGCTGGCTCGGCGCCGGCTGCTCCTCTGGGAAGCTCCTGCTGCTCCTCTGGGAAGCTCCTGCCGCCCCGGCCGGGCAGGTTCCTCCGGCTGCGCCGTGTCCGTGTCCCACAGCTGGGCGTGGAGCGAGCCCGGGCAGCAGCGGCAGCGGGAGCTGCTCCCAGCTCCGTTCCGTCCATCCCGGGCTGCGGCCGGGAACAGCCGGGAGGGCTCCGGGCTCCGACCGCCGGTCATGGCCAGAGCACAGGAGCAGCCCCCGGCGCTCTCGGATACCCAGGTAAAGGCGTGCGGGAACGCTCTGGAGAGCCGGGAGAGGCTCAGCTGAGCGCTGCATTCCCATTCCGACAAACCCTGCCCGAGGGGCTTCCCCCACGCGGGACTTGGGGCAGCGCTTTGGGGGCAGCGCTTTGGGGACCGGCCCGAGGCGGTCACGGCCACCAGTAAGGAAGGGCTGACAGCCAGGCAGGGCTTTCGCTGGGGCCGGAGCGGCTCTTCCCGGGCTCCGGCCCCGCTGTTCCCGGATGGCTCCGGGCTCCGGAGTCGCTCCGGTTCCTCGGCGGCGGCTCCAGAGGCGCCGTCGGGAGCCGCTCCCAGCACGGCCGCGGGCGGGACGCGGCTTCTCGGCCCTCCCCAGCCCCTGGCGAGGGAAACTGAGGCGGAGATCCCAGCGGGAAAACTCGGGAGGAAGAAGCAGGGAAACCCCTCCACGTGCGGCCGCGGCCGAGGGGCTGCTGAGGCACCGGCCCTGGCCCCTTCATTCCCCCCACCAGCGACGAGGGAACGCTTTCGCTGCTGTTCCTGAGCACGGCTTCGGGCAGGGATGGCCGAGGGAGACTCCGGTGTGCCAGGGGTCCCACATCCCCGGTGCCCTGGGGGGCCGAGGCTCGGGGTGGCCCCGCTCCGGGCAGGCCGTGCCCGCGCTCCCTCCGTGCCTCCCGCAGGTCCTGGTGCTGACGGGCGTCACCCTCCCGGCCGCGCTGCTCAGGTGGGTCCTGTCCCCTATCCCTCGCCCTGGGCTGGCACCTGGGGGTGGCAGCGGCTCTGCCGGGACATTCACCACCCGCCCCGTCCCTCCCAGCCTCCTGGGCAGCGGATCCGTCCTCGCTGTCACCTCCTGGCAGGGGCGCTGCTGCCACATCCAGGTGAGTGTCACCAACTTGTGGCAGTGTCAATGCTGCCATATCCAGGTGAGTGTAACCGGCTCCCAGGGACACAGGGCTGCGTCTAAGCCCGATGCAACGCCGCGCCAGCACCGGGCTTAAAGGCCCGGGCGGGGGCAGGAGGTGCGGGATGCCCAACATCCGGCACTCGCCCCGGCCCCCGCGAGCAGCCGGGCCCCAGCCTGGGAAGGGCCGTGGGAGCTCCCGGGGAACGCGGCCGCTGCCCGGGCTGCTGCCAGCAGAGCTGACGCGGTGCCCTGTCCCCAGCTGCGGCCCCTGTTCCTCCTGGCCCTGGCAGATTTCCTGGGCGCCACCGCGCTGCTGGGCACGGGAACCATCCCGCTGCTGCCCACCCCGCTCTCCGTGCCCGCCTACGCCGCCTGTCCCTACGGGCGGATGCTGACCACGGTAAGGGGACACTGCTGGGAGCAGCGGGGACCTGTCTGAGGCTGGAGAGTCCTGGGGACACTGTCCTGGGGTCCCCTCCACGGGGTGGACACGGGGACAGCTCTGCTGGGGGTCCGTGGGTGTCGGGTTGTGGAGCACGAGGAGGAAACGGACAGAGGGATGGGGAGGGTGTTGGGGGGCAGAGCATGATGAGGGGAGGGGACGGGGGCCAGCAGGATGTCGGGGTGCAGAGGGAAGGTGGAAGGTGCCCTGGCGGCGCTGGACACAGCACGATCCCCTCTCCTTTCCCTCTCCTCTCCCAGACCTCCTACGCCGTCTCGTTCCTCATGGCCGCTGTTTACGCGTACGAGTCGCACCGCACCGTCCTGGGGGGGCGAGCCCGGCCCCCGGCAGCGCTGCAGGTCCGTGCACAGCGGGGCACAGCCGGGAATCGTCCTGGCCGCACAGGGCCCTGGCAAGACAAGGGAGCAGCGGGGCGATCCAGGGCAGCCCCTTTCCCCGGGAATTCGGGGTTCCCCTGGTCCTGGCGGAGCGGGGCCGGACCCTCGGCTGCGGCCGCCCCCTAGCCCCGGCTCACGGCGCTTCTCCCGCAGGTGCGGAGCCGCTGCCTGGAGAGCGCCTGGCGGGGAATTCCCTACATCCTGGCCTGGTAGGTGCCGCCGGCGGCCCCGCTCGGAGCGGCCCGGCCGTGCCGGGATATCCCGGGACTCTCATCCATCCTTCCCCAGGCTGGTGCCGGCGCTGACGCTCCTGGCGCAGCTGCTCGCCCGCGGCTCCTCCGCCACCGACATCGCGCCCGTGGTGCCCTGGGACGGCCCCAACGCCACCTTCAGCCTCTACTGCTCCAGGTAGGGCCCCTCCGTCCCCGGCCCTGCCCGGGCATCGCTGCAGCCCCCGGGGCACCGCCGGGGTCGGGACCACCAGCGCCGCTCTGTCCTTGCAGCTGCCTCCTCCTGATCCACCCGAACCAGGACCTCTGCTCCCAGGTGGGCGCTGCCCCTCCCTGCGGGCCCGGGGTCTCCGGGGGTCGCTGGCCCCGGCCCCGCTCATTTCCCGTTGCCTCCCAGTCCGGCGGGCGGCAGAACGCGGGGCTGGAGGAGAAAATCATCTTCCTGCTGTACCTGCTGCTGGTGCTCGGCTGCTGCTCGGTGAGGTCCCGGCTCTGGGGGAGGAACTGGGGGATGCCCAGCGCCCTCTGAGCCCCGGCTCCCCCCGCAGCTCCTGTACCGGCGGGTGCGGCTCCGGTGCCGGGGGAACGCGGCGCTGCCGCTGCTGAGCCTGGGCACGGACGGCGGCTTCGGGGGCAGCGGCGGCCGCAGCGTCAGCAGAGCCTCCCTGCACTTCCAGCTGGTTTTCCTGCTCTGCTGGACTCCAGGCAAGGCCGGGGGGTGTCCCAAAGCCCCCGAGCCATGCAGGGTCACACTGAGGGCGTCCCACCAAGGAACGTCCTTCTGTGTCCCACCCACAGCCTTCCTCCTCACCATCCTCTCCTTCACCAGCGTCAGCCCTGCCTCGCTCTTTGTCCTCTACGTGTCCACAGTGAGTAAAGCCCCTTTTCCAGGGCTCCCAGGCTGGACATCTGTCCCCATCCCACGCGGGAGCTGTGACAGCCCTTGGGGACACCCTGGGCATGGCGAGGACACAGCTCTGGGCCCAGCCTGGCTCTTTCCATTGGTTTTCGGGTTGGGATCTCACTCCTTGGCTCTTCCCGGGGCCTGGATGTGCTTTAATGGTCCCCACCAAGAGCAAAGTCCCCTCGTGTCCTGTGCCACCCTGCCTGGGCTGCGCCTGCAGGGACAGGGAGCCCTGACCCTCTGTCCCTGTGTCCCCCAGGCCCTGGGCGTGTCCCTGCAGGGCTTCCTGCACAGTCTGGTCTACGGCTGGATGAGGGAGAACTTCCGTCGGGAGGTGCTGGCCCGGAGCCTCTCCCTGCACAGCCCCGGGGGGCTCAAGGCTTTCTACGACGACTCCCTGGGGGCTGCTCCCTGAGCTCCCTCCTCACCCCGATCCCATTCCCTGGGGGCTGATCCCAAAGCTCCCTCCTCATCCCGATCCCATTCCCTGGGGGCTGCTCCCTCTCATCCCGATCCCATTCCCTGGGGCTGCTCCTCCTCCCTGAGGGGGCTGCTCCCTGAGCTCCCTCCTCACCCCGATCCCATTCCCTGGGGCTGCTCCCTGACCTCCCTCCTCATCCCGATCCCATTCCCGGGGGCTGCTCCCTGAGCTCCCTCCTCACCCCGATCCCATTCCCTGGGGCTGCTCCCTGACCTCCCTCCTCATCCCGATCCCATTCCCGGGGGCTGCTCCCTGAGCTCCCTCCTCACCCCGATCCCATTCCCTGGGGCTGCTCCCTGACCTCCCTCCTCATCCCGATCCCATTCCCGGGGGCTGCTCCCTGAGCTCCCTCCTCACCCCGATCCCATTCCCTGGGGCTGCTCCCTGACCTCCCTCCTCATCCCGATCCCATTCCCGGGGGCTGCTCCCTGAGCTCCCTCCTCACCCCGATCCCATTCCCTGGGGGCTGATCCCAAAGCCCGGTGAGATTTGCACATTCCCGGCAGCTCAGAGCATCCTGGGATGGTTTGGGTGGGAAGGGACCTCAGAGCCTCCCCAGTGTCACCCCTGGCATGGCAGGGACACCTCCCACTGTCCCGGCAGGATCCCCCTGGCCTCGGCCCCTGGTGCTTGGAGTGCTATGGGAGGGCACAGGTGGGGCTGAGCTGGAGGCACCTGCAGCCCCTCCCTGCTGGAGACCCCCGACTCCCACCCCCTGCTCCGTGCAGAGAGCAGATCCACAGGGATGGAGCACGGAATCCCGGAATCACCGAGGCTGGAAAAGGATCCCTGGCAGTGCCCAGGGCCAGGCTGGACACTGGGGCTGGGAGCAGCCTGGGACAGTGGGAGGTGTCCCTGGCAAGGCGAGGGTGGCACTGGGGGGGCTCTGAGATCCCTTCCACCCAAACCATTCCAGGAATCCGGGATGTTGGGGTCACAGGAGATGGGGTCTGGCCTCCTTGGGAGGAAAGCAAAGCTAAAAATGAATCCCTGAGGGAGAATTCCTGAAGGAGGAAATTTGGGCTGCTGAGGAACAGCTGCAAGGCCATGGTGGAGTCCCCACTCCAGGAGGGATTTCAGAGCCCTGTGGCACCTGGGGACAAGGTCACTGGTGGCCTTGGCAGAGCTGGGAATGGTTGGACTCGATGGGCTCCAAGGCTTTTCCAGCCCAAATGCCTCCACAATTCCATGATTCCATGCCTTGGGAAGGGCAGAGGGACACCCGGCCACCTGCAGGTGCTGGGCTGGGTGCTGTGAACCCTCCGGAAAACCGGGATGGCCACGAGTGCCCAAGAGCAGGGACAGCCCTTGCCAAGCCAATAAACCTCCCCAGGCTCCAAACCAGGACCCAGTTCGGCTCCAGGGATTTTTTTTTAGACTAAGATTTCCTACTTTACACGAGGGTTTGGGGCTGCACGGACACACAAGGGTTAGGTAGAGGATTTACACCATCCCGAAGGATATTGCACGAATTCCTTATCCCAGCAGGGCCAGAGGCACTGGAAGACACTGGGAGACCCAGCAGGTTCCTGCTGCTCCTGCCTGGCTGCAGAGGGGAAATTCAGGAAGAGTTCAGCCCCCTCTGAGCCCCTCCAAATCCCTCTCCAGCCCCAAAAATGGGCAGGGACCGATGGAAATGGCCCAGCTTCCACTGGGAGCACTGGGAGCACTGGGAGCTGCCCCAGCTCAGGGCAGGAACAACCAACAATCCTGCCACGTGCAGAGGTGCTGGGCTCGGCCCCTCCAGGCTGCCACATCCCTCCCAAACGCTTTTTCAGGATAAGATTCCATCCCTGGATGGACGCCCGGGTGGTTCAGTGCAGTTTCGGAGCAGCAGTGCCCTGGTCCCAGCAGATCCATTCCCAAGGCAGGAAGGGGATCCCAGGCACAGGAGCTGCCTCTGGAGGCAGGGGCAGAGCAGCAGGGCTCGTCCCTGGGGATTCCAGCTCGGCAAGGCTGCGGAATTCAGCTTCTCCAGGTTTTATTGGGAAGGGGCTGCCAGGAGCTCTCAGTGCCTCGGGCAGAGCCCCGGCCCCGCCGTGTCCCTGGAGCCCAGGCTGGGTTTCCAAGCAGAGCAAATGGGATTTGGGGCCAGCTCCTCCCAGCAGCCACTGCCAGGCACTCGGGGAGCTCCGAGCCCTGCGGCTGCTCCAGCCCCTCCTCTGGCTCTGCCCCGGAGAAACAGAGCAGCGTTCCATGTCCAGCGCTTCTCCTGCTGCTCCCACCGGCTGTCCGGGGACAGGGACAACACTGCCACCTCCTCATCGTCCTCAGGGGCTGTCCTGAGCACGGCCCCCCCAGGGCTGCTCCTGCTCCTCCCGGCCGGGGCGGGGCTGCGGGAATGCCGAGGATCCAAGCGTGGACGAGGATGAAGTGTCCGCCCGGAGCCCTGGGGTCCCTCCTGCCCCGCCGGCGGCACCCAGGGGACAATTCCGAGGGACAGCCCCAGCCCAGCCCCGGGAGCAGTGCCCGGCTCCAACCCTGCTCTCCAAGTGCCCCAGGCGCGATCCCGGCCGGATCGGGGCCGGAGCTCCTCTCGAACGCTGCCCCAGCGGGGTGGGAGGTGCCGGGGGAGGCTGGGAAGGTTCTCCCGCTCCAGGAGCCCCCGGCTCAGGGGTGGTGCAGCACAGCCTGGAGGTCCTCGGGCAGGGAGCCGATGACGGTGTCGATGTAGAGACTCACCCTGTGCAGGGTCTCCTCCTTGACGGGCAGGTGCTGGCAGCGGGCCCTCACCTGCGGGGAATCGGGAATTAACAATTGCCAGGACCTTTCCCAGCCCCGTGGATGAGGCAGCTCAGGGTAAAAACAGGCAGGAAACTCCACCTGAGCCTCGGGAGGGGAAGAACTTCCCTGGATGCTCAGAGCTCTGAGGATTGCACACAAACACCGAACTTCCCTGAGCTTCCCAGCCCTCCGGGAGGGAGAACAAGGTTTCCCAAGGCACGGGTGTGATTCATGGCCCGGATTTCTCTCCACCCAGAGGAAGGAGTGCAGGAGAGAGAGGGAGGGACTCACCAGCTTCTCCCGAAGCTTCAGCACCAGGTCCACAATTTCCACCTCGGACTTGTCCTTCATCCAGGCAACGATGTCCTAAGGAGAGAGCAGCTTCCCTCAGGGACACTGCCCAAGGGATTCCCCTATGGAAAGCCTGAAGTGAAGGTGAGCAGGGGATTCCTCATCCTCATTCCTGAAACAGTGACAGAGCCCCTCCAGTGCCACCCCTGCCATGGCAGGGACACCTCCCACTGTCCCAGGCTGCTCCCAGCCCCAGTGTCCAGCCTGGCCTTGGGCACTGCCAGGGATCCAGGGGCACAAACAGCAGCTCTGGGAATTCCATCCCAGCCAGGAATTCCTTCCCAATATCCCATCCATCCCTGCCCTCTGGCACTGGGAAGCCATTCCCTGGGTCCTGTCCCTCTCCAGGTGTCCTGGAGCCCCTTCAGGCCCTGGCAGGGGCTCTGGGCTCTCCCTGGAGCCTTCTCCTCTCCAGGTGAGCACCCCCAGCTCTCCCAGCCTGGATCCCTGGGAACTGTGGGTCTCCAGTCCTGGAACAGCTCCGGCGCCTCCTCCGGACTGTCCATCAGCACAAGGAGCTCCCGGCGCTCTTCCCTCATTCCCCGTGTGCCCAGGGGTATCCGAGCGCTCATTTGGGCTCTCCCGCGCCGGGGGCTGATCCCTCACCGCTCCGGGGCTGGCTCGGCGCCGGCTGCTCCTCTGGGAAGCTCCTGCTGCTCCTCTGGGAAGCTCCTGCCGCCCCGGCCAGGCAGGTTCCTCCGGCTGCGCCGTGGCCGTGTCCCACAGCTGGGCGTGGAGCGAGCCCGGGCAGCAGCGGCAGCGGGAGCTGCTCCCAGCTCCGTTCCGTCCATCCCGGGCTGCGGCCGGGAACAGCCAGGAGGGCTCCGGGCTCCGACCGCCGGTCATGGCCAGAGCACAGGAGCAGCCCCCGGCGCTCTCGGATACCCAGGTAAAGGCGTGCGGGAACGCTCTGGAGAGCCGGGAGAGGCTCAGCTGAGCGCTGCATTCCCATTCCAACAAACCCTGCCCGAGGGGCTTCCCCCACGCGGGACTTGGGGCAGCGCTTTGGGGGCAGCGCTTTGGGGACCGGCCCGAGGCGGTCACGGCCACCAGTAAGGAAGGGCTGACAGCCAGGCAGGGCTTTCGCTGGGGCCGGAGCGGCTCTTCCCGGGCTCCGACCCCGCTGTTCCCGGATGGCTCCGGGCTCCGGAGTCGCTCCGGTTCCTCGGCGGCGGCTCCAGAGGCGCCGTCGGGAGCCGCTCCCAGCACGGCCGCGGGCGGGACTCGGCTTCTCGGCCCTCCCCAGCCCCTAAGCAAAACGTTCCCTCGGGAAGCTGGAGATGAGGAAGGGGCCATTACCGTGAGAGCCCCACCAGTAAAACTGTGCAAGCCACTTGCTGGAAACTGAGTCAGGCCAGTAATTTTTTCCCCTCTTTCAAGGCGGGAGGAGCGAGCGGGAGGTGCAGCGGCCCGAGCAGAGCGGTGGGGAACGGGAGGCGAGGAGGGGTCGGGCTGAGGATGGATTTGAACTGGGCTGGGTGTTGGTGCAGGAAGAGGCATTTGTCATGCAGCAGACAAGACTGCCAGAACGAAGACCTGGGAAATCCTAGCTCTGCCTTGTTGTTTGATGTGTTTCTACTTCCTATGTTTGAAGTCATCACAAAAAGGAAGCAAAGAATAAACATCACTGTTTCCCACTCTTGCTACGTGAAGGCCTTCTAAAGGCCGGTGTATTTATGTTCTCTTCTTCCACTCCCGGGTATGTCTTTTCCCCCTCCTTTCCCTAGGTCTCCTGCATTGGGTGTCCCAAGGAGGGCTGGGATTCCTCAGCAGGGATCCTGGGAGTTGTTGTTCGTGCTGCTTTTTTTAGAAGGCCTCTCTAAGTGTGCTGCTGTTGCCTTTTCACCCCAGCCTGGAAAGGAAGCTCGAGATCATTTTAGCAAGGAGGTAATAGAGAAGAGGGAATCTTTATTTGGAAGGTCTTCAGGAGCAGTTATGGAAAGGTGTCCATAAAAGCCCACCCCCTCCAGAGGGGTGAGGACATGTTTATAGCTTTCAGGAAATCAGCATAATTGAATAAAAGCACCGACTGGGGGAACGAGTGGCGATTCAGTTCCCCCCCCCCAGGGCCAGCCCCTTCTCTGGAGCCCCCCTCTCAGCACTGGCTCTGCTTTGTTGATGAAAATGTACCTGAGAGTCGTTCTCGGCCTTGCTTCCCAGGAAGAGCCGAGATAGGACAGGGCCTTGTACCCTCCAGGGCCTGGAGCTCTGGAATTTGTTGTGTCTTCCTGCTCAGGGAAAGACCGTGGAAAAGCACTGGAGAAACCGGCTATTAATAAAATAGACTACAGAGCTACAAACATATGTGCAAAGAGTGCGGGGAACATAGAAAAGAGAAAAGGCAGCAACCAAACGGCATCGCTACCGAAATGGCTGTTTTCTCCCCTGAAACCCAGCTTTCCCGTCTGTGGCCGTCAATGCATGGGTGCGTTTTAACCACGTAGCTGGAGGTCCTACCAATACCGCTTTCCAAGCCAACAGCTGCAGTAGATTTCTGTTTGCTTTGTGTCTGTGAGAAGTGGGATTTGTGCTGGAGAGGTGCTGTCGGGAAGAAAGGGTGGAGCAGATCGGCTCCGGGGACGTGTGGTGCAAGACTCGGGTGGCAAGGGAGGGGAGCATGGATCGAGCGGATCGAGTTGCCCTGTAATGCCGGGCGTTTGGATTCGGCCTGGGCCTGTCGGGAGAAGTCGTAACCCGACCGAGTCCCTGCACTCTCCGTGGATGTGTCAAGCAGTTCCGCAGAAAGGCACAGCAGTAATGATTCCCGAGGAAAAGGTACAGGTGAAGGCTTATGATCGGGGTGGGGGGGAGCTTCCTTGGGAATTCTGAGCCTCGGACATTTGGAGTTTTGGAGGTGGAATGGCAATTTCAGCCTTGGGCACCTGGAGGAGAAGAGGGGTCCTTATCCATAGAGAGGAAAGGCCGGTGCCCCAGTGGGTCAGGTGCAGAGGAGGAGCTGGCCAGGGAACGAGCAGCGAGTCCTTTGTGCAAATCCCCGCCCTGACGCTGGGACCGGCCACGGCCCCCGGTGTGAGCTGTGGGGACGATGAGGGGGCGGCTCCTGCCAGGGGCTGTTTTAGGAGGGGCGTCCTCAGCTCCCTTCTCCTGCGTGGAGCTGCTGGAGGGGAGGGGCTCACGCCGGGCTCCCGGCGGTCTCTCGTGCGGCAGCCGTGAGAGCGTCTCGCAGGGTGTGGGGGAGCAGCACCGGCATGCGGCGGGATGTGCAGCGTTGCTTCAAGGAGGACAAGCCTTTGTGCCAGGCAGCAGCAGGTGAGCCAGCGCGTGGCTTTGCCGGGGGCGTCCTTCTCCTTTTGCCTTTGGATTTCATCTTGCCAGTCCCTCCCAAGTGCCCTCAGTCCCTCCCCAGTGACCCCAGAAAAAACACAGGGGGTTAGGAGGACAAAAGGAGTTGAAATCGAGGGAAGGGAAACTCCTCTTCTATTGCCGGTTCTTGAACTGGGGAGGGATCCCCCTTTATGTGTGATTTAAAGTGTCTCGACTGAAGCAAAACCTGCCTTGTCCAGGGTGTGAGGGCTATCAATGGACAGGTAATCCCCAAGTTCCATTTCAAGTGGAAGGGGAAAGATATTGGTGCTGTTTTAGGGGTTTGAATTGAGGGTAACCCCTCCCCCCCACTTTCCATCATCCTAAGGTTGAAATGCCCTGTTGTCCCTCCTTGTAGGGGTTTGAATCGAGGTAAAAATCCCCCTTTTCCCATCACTTGGGAGATGTACATTGAGGAGAAGCCCTCTTTTTCTGCTGTTTGACGGGGTGAAATGGAAGGGGAGAAGGCACGTGTTTGCCATTGTATCGCTTTAAGGTGAGGTGAACACCCCCTGCTGCGCCACTTTCAGGGGTTCGATGGAAGGAAAGCCCAGCTTTTCCAGCCCTCGAAGGGCTGAAATCAGGCCCTGCCGCTGCATTGGAGGGCGCTTCTGCCCGTGTGCCGGCAGCAAATGCGTTGCGCGGGAGCACTCCTGGCATCGCGCCGGGGAGTTTCTGAGGTGGAAGGGGAATTTGGCGTCCGGGCTGCGGGCAGGGAGTGAGAGAGCGGCGCCGGTGCAGCCGCGGGCCGTGCGGAGCCGAGGCAGCACGGCCGGGGCTGCGGGCGGGAGATGCGGCGCGGAGCTGCGGCGGTGCCGCCCGCTCCGGGCACGGGGCTCGGGCGCGGCCGGGGGCCCCTCGGCTCGGTGCCGGTGCCGCCGGGCAGGCGGGGGGCGGGCGGGGCTGTCCCGGCGCGGGGCCGCCCCCGGCTGCCCGAGGAGCCGCTCCCGTGCCCGGTGCCGGGAGCGCGGGGCCGCCGCCGGTGCCGCGGCTCCCCCCGGCCCGTGGGACGGCGCCGGCCCGGAGCGAGTCCCCCCGGCAAGCAAGGGCGCTGGGGGCCGCTTGCGGGCCGTCAGCTTCAGGCTGTGCTTGCGAAAGTCACCGAATGGAATGGAGGGGAAAACCCTGCCCTGATCCCCCGCCGCCACCCCCGGCTTCTTGTCCGTGCGCTTCGTCACCTCAATGCTCCAGTAAACACGCTTGATTTTTCTCTGTTTCCATTTCTACACATACAGCTGCATTTAGGCAGCGGTAGCGATATTTCGTCAAGAGCGGTATTTCTGTATGGCTTTTATTCCAATACAACAATAGATTGTTTTGCCATCAGTTATTATTGTGAGTACGTAGCCTCTGTTCTGGCTGGGTTGAGGTAGTGTGCTGTTATTAATTTTGTTAGGGTTTTATTCTGTTTATATTTGGATTATTGTTGTTATAGGGGTTTTATTTGTTTGGTTTCTTTGGTTGTAGTACATGTTTTATAGTTGTGGATAATTTGGGAGATATTTTTTATGGTTAGATTTCTTTCTTGGTTTCGTGTCTGTTTATAGGTGGCATTTTTGTTTTGATGGTGTGAGGTGTTACAGCTTTGTTGAGTTAGGAATTTTTTTTTTTTTTGTGTCGTTAATTCCTGTTTATTTGTAGGTTTTTTATTGTTGTGGTTTGATTTGCTGGTTTGTTGCCTGGTGTTTTTTATTAATTTTATTTCTGGGGACGTGGGCATTCATAGGGTGGATTTCTATCGGCTGTTTCGTTCTTTGTGTAGTGGGTTTTTTTGTTTTTTGCTAGTTTGGAGTGGGGTTTTTTATGTTGTCAGGTAGCTTTTTCGGTTTTGAATTACTTTTATAGGGTATGGGTTACTATTTACGAATTAGTATCAAGGCAGAGCTCTGGGTTAGACGAAAGGCTCTGAGTTTAGTGAGTTGGTTTGCTTTGGTTCTTTTCAGTAGGTTTTGTAATTTGTTGTGAGGTGTTCTCTGCCGTTGCTTTTTATTTTTGTTTCATTTTTCTGATGTGACAGGAATTGTTGGTGAGGAGGGCCTGGTGTCTTTCTTTCGTTGGCAGTCGGTTGTACGGTGGAGCTTTTGTAGCGCGTGTTATTTGGTTTGGTTTTGTTTTGTTAGTGAGATGAAAGTTATTTAGGGTTTTACTGGAAATTTTTTGTTGTTTTTCTTAGGTGGAGAGGGTTTATAGCTTGGCTGCGTTTGGGAGTATGCATTTTTGGGAAAGTTCATGGTACTTAGGGAAGTTTCTGGGGGGTTTTTTTGTTGGTTGGTGGACACGTTGTGATTTTATGGGCGATTCTTTGGAGGCAATTTGATGCTGTTTGTTTTGTGTTGTTGCTTTTAGGAACAGGATTTTTCCAATAGGTTTTTTGATTCCGGTGGTTTTGTGGGTTTTTTTTCCCGGTGAAATCGGTTTAGGGGCGGATTCGGCCGATTCTTAAAAAATAATGGTGTTGTCATGTTTCTTGATATAATGATGTTGTTGGTTGGGTCTTTTGATAGTTCAGGCAACGTGTTTAATTGTGTAACATTTTCTGTCTTTCTAGTAGTTATTTTAAATACTTATCTCTTAAAAAAAAATTTGTTTTGGAGACAGTTTATGCCTAGAATGTGTGGGGTTTGGGGGCTAGTTGGAATGGGACTGGTTTGTATTGATGACAGTCGCACGGGTGGACGTGAAAGAGTCAGGCACTCACTCAGGTCACAGAGCCACCAAGGCTGGCCGGAGAGAAGAAGAGCCAAAGAGAGCCAGCCTCTCTTTATTCTTACATTTATACCTTTTCATGTACAATCAAGGACTGGACAATGAGGTTACCACCTCTCCAATTCCATAGGTGAGAAACCCAGTCCATCAGCTTTCTCCGCCTTTGGGAAAGGAATGACAATACCAAAGGTACGAAACAATCCTTGGCTGGTTAGCTAAACATGGACTAGGTTTATGTAAAATCTATGAGAACCTTTTCTACTAAGTATCAACACAGCACACTGTAAAATCAGGGCCACAGATGACATTTGCATAAGGCTGTTTTTAAGGGATTGTTTGAGCTTTTGGTGATTTTTAATTTTTTTTTTGTAGATGTGTTTTTGTAGTTGAGATTTTTGTCTGTGTTCGGTAAGGTCCAGAGTGTGTCTGTGTTTGGAGTTTTTCGTTCCAGCGAGTCTGGTTTATTTCTTGTGAGTATGGAACGCTTGTTTTGGGTTTGAGGTGATGTGAGAGAATGCATTTGTTAGGGTTTTATTCTGTTTCTCTTTGGACAATTGTTTCCTGTAGTATAGGGGTTTTATTTGTTTGGTTTGTTTGATTGTCCTACGTGTTTCGTAGTCGTGGATAATTTGGGAGATGCTTTTCACGGTCAGTTTTATTTTTTGGCTTCGTGTCTATTTATAGGTGGCATTAGTGTTTGGATGGTGTGAGGTGTTATGGAGTTTATGGTAGGAGTTTATGGACTCAGGAATAATTTTTTTTTTGGTGTCATTAATTTAAGTTTAATTGTGGTGGTTTTTATTTTGGCAATTTGATTTCTTTGTTGTTTTGGTGTTTTGTATTGGTTTTATTTTTGGGGACATGGGCATCTACATGGTGGATTTGATAGGCTACTCTTAAACTTGGAGTAGTGATCTGTTTTTTTCTTTTGTGGTTAGCATTTTTTTGTGTTGTTAATGAGCTTGTTTCTTTTTTGAACTTACTTTTATGAGGTTTTGGTGCTTATTTATGTTCTTATCTGTAACGTTTTTGATGTATTGTGGACGTGTTGGAGTTTTGGGTTTTTTTAGCATCGTTTGTAGGAGTTGAAATATTTGTTTTGGGGACAGTTGACGCTTAGAATGTATGGGGTTTGGGGGCTTGTTCTAATGGGATTTAAAAAAATTTCTTGTAGGTAGGTTTGTTTTAGTTTTGAATAGGGTTAAATGGTGGGGGTTTCTTTCATGTCAGCAATAGAAATAGGTTTTGGGTTTCTCCGTGGTGATGGGATCGGCGTGCATTGTGTATTAGCGCTGAGGAAGGTTTCCTGTCTTTGTGGTTTTGATGTGTTAGGTTAATGAAGGTGTGTGGTTTAAAAGATGCCTGCAATGCACGAGAGCAGATGCTGCCGCGGCTGCTGCGAGTCGGCTCGCAAGGGCTCCCAGGCAGCCTGGCCCGAGGCGCGTCCCGGGGCTGAGCTCGGCGGCGGTGCTGCCGCCTGGTGGACAGAGAGCGGCGCTGCGGCCCCCCGGCGCAGCGCCCGGCCCCCCGCCGCCGCTGTCCCCTGCTGGGTGCCGCGGGACAGCGGCGACGGCCGTGGCTGCCGAGCGTGGCGAGGGCGAGGAGCGGCAGCGAGCGGCGGTTTCTGTAAAGGGAGGGGAGGGGAGGGGAGGGGAGGGGAAGGGAAGGAGGGGGAGAAGGGCAAAGGTCCGCGGGCGGGGTCGAGCGGGGCCAGGGCGCTCCAAGGAGCGGCCACCGTGCGGGGCGGTGACCGAGACGAATGGCAGCGGCGGGGCCGGTTCGGGCGGGCGGGCGGCGGAGGCGCGGTGGCAGCGCGCCACGGGCCGGGGGCAGGGGCCGAGCGGGGTCGCAAGGGAGCTGTCGCGGTGCCCCTGTCAAGAGGGCGGAAGTAACCGGGGCAGCCGGCGGTTCGGCCTTCAGCCACACTCAAGATGGCGGCGAGGAAGGGCGGAAGTCGCGGGCCGCCACACCTAAGATGGCGGGGCGGCGAGGCGTGCGCTCGACCTTCCCAAGATGGCGGCGCCGAAAAAGGCGGGAAAAAGAGGACCCCGGGGCGTCCCTCCGGCTGCCTGCGCGGAGTCCCGGAGCCGACGCGGACCCAGCGCGATTTCCCCGTCGTTTCCCGCTGAAGGGACACGGGCTGCGGCGCCGGCGGCGCCGGGTGCGGACGGGAACCGGGCGGGCACGACAGGCAACGGCGGGGACGGACGCCTCGGCGCGGTGCCGGGGGCCTTCGGCGTCCCGTAGCAAAGATGGCGGCAGGACCGGAAGCGGCTTCAGCCACACTCAAGATGGCGGCGAGGAAGGGCGGAAGTCGCGGACCGCCACACCTAAGATGGCGGGGCGGCGAGGCGTGCGCTCGACCTTCCCAAGATGGCGGCGCCGAAAAAAGGCGGGAAAAAAAGGACCCCGGGGCGTCCCTCCGGCTGCCTGCTCGGAATCCCGGCGCGACGTTTCCCCGTGGTTTCCCGCTGCGCGGACACGGGCTGTGGCGTCGGCGGCGCCGGGGGCGGGCGGGAGTCGGGCGGGCGCCGACAGGCAAGGGCGGGGACGGGACGCATCGGCGCGGTGCCGGGGGCTTTCAGCGTCCGGTAGCAAAGATGGCGGGTGGACTGGAAGCGGTTTCTGCCACACTCAAGATGGCGGCGAGGAAGGGCGGAAGTAATGGGATGCCACACCTAAGATGGCGGGGCGGTACTATGTGCGGTTGACCTTCCCAAGATGGCGGCGCCGCGCGCATGCGCGTTCGGCAAGGCCTTGAAAAGGCGGGAAAAAGAGGACCCCGGGGCGTCCCTCCCGCTGCCTGCGCGGAGTCCCGGCGCCGACGCGGACCCGGCGCGATTTCCCCGGCGTTTCCCGCTGAGCGGACGCGGGCTGTAGCGTCGGTGGCGCCGGGCGCGGCCGGGAATCGGGCGGGCGCCGACAGGCAACGGCGGGGACGGACGCCTCGGCGCGGTGCCGGGGGCCTTCAGCGTCCGGTAACGAAGATGGCGGGGACCGGAAGCGGCTTCTGCCACACTCAAGATGGCGGCGAGGAAGGGCGGAAGTAATGGGATGCCACACCTAAGATGGCGACCCTGTGGGACGCGCCCTCGACCTTCCCAAGATGGCGGCGCCGCGCGCATGCGCGTTGGGCGGGGCCGACGGAAGGCCGGTATAAAGGCGGCCCCGCGGCGCCCCTTGGGCTGCGTGCGCGGACCCGACGCGACTTCCCCGGCGTTTGCAGGTGGGCGGACACGGGCTGGGGCCGGCGGGCGGGCGGGAGCCGGGCGGGCAGCGGGGGGGACTGGTGCGGGGCCGGGCCTGGAGGCTGCAGCCTTTTCCCGGGCACGGCTTTGCCAGGGACAGTTTCCGCTGCCCGCAGCTCTCCGTGGGTCCTGGCTGGGCTTGGGGCTGGGCCGGCAGCCAAATCCTCTTTCGATGTGGAACATTGTACTTTTTATGTTTATTGTCGCCTTAAGGCTCAAATTAATACGCTTGAATTTTACATATTTACATTTCTGTGTATACAGTTCTGTTTAGGTAGTGGTAGTGATGTTTCATAAATAGTGGTATTTATATATGGCTTTTATTCCAACATTTGATTTTTTTGCCATAAATAACGTGTTGTTTTTTTCATTGTATTATTTACTATGCGTAATTTGGTTTCCAAGTAAAGATAATTTTATGGATGGGCTTGTTTGCATTCGAGGTGAAACAAATGTAAATAGTTTTTTTTTTAATAGGTTTCTGATATGTATTATTGGGACTTTGTTTTTGTTTCTTGTACGTTGGAGTTCATGTTGTCTGGAGGGCCAGCTGGGATGGTGGAGTTTTGAATGTCAATTAATTAGGTGGGTTTGTTGGATGTAGTTTTTAGTTTTTGAAAGTTTTCTTACTTAGTGTTTGGAAGGTGGTTTTTAACAATTTCTTGTACTGTTTTATTCTGTTCCTTATGGTGTACGATGAGGGATATGGTGCATTTATTTAATATGTTATGTTTGCTAGTTGAAGCCTTGATAAGGTTGTTTTTGACACGAGTTCTGGTGTTAGATGTAACTTTTTGGGGGGGGGTGTTATGTTTCTAAAGGGTTTGTCTTTTGAGATTTAGGATGGTGCTGCGGGCTGTAGTGTGAGGTAGAGGCTTGGCTTTTAGTCATTTAGTGGTGGTTTTTATTATTTTGTTTGGGCTGGTTTGAGGTAGTGTGCTGTTATTAATTCTGCTTGGGTTTTATTCTGTTTATATTTGGATTATTGTTGTTATAGGGGTTTTATTTGTTTGGTTTCTTTGGTTGTAGCATGTGTTTTGTAGTTGTGGATAATTTGGGAGATATTTTTTATGGCTAGATTTATTTCTTGGTTTCGTGTCTGTTTATAGGTGGCATTTTGGTTTTGATGGTGTGAGGTGTTTGGAAAAGTTCATGGTTTTTAGGGAAGTTTTGGGGGTTTTTGTGTTGATTGGTGGACACATTGAGATTTTATGGGCGATTCTTTGGTGGCAATTGGATGTTGTTTGTTTTGTGTTGTTGCTTTTAGGAACAGGATTTTTCCGATAGGTTTTTTGAGTCCGGTTGTTTGTTGCTATAGTTGAGATTTTTGTATGTGTTCACTAAGGTACAGGGTGTGTTTATGTTTGGAGTTTTTCCTTCTAGTGAGTGTGGTTTATTTCTTGTGAGTGTGGAACGCTTGTTTTGGGTTTCAGGTGGTGTGATGTAATTCATTTGAGGCCTCAGCACCCTCACAGCCAAGTGTTCCCTCCTAATATCCTGCCTCAACTCTTTTCTTTCCAAAGCAGGTGAATCTGCAAATACCCAACCTCAGCTTTCTTCCTTCAAAATGAGGTGAGTCTGCCAACTTCTTTGCTAAATTCTTACTTGTGTTCTCTCAAAAAACCGCCAGGGCAATCCCAAAATACCGACACGTGCCCTTTTCCCTCCTCCCGTCCCTCCCTCCCAGCAATGCGGCGGGAATGCCAACGATGGGAAGAAGCTGGAAGAAGCTGGAAGAAGCCAGCTTGTACCCGGTGGAGGCCGTGGCGTGTGCACCACAGAAGGAGCTGCTGAACGTGAAAGGCATCAGTGAAACCAAAGCCGACAAAATCTCGGTGAGGATGTTCTGGAACTTCAGGCTGAGATATCCACAGGTTTATTTCTGCTGCCTGAAAGCATTGTGGTGAATTTGGAAGGTCTCCAAAGGGCAGGAGAGAGGGGATTAGAGGGGTGACGTGACTTGTGATGGGTAAAGGCCAAAGGCACCAGGACAGGGCTGAAGGGAACGAGGGGAGGGTTTTTCCATCAAACACGCCGCTGTCGGAGCTTTTTCCAGGAGCAGAATTTCAGACCTGTCCAGAGGTACCAGCTCGTGCAAGGTCTGTGAAATGTGCATGGGATGATTGAGGCACCTCTCCACGAGGCAGGAAACATTAATTGCTGGGGGTTAACGAGCACCGAGAGCTCTCCTGGCGCTGCTCAGTTGGGTTTTCCCTCAGGCTGAGGCAGCCCAGCTGGTTCCCAGGGGCTTCACCACGGCCCCAGAATTCCAGCGGCGACGCTCGGAGATCATCCGGATTCCCCCTGGCTCCAAAGAGCTGGACAAGGTCAATGCTTCAAGGTCAGCATTTTATTCTTTCTCTTTCCTGCTTCAGCTCAGTCTTCGGGCTGGGGTTCTTTAAAAATGCTATCTTTTACCAAATTAGAAAGCTGGTTTAATGTGTAAACCTCCTCTGCTCTCCATGGATACAGAATATGTGACCTGGAGCCCGAGGGCACAGGGAGATCCTGATCTTAGATCCTGATCAGAGGCTGTTCTGCAGGCAAGAAAGGCCCTTCCACTGCTTGATAAAATCTGCTGAACTTTCCATTAATCACATTCATCTGCAAGTGGGAGCCAGCTCCTTGTGCAGCTCAAAGAAAGCAAGAGCTGCACCCAAGTTAAATGTTACACAATAGGATGGATTTCAGGAATATGAAAAGGCAAATGAACTTTTAGCCTTAGAAGCAGCTGGAGGAGCAGGTGCCTCGGGCTGAAGGTGGTGAGATCCCATCCCATTTGGCTGGGGGCTGCACCCAGGGTTTCATCCTGTGTTTCTCAGGATGCATGATGAAGCCTTGGGAGAGGCCAGGGATTCATTGCTTTGGACGTTGCTTGCCCTGGGGAGCACAAGGTGTCAGCACCAGTCAAACAATGTCAAGCTTCACGATTGGAAGCAGATTGGTTGAAGCTGGAATTGTTCCTGATGGGTGTTCTTAATTTCATTTTCCTGTGGAAAGGTTATTGAAAAAGCTGTTCCAGGTACTTGGCTCATGCATTCTGACAAGGTTAAAATTTAAACTTGTTCAAGGGGAAGATCACGTGTGTTTCAGGCCTAAATGCATAATTATTTTAATATTGCTAAGGCATCTGTGACCTCAGCACAGAAGTGTCGTGAGATGCAATGGCAGAAGCCAGACAGGAGGAGGACAGGGGTAAAGCTTAAAACAGCCTCATTAAAATGCATTTTTCTCAGGTTGAGAAAATGATGAGAAGCAGCCCTTGATCCGTTTTCCTGAAAGCAGTGATGAAATGCTCAAGAGGCCAGTTTCATTCTTATTAATAGCTTTTTTATTAAGAAGGATGAAAACTGTCTAATGTGGTACCTATGAAGGAATGCAGCATCATTTTCATTATGACCACGAACATTTATTAGTGGCATAAAATTACCCTGAGGCAGGAAAGTCTTCTACTATTGCACGCATACACCTGGTTCTTCCAGCTGCTGCTTCATATCCTGCTGTAATGAAATACCTCCTCGAGGTGCATCAAATAAACAAGTCAGAATACCACAGACCCAATACTATGATCATATTTGTCATTTTCCATTGTAAACTCTAAGCTTCCTTTCAGTAGAGACAGCAAATGAGTACTTGAGTCACTCCAAGGAATCACAGCCCCTCCACCTCCTTCGACTCTGTATTGATATCTGCAGAAAGCAATTTAATCCATCTTTTCTTCCCACTCCACGCAATGAAAAGACAAAAACCGTCGTTTGAATTACATTAGCCTTCAGGTCTTCCTAAAGGTAAATAATGTTGCCTGCAGGTTTACATTGGGGATTAAGTGTCTGCCTTCTGAATAACTCTGGGAATAAATTAAATGAAGGGAGGCACAGCCTTTAGCTCTTTTTCTGGGGCTCGTTTCAGATTGTGATTTTTACGCAGCACTTCTGTTTCACCTGTGTTTGAGGACAAAATAGAAAATGTTTTCAGAAAATACCTTCCCTTGCCCTTCCCTTTTCCATTCTCTTAATATAAACATGAACCTTTTTTTTGTTTTTTTCAGCTCTCTCAGAATGGTGAGGCTGACGAGTGATATTTCACATGGACGTGGCTGCTTTGTGGCTCACCTTTGGGTTCTCAGCTCTCCATGAGAGATCCATCACCTCTTCTCTGGTGAGACACCAGATCCGGGCAGCACTCAGTGAGTGACTCCTGCAGCGCAGGATGGTCCCCTCCTACCTTGGGAAAATATTTCAAAGGTTACTTGTCAGTTCTGTGTTCAAGGTATAAATGTTCATTTCTAAGTGTAGAGGTCTGAAGATCCAGCTAACACATTTCCATTTTTCTTACACAGAGGACTGAATGAATACTTGCAAGAAAAAGCTGTATTTGTTTTTAGGATGGTAGTACAGGTTCTGCTTTTAAAGCACTTTGGACCACTAGATCACCATGTGGTCTTTCCAGGTCTCCAGACTTTGTCAGTGGAAAGGAAGGCACACAGTGAAGCAAGGAAATGCTTCCTTCCATACTGCTTAACTACAGCAGGAACCCGTTTTGTTTTGTTTTGTTTTGTTTTGTTTTGTTTTGTTTTGTTTTCATATGGGTTATTTTGTATTCCTGTGTCCTCTCCTAAAATCAGGAAGGCTAAGGACTGATTCCAAATATTTCACTCCCAGTTGACTTTGACATGTCTTTTTTTTTTTCCTCCCCTCTGGCTCTCCTTGGGTTTAGATGGTTGGTTTGAATTATCCCTGGTTTGCTTCACAGTATGACTAAGCAGGCTTTTAATATAAACACCAGAGCACAAAAAAATCGAGATGAAGGAACTGTTCCACTTGACTTAAAGCATTGTGTCTCCTGGAATGGGATACCTGAGGTCTGGGATACCTCAGCTGTAGAAATCAGGTTCTGATAATTGCAAATCCTATAGGATATTTCAAAATTAATTGTTTCTTCTCAGTGGGAGCTGTGTAGTGTTTGAGTGCCTGTTTCGTTGAGCTTAGGCTGCTCTTAGGGTCCATGAGCCCTGCAAAAAAAAGGGACGGCAGCTAAAAACCAGTAAAAAAAATACTTTGTGTGATTTAGCAGCCTAATTGGAAACAGAAAGCAGAATACTGTTTAGCTTCATGGCAGGGGAAAAGAGTTGGTTTTGGGTCTTTGGAAATATATATAGCTCTGATTTAGTATTCAAGGTAGTAAGCAGCCCTGAGTGTAGAAAAGAGTATTTGTAGGCTATCTTTTCCTGGCTTTTGAAAATTGAAATGCAGTCGCTTCCCCTGGAAGACTTTTCCTTATTTAGCCTGCAGCCTGTCTTTTTTCCCTCTCCATGTCAAGGTCACAGGCAAGAACCGGCAAAGCTGCGTCTGTGTCTGTGCCAGGAGGGGCTGACACTGGAGAGAGGGAAAGGGACACCAATCCCTGCTGCCTTCCCACGCCTGCAGCACTCAGTGGTGCCCGTGCCTGACGCTTTGTTTGGCTCAGGCATGGACTCCTTTCCTTCCACAGGCACAGCTACAGCCATGGATTTCTGCCCCAAACAGATGGAAGCGGATTCGGCCGCTCCTCCTCCAGGCCAGCCCTCCTTCCAGAGGAACTGGGGGCAGATTTCCCTCTGGGAAAAGGACAGTGAGGAACAGCAGGGGCTGGCACAGGCCTCAGCAGAGGCTCGTGCTGGCACTTCCATGGATGCTTTGCTGTCCAGCGGGGTATGGGAACAAGCTGCTGCTGAGAGGGCTCAGAAGGAGCATCTCCTTAGACTTATCCCTTCAAGTTTGACAATGACAGCATGCTAAGGGAGAGCAGAAAGTCTGAATAATGCAGAAATCAGTTTGGCACATGTGGGAGTAATGCCTGTGTGTTTCTTTTCCTAAGTGCTGCAAACAGGTGGGGACTGCAGCTGTCTGAAAAACTTCATCTTATTTCTAAAAAGGGTTTTGATTATTTTTTGAATCATCCCCAAAATGAGATTTTTTTCAGTTTTGAGGTGGTTCTGATTTGCAACAAATACTGTTTAAAAGACAGAGACAGACAGACACTATAAAGGGTAAAAAACCCCATGCAAACACAACTTGCTAAAAAAAAATCCAGAATTAAGATGGGACCATACCCTGACAGAGAGAGCCTTCCAGCAATACTTTCCAACATCTCCCTTGGCTGATGTGCCACAGGAGCTGGAAGTCATCACGTCTAGTGAGACTTTAACCCTTTACTTGAAAGGCCACAGTGACTTCAGTGCTCATGGTTTTTGTGGGATCAAGACAGGCCGTCACCCCATAGGTGGTGGCCTGTCTTGGGGCTGGAGATACACGAGGATCTCAAACTGTGGATTAATATTGAAATAAGTCTTAAAATTGTTAGAGCCATGCACCCATATGGAGATAAATGACTTTAAATGGACTTTGAAGCAATTGTGGAAATTTCTATGCTAAGAACTTGTTCATATGAAATTGTGATAAAGCTCTGAACATAAACTGGAATTTGAAACCCATGGCTTTCGGCTGCCTTTCAGGGGAGGCATTTTATTTTCACCCTGCGCTTGTGGATTTTGGTAATCCAAAATGAAAATCTAAGTGAGATCGAAGGGTAACTGCCACGTGCCATGTTGCATTGAGTTATTTTATATGGGAGTTATTTTACGTAGTTCTGGCAACGCACAGGTTGCCACAATCTTTTCATGCTCTCATTTATAAAAATCTTGCCCAAGAAGGTGGCTGTGGGTGGTTACTGAGAGCAATGCACGAGGCAGCTGCTCAGCTTGTCCTGGCAGGAGCACGGACTGCATGGGCAGGGCTGTTTGCACAGATGGTGTCTCCACGTGGGTTTGCCACTTCTCCCTCAAGTCTGCCCTCAGCCCCTCTCCTTGAACTCTCTGGCTTTGGGGGGTCTCTGCTTTGCTGCTTGTCCGAAGAGCACCGTGCAGCACTTTCAGGGAGAAATAAACAACCACTAGGTATTAATTGCTTAATCAGTCACCTTGTAGTTCTTGGCCTCAGGATTGACTCTGTTGGCTCGTACACAAGCCAGCCCCAAAGCTGGCATTAAAAATGATTCCTCTGAGTCTGCAGTGAGGTGGCCCACGTGGGCCATCCTCCCAAGCATGCCTGTCTCTCCTGTGCTGTGTGCCCACTGTCAGTTAAACTGATACTAAAATCAGATATAAACAAAGGGCACATCCATACCTGGGGGCAAGTACATGTGGTATGCAGGTGATATTTTGTCTTTGAGCTTCTTGGGCTAAGGATAAATGGATGATTCTCTCCCTTCCTTGCTTTTTCTCCAAACAACAACAAAAAACTGCTCCCTTGAATTCCAGTGCAAATTAATGGAAGTCTGGGGGAGAAGAAACAGACAAAGAAACAAGAAGGTGTTTTGTATTTAGGTTTTTCTTTCCATCTCGTGGCAGATGGGTTCGGTGTGTTTTACAGCCACCTTCTGAAATCAGTCTGTTACTTTGCCATTCCTTTGTAAGAGAGTAGCAGTGCAGAATCTTTATCATATTGATCATTCCACAGGCTTTCATCTGGGGCCTAGGATAATACGCAGCATTGTTACTGCTTTCTTATTTTTCATTTGTATCCTATTGATTTGCTGCCAGGAACGTACAGGTCAATTTGCAAAAAGACGGGCTATGAATTATTTTGTTTCTAAAAGATGATGCCACGATGGGAATGCTTTTATAAGGCTGTCAGGTCTTTAGGTTTGTTTTTTCTCCTCTCAGGAGTGCAGCACGTTCATAGATCAGTGGCACGGTTCCACCTGGATTTACACCCGGAGCATCCGTGACTTTCACATCGTTCACATGGGTAAGTGGCTGTACACAAGCCTACACTTAAATTGGAATTTTACTCCTGGGGAATGGTTCTTCTCTCACTCCTCCCTGTACAACTCAGAAACAACAAAGGCAATACAGTTACACTGATGTAAAAGAGAGGGGAGGAGGGGAAGGGACGCTCTCTGTGTCTGATCACAACAAGCCACCAAGGTTTAGCATCCCCAGGTGACAGGTTACGAAAAGTTATTCCTGGTCCATATTTTTTGTTTGCCATGGTAACATCAGTTTACTAGCAAGCAGTAGTAGTCTGCTTCCTGACAACTTTGTACGCAGAAGGCCCACCTTTGAAACAAAAGGAGGACTCCAGTTTTCCTTATCTTTATTTGACTTGCTGTTGTTAGACTCTAGCCACTGGTAAAGCAAGGATTACAAAAGGATGCGAAATTTCACTTTAATTCCTTCAGTGCAAAACTCCTGCTACGTAATTTCCAAGGGGTCGGGTTTCCATTACTCCATGCAGAATGTGTTAAGTGCGGTAGGCTGATGTATCCATGCACTGTGTTAGGTGCTATTATTCTTCCCTGGAACCCGTCCAGGTAAAACAAACCCACAGTGAGGGGCTTCCAGTTCATGTTCTATTTACAATGCATTGAATTTTCCTGGCATCCTTTCAGCAGGAGCAATTTGACAAGGGACATTTTTATAGCACAGAACACCTTTTCCTGCCAGTGAAGATTTTCAGTTTGGGGATCAGTGTGATGTTCCATCCTGGTTTGTGGCACGGAATTGGATATTGATGTTAAACTGTACTCTTACCAGCACAGTCACTGGAATTACCTTCCCAGTCTGGGAAATTGTATTCTAAATTATAGATCATTCATGGAGACACAGTCCAAATGAATGCCCTTATCTTACAGGAGTATTTCAAAGAATGTTTTCATTTGTTTTCTTCTCCTACTTGTCCAAGTTTTGCCTCACATTTTGACACCATTAGGATATAACTGTATTGGACAGGAGTGAGGTCAAATAAGATTTCCTGCTTTTAGGGGAGGTGTGAAGTCACAAAATGTGCTGTGTCTGGGTGCTAAGTGCCTGTTAAATCTAGCACAGCAACATACATACACACATACATACATACACACACATATATACATATATATATATAAATCCTTCAGTATGTATTTATTTTAATATTTGAGGAAAAAAGATTAGCATGTTCCAAAACTGCTGAAAATTGTCTGAAGCACTGTTGTGCACTAAAGTGCTATTTACAGACACAAAAATCCATTCCTTCTTGATAGTATTCATGACTGCTTAAGCTGAGTTGAGAGGTTTTTAAAACATTGGAGAATTAGTGGAAAATGCCAAATCCTTTCAGGGATTACTAAAGAATCTTTGATTTTTACATGTTTTTATATAAAAAATGTTTCTGAATATTAGCTTTAGAACATCTAAGTTGTAATTTCAAGATCTGCTCTCCTTTATAAGCATCAAAGGTGTTGCAAAATGGTCAAAATCTTCTGCTTCAGTAGAGCTCAGAGTATTCATCTGACAGCTCAACAAACACAAGGAGTTTCATGTTCTGCTTTAATCTTAAATATTGCTCTATAAGTCACAGTAACTGCTTTCCACCAAAGCTGACTTCTGCTTCATTTCAGAGACCTGCCAAAAGAAAGCCTTGCATCTGTCAACAACTTGTGAAAAGTGATTCCTCATTTCTGAGATGGCTACCAAGAATGAGAGATGTAGCAAGAGTTTCTAAGTTCCTCAGACGTTTAGAGAAGACCCCAAGCCCCTTCTGCAGTAGTGAGTATGGATATTTATTTCTCAACTCAGATTTATGGATTGACTGAGACATTCTGACTGCTACAATGACACTTTCAGAAGCTGGGATATTTGTAGGGAACCAAGGAGCAGAACCCTGACCTGAACTTACTGCTGATGCACTGCCTGCAGTGCGTGAGCAAACACATGCACAAACCCAGCATTTCGGAGCTTCTCTGTACACCTGGCAGCTAAACCAGATTCGTATTTGCTTCACTCTTAGTGGAAAAGTAAAGAAGCAATGAAATACGAGTTACCTTAGTGTCTGCCTGTAAAACTTTTCCCTGGGTGATAAAGGATTAACTGCATTAATTACTGTTTTTCCCAGCACTGCTATACAGTGCCTGGGTTAAGAGATGATTCCTGTCCTAGCTACTGAACTGTTCTTGGGGAAGTTCTCTGTTGAAGGCGGTGTTTGTGGGTGGGTGGAGCCCTGGCCAGTGCCAGGTGGGTCAGCTCCTGTCGGGGCTGCTGCCTCCTTGCCCAGCCTGCAGGTCACTGAAGGGCTACTGATGCACCATCTGTTGGCCTGGCTCTTGGAATGGGAACGATTCATGGCAGGAGCCCAAATCATGAAGAAACGCTCAGCCCTGGCTCGGGGATACACATATTTATGAAGCTTCAACGCAGTTATTTCATGTTGGTTCCCACTAACAAGGAGCTCTTCTGGGCATTTTTGCCTGTAAAGCCTTTCCTCTCTTTCTGCTAACTTTTGGAAGTGCATTCCAGAGCTCTGGCAAGCCCCCACCTTTTGCACAGTGCTGTTCCAGGGCTACCCAAGCAAATCCAGTTATCCGTGTGCTCAGCGGAGCCTCGGTGATCCGGGCCGCACTCTCACGTGCAGCAGCAAACACAACCTCGTAATGACCTCTCATCTCACCTGAGGTGCTGCTGCAGAACAGGGGAAAACACACACCTACAAAGGGCTTTTCTGGGGCACAGAAGCCAGAATGCAATGCTAGATCAAATCAAGTGGATTAAATGTCAACAGCCATAACCTTCAAGTGGCACTTGGAAACTCAATCACTGCATTATGCTGGACCATTCTAACTCTTCATAAATCTCTTCTATGTCTTTTGATATCAGTAATGAATGTATAGGACAATCAATTATTGTGTGATAATATAGATATTTTTGAAGTACCCCAAATTAATCTTTTTAATATAATCTCTATTAGGAAGCAAGTACTTCCTTAATATGAAAATCCGTTGTCACGACCTAGAAGTGATGAACGGATGCATTCCTGCACAGTAGATTTTATCCAGCAAATTCAACTGCTGCAGTTGCAGCTGAACGTGGTGGCCAAGTCCATTCTGTCAGTGTCTGGTCTTCTTTTTTCACCCCAGAACATTCCCTACTCTCTCAGTATTACTCCTGTTATATGATCATGCTTTTCTTAAGACTTAGAGTGGCCATTCAGAAAAACCCCTTGTCTTTTTCCCTCTCTTTTGGCAGGATGTCTTCCCAAGGATGGGGTGTCACCGCTTGAAGACTGATCTCACCAAGGGCAAACCAATTCCGAAGTGAGTCCTAGTGCTCCTTTTACCAATCAGCATTCCTGTTTCCCCACGGCTCTTCCTTTCCAGCAAGGTCTGAACACATCAAGCCATTCCTGCATGTTCCCTGCAGTATTTTACCACCTAAAGGCAGACAAAGGGATCTTCAAAGCTTTCTGAATTAGTTTTAAATGAGGTTCCAGCACACATTTTATCCCCAAAACACCACACCAAAGGCAGTGTGTGCTTTCCCATTCCTGAGTGACTCAAGAGCACGACTCGGTGCCTTGCTGCTGAATCCATTTCACACGAGGTACCTGGATGGACTCCAGGGCCACTCCAGGGGTTATTTACCATCTGTTGTGCAGGTGCTGATTCTAAATGATCTGATGATCTTACAGCTAGAAAATCTTCTACTCTGGTGACCTTTCCCTCTGTCCCTCATTTGTCTGCACTCAGAAGAGGCTGGCATGTGGCTGATTTTATGGATGGCGTGCTGCATGTCCTGGGATCAGCCTTAATGTGCTGTAATTCCTTATGCAGTCATTAAAGCACTATCAGAGGCCTCAGTCTTGGGCTTTATCTGGCCACTGGAGGAGTTTGACAGAGGTTCTTATCGTGTTGCTCTGTCTCGAGGCGCTCAGCGAGCACGAGGCAGCAACTACAGAAAGGGCTACTTAGCATCCAGCCTGTACACAGGGAGATGGGGAGAGAGGTTTCAGAGACATCAGTCACCCATCCACCAGAGCACAATAAAACAGCTTCTTTACTTCTGATTTTATTGGTCCTGTCTGCTCTCATCTGGTGCCTGAACATTTTATCTGTTCACACCGCTTCTTTCTAATGCAATAAAAAGAGCAGACAGGATTTTGCCCTTTATTTAAAATGTTTTGCCACATGTAGACGTAAATCACAGCCACTTTTTTGTATTATATATTTTCAGACTTATCAGAGAGAGAAATGTTTTGATAGCAGGTGTACTCTACAGAGTCCAAGCGTGGTTGGATAGGAGAAGTCTCTTCCTACCACCTCACTTTTCTTTGCTGTGACACAAACCTGTCCCTCTCTCCACATCTCTGGGAGTCAGGCACCCACGTTCCTTCGTGCATAGCGAAGGAAAAAAGGAGAGGAAAGGTCTGGCTCCCAGCCCCTCCACAAACAGACTTTGAGTCATTTACATGAGGAATTCAGTGGGTCTTTACTTTCAAGCAGATCTGTCTTTTCAGAAACAAGCTGACGCTCTGGGCACCAAAACAGATCACAGGAACTATGACAAAAAGCAGTGTTCTGCCAAAGCTGCAGGCAGGAGTCTGTCAGGGAGAATGATGGAGCAAGAAGAGTGGTGTTCTAACAGGCCAAGGGGGAAGAAAGAAAGAGTGAAAAGTGTAAGAAACTGGGAGAGACTTCAAGGGACACAACGCTGTTTCATGGGGCAGAAACTGAGGGACAAGTGAACTACAGTGCAGGGTGATTTGCATTTTTCCAAGACAATTTGTAAAGGGTGGAAAGTTGTAGATGGAATGCTTTGATTCACCTTCATCTCACTCTGCCTGTGCACTTGTGTCATTCATTTCATGTAGTAACCTTACTAAACAGTCACAGGCTGCAGCATAATTTTGTTGACCTTAAATTAAGGCAAAAAGCTGCAATTCTGGAATTTAAAGCTCACTGTCCTTATTGGCTAAAGGGCAAAATAAAGAAGTCAAGACGAATGACAACTTTTTGTGCGAAGAATCAAAGCTCATGCATTAAGGAACTTCAAAACAATTGGATTCATTTAATTTCAGCCTGTGTCTCTATCCTAAAATTGCATTCAAATTCAACTCTCTGCTTCTAATTCTCATTCACTGGAGCTTAGATGAACCTCAGATTTTAGGTGTTCCCATGATGGCAGTTATGGGAATTGTTTTCTTTTCAACAGAAAGTGCCTAGAATGGGAAATAATAGCAGTTCTGGGGGCTCTTTCTGCTTGCTTTCCTTTTTATTCCTACTGTCCAACATGGCAGAAATGCAATCTAATTGAGTTGCAGGAAGGCAATGTACATTAAGTTAGCAAGTGAGAGAAAAAGAAGTTAACCTTTCAGGCTTTGAAGGAGTTGATACCAGGGGAAAAACTGTGCCTGCAGTACAAAGGCAAAAGATATCAACTATCCTGAGAGATGTTTTCACAAATCAACAAAGAACATCAACTGGGGGGGGCGAAAAAAGCATTGCTCTGGTCTGTGTCCCTAAGAGGAGCAACTGAAAAGCTGTGAGTATAAAGCAGGTGTGAGATGGTTGTCAGTGCAATGCCAGCTGCCAGCAGAACAGGAATAACTCAGAAGGCTGGGGATGAGTCTCCGCTGCCGTGCACACTGCACAGTGCTTTAATCAAAGCCCAGAAGGAGCGGTTTGCAGCCAGTCACAAAACACCACATCCAGGCCGTGCAGAAAGAGGATTGCAGCAGAAATGGGGCTTCACCAGATCTATCTCAGATCTAGAACTGGTACTAGAAAAGGCTCAACCCGAATCGTTTTCTGAGTTCCTTCCTTTGTCCACTCACCCCAAATTTGTTTAGCTCGTATCTTGCTTCAGCATGCTTCCATATATCCTCAGAGAATCCATCTTGGAAAACACTTCCAGGATGGAAATGCTCTGAGCTTTAGATGTTGACAGATGAGGTGCAGATTCTCATGTTCTTTCCAATAATGGCAGTTGTTCAATTTCTTTGCCAATAGTTTAATTTTTACATATTGATATGACTTCATTCTATAGTTACCCTCCTGCAAAATACAATCTACGTGTCAGTTCTTTTATTCCAGGGATGTAAATGTGGTACCACATACTGATAAACACACTATACCATTTAAACCATTTCCTTTGAATTCCTGGTTCTGCTCAGACACATCAGACTGATACAAGACCCCCTAAGTAACATCACCAGCCTCAGTGGAATGCCTAAACTCTCTCAACTCCAACTTTGCACTATCACACCATAATGACAGTAAAATTATAATTATGGCAGGTTCTAGGTCACTGGCTCTGAATCTTCCTGCTTAGGGCTGACCATAGCATTTGTCTGTGTTTTCTTGTCACAAGGACTGATCCCTCCTGTTTCCTTAGGGACCAAATGTGTGTTCTCCACAACTCCTTGGAGCTGAAGGTGCTTGCCCACCCTGAGATCACTGAGTGAGACTGTTATGTTTCTATTAGCAGATCTGCTGCTGTGATGGAAATTTCTGTTCCAACACACTTCCATACAGAGAGAAATAAAGAGAAAAAAAGGGAAAAGGAGTTAAAAGCCAGAAGGCAGCATTTAAATGCCAGTGTGGCAACCAAAGAGGTAAGGCAATGAAACACCAAGAGAGGGAGGAGAGGAAGGTCAGTGTCCCCAGGGAGAGCAACGCCAGATGGCCACGAGCACAAACCAAGAATTCTGCACACAGGAGTTTTACTCTCACCCTTTGGTTTTTGGTTTTTTAGCATAATTTGTGTTGGAGTTTATTTTCATGGCCATTGGTAAGAGGCCCTAAAGGGAGAACATTTGAATGTGTACATACAGTGGGATATTCAGGGCTATTGTCAGCATTAAACCTGCTCAGTTCTGTTGCCTGGGATGACAGCAGCAATGAAAGAGCCACCTGAGGATCTCTTCCAGCTGAGATGCAAATTCCCTCTCCCTTTGCTTGTGCCATCCTAAAGCTTGCACATGCAGTTCCTAGATGGGGGTTGGACAGTGCTTACACCTGGATTTAACTGCATTTCCGTGCTGGGTGGAAGGTTCCAGTGGCAAAGTGAGAACATTTTGGCTTTAAATAAGAAGAGACATTTCTTAGGAACTGTGATGAGCTGCTTCAGACACAAAACAAACATTGACCGCACATCTATCCTGGCAAAAACAAAAGAGCTGACCTTAACGGTGATTACCAGGGAATATGCCCAGCTTTACATTTGAGACACTTGCATTTCCAGCCCCTTTGGCTCCCTACAGAAAAGCTAATGTTGCACAAAGAACAGGCAGGTAAACTGCTGTTCTTGTTCATGTTAGTTCTATGGAACTCAACCACCAGTATTCCACATTCTCTTCCCCTTCACAACCTTTGCGGTTCTTCTTCCACTGCATTGCGTTTCTTTTCTGGACTTACTCAATTTTGCTGGCACGGGACATTACAGTAATAAAAGAAAGCTTATGATAGAAGAGCAGGAAACAAATGACACTCATGCATTTGTCACTGATCCTTGAAAAATGAGGTGAGTCCCAGACTTACTTTTGGATTTCTCTCTCATGTGTTAGGCTGTTCCCAAAGAACCCTAAAGAAACAAATTCCCTGATTTGCCTCCTATTTGTGGAAGGGGCAAAGAAGAACAAGATGAAACAGCAGATTCAATTGCTTAAAAAACTGATCAACCTGTAAGAGAAAGATGTTTTCTGCTGCATTGTTTGTCATAAAAAAATATTAAGATTTAAAGAAAAACCCACAACCTCAGTAGCCTTGGCCAGAAATGAGACAGAGCCAGTAATCTGGAAGCAGTTCCTCCTTCAGTCTTTCTAAACTCTGAAGACAACTAAATTAACACAGAAATCAGAGCTCTCACACACCCTCCAGCCAACAGCTCCCAAAAATCTGAAAAGCCTTCTTGATTCAGTTTATTGCAAATGCTGTCCTGAGGCAGGAAAGGCGACTCTGCACTTCTTAGTCCTTTTACCTTTGACTGAGGTTTGCTTTTGCCCTGCATGGTGCTGCTGAAGAGCAACGGAGAGCAGGAACGAGGCTTCCTTAATCCTGGAATCATAAAAGCTTCTTACCTGGGCAAAGACACCAATCCCCCCTGGCTACAGCCTCCTGTCAGGTACAGGGCACAGAGCAACTCCCCTGAGTGTCACCGAGTACTTGGTTTATGCAAAACATCATTTGCTGATAAGAACTAAAGATGACACAACTTGGGCACTGTCCCCTCCTCCCCCGTAAGTGTCCCCTCCAGGGTGGCCTGTGGCTCCTAAAGTAACATTTCTGGAATCCAGCATCTCCAAAACACGTTCCATCACTTCTTGTCACTTTTAATTCAGTGCAAGCATGAAACTTTCTGAGGTTGATCATGAAAAGCAATACATAAAATCCAAGACAAATGATCATCAATGGCCGGGCTGAGAAAGCAGATCCCGTGTCATTGAATGGAGGTGGAAGGTCATTCCTAACACGTTCAGTGTAACAGCCAACGCAGATCCTGATGTCACCATGCTATTGAGACAGAAATGTCACATGCTTAGACTTCTTTAAAAGGAAAGTAAGAAGCAGGAGGACAGCTGGGTAGGTGTGTTGTTAACTCCATTGAACACAGTTAAACAAAGCCCAAAGCACAGTAGTTCTTAGGCATCCATTTGAGGAGACACAACCACAGATAGCTGCAGACCAGTCACAAGATGCTGGAAAAATGGAAAGCCAGATCTTTTTCAGCAAGTGCCATGGGTGCTGTGCACCCAGACGTGGAGCACCAGGGTCACCCATCTCCCTCAGGAGTCCAGCTTTCATCCTTGGAGTGTGCATCCTTTCATCCTGGAGTGTGCACCAGCACTTGAGATTGAGATGAGAACAGCATTTAATAAGGGGAAAGGCATGGGAGCTATTACCCCCATTCCTAAGGCATTTCTGATGATGTAAGCAAGTTTAGATCAGAGGAAATGAGAAGCGCCGACTGCAAGCGATGTCAAAGCAAGTTTGGATTGGTTTTCAGAGCTTCCTGCTTTGTATGCTCCCGGCCCGGCCCCGCCGCAGCGCCCCGAGCTCCGCGCGGTCCCCGCCGGCAGCGCCCCTCGGGCCGGGGCTCCCCCAGCGCCGAGCGAGGGTCCCCAGCGATGGCCCCGGGACAGCGGCCCCGCAGGGGGCGGGACAAGGGCGGGGCGGGGCCGGGCACAGCTCGGGCAGCAGCTCGGGCTGGGGCGGGACAAGGGCGGGGCGGGCTGGGCCCGGCTCAGGTGCGCCCTCAGGGCCGGGTCCGGCTCAGGTGCGCGGGGCGGAGCCGGGCAGGTGCGCGGGGCCCCAGGGCGGCTGCGCGGGGCGGGGCCGAGGTGATTTCAGCCCCGGGAGTCGCCGCCGGCGCCATTTGCTCCTCGGGGCGCCGTGGGGGCGGCAGCGGTGGGTCCGGGCTCCCCCTCTGTCCCTCTTTTCTCCCCCTCCTCCCCCTTACCCGGCTCCCTCTCCTCTCCTGAATCTCTCTTCCCTTCCCTTCTCTGCTCCGTCCCCTTCTCTCCCCGCACACCCCGACACTCCCTCCACTCTACCCCTCCTTATTCCCACCCCTTACCCCGCTCCCTGTCCTCTCCCGAACCCCATTTCCCTCTTCTCCCTGCCCCAACCTGCGCACCCCGACCCCCCCCACCCTGCCTTCCTCCCCTCTCCGTTCTGTCCCCCCGTTCTGTACCCCTCCGTATTCCTCCTCCTTACCCCTCTCCCTGTCCCCTCCTGAACGCCCCTTCCCTCCTCTCCCTGCGCACCCGACCCCGACCCCCCCACCCTGCCTTCCTCCCCTCTCCGTTCTCTCCCTCCGTTCCCCCTCCTCCCATTCCCCCTCCTCCGTTCTGTCCCGTTCTGTACCCCTCCGTATTCCTCCTCCTTACCCCGCTCCCTGTCCTCTCCCGAACCCCCCTTCCCTCCTCTCCCTGCCCTCCCTGCGCACCCCGACCCCCCCCACCCCTCCTTCCTCCCCTCTCCTTCCCCCCGGGCACTCAGCCTGACCCCCCCATTCCCCCTCCACCTTCCCTACCTACACCGCCCTTCTCCCGCACCCGGCCTCCCCTAAACCCCCCCGCTTCCCTACAAACCCCGACCGCGCTTCTGTTCCTCGTTCTCCACCTTGTCTGCCCGTCTTGCTCCTCTCTATTCCCGCATTCCCTCTCTCCCCTCCTGACGTGCCCTCTTGCTCCTCTCTGCCTCCCTCTACCCTCTCTATTGCCTTCTCTGTCCCCTCTTGACCTCCCCGCTGCCTCTCTATTCCCCCATTCCCTCTTTGACTCTCCCTTTCCTCTACCTTCTGTATTTCCCCCATTCCCCGTTCTGTCCCCCTTATCCCCCCTCTCTCCCCTTATCCCCCTCGCTGTTTCCCCGCAGCCGCGGGGTTCGGGGCGCCGGAGAATAAAGCCCAGAGGGCCGGAGCCGGCGCCCCTGTGTTTAAAATCCCCATACAGATCTCAACACTGGCCCCACCACTACCCGGGTTCCGGCTTCCCTGATCACACTGGGGGGTCGGGTTTGGGGGTCGGGGTTGGGGTCAGGGTGGGTCCGTCCTGCCGAGGGGCGCCTGGGGGTGAGGGGGTGGGAGGGGGGTGGAGGGAGGGGGTGGTAGGGTGGGAGGGGAGGGAGGGTGGGTGGGAGGGCCCCTCCGAGGAGGGGGTCTGGGGAGGGGTTGGGGTGGGCCCCTCCGGAGGAGGGGGGTCCGGGTGGGAGGGGTTAGGGGGTCCGCCCTTAGCCCCACCCACTCCGGGCCCTCTCCTCCGGACAGGGTCGACCCCGGCCCCTCCCCGGGACCCCCTCCTCCGGACAGGGGCGTTGGCGGGGAGGGGGGCGGGCTGGGTGGGTGTGGATCAGGCTGTGGCGAGAATGCTGCTGTCATTAACAGTGTGTGTAATTAGGGTGCAGAGTGACGTGAACCCCTCTGCTACCACGCCCTCCCCACCTCCGCCCCCGCAGGGCCCTGTCTCGGAGGAGGGGGTCGCGGGAGGGGCCGGGGTCAGACCCCGTCCGGGAGGGGGCCCCGGGGTGGGAGGGGCTAAGGGGCGGACCCCCTAACGCCTCCACCCGGACCCCCTCCTCCGGAGGGGGGCCCACCCAACCTCCAGGACCGCCCTCCTCCGGAGGGCCTCCCACCCCACCCTCCATCCCCTCCACTCCCCTCCCACCCCACACCCTCCCTCCCCCAACCCAGGGCCCCTACCGGAGGAGGGGACCCACCCTGACCCCCAACCCCGACCCCCCAGTGTGATGCAGGGAAAGCCGGAACGCCGGCAGTGTGGGGCAGTGTTGAGATCTGTATGGGGATTTAAACAAGGGGCGCCGGCTCCGGCCCTCTGGGCTTTATTCTCCGGCGCCCCGAACCCCGCGGCTGCGGGGAAACAGCGAGGGGGATAAGGGGAGAGAGGGGGGATAAGGGGGACAGAACGGGGAATGGGGGAAATAGAGAAGGTAGAGGAAAGGGAGAGTCAAAGAGGGAATGGGGGAATAGAGAGGCAGCGGGGAGGTCAAGAGGGGACAGAGAAGGCAATAGAGAGGGTAGAGGGAGGCAGAGAGGAGCAAGAGGGCACGTCAGGAGGGGAGAGAGGGAATGCGGGAATAGAGAGGAGCAAGACGGGCAGACAAGGTGGAGAACGAGGAACAGAAGCGCGGTCGGGGTTTGTAGGGAAGCGGGGGGGTTTAGGGGAGGCCGGGTGCGGGAGAAGGGCGGTGTAGGTAGGGAAGGTGGAGGGGGAATGGGGGGGTCAGGCTGAGTGCCCGGGGGGAAGGAGAGGGGAGGAAGGAGGGGTGGGGGGGGTCGGGGTGCGCAGGGAGGGCAGGGAGAGGAGGGAAGGGGGGTTCGGGAGAGGACAGGGAGCGGGGTAAGGAGGAGGAATACGGAGGGGTACAGAACGGGGGGACAGAACGGAGGAGGGGGAATGGGAGGAGGGGGAACGGAGGGAGAGAACGGAGAGGGGAGGAAGGCAGGGTGGGGGGGGTCGAGGTGCGCAGGGAGAGGAGGGAAGGGGCGTTCAGGAGGGGACAGGGAGAGGGGTAAGGAGGAGGAATACGGAGGGGTAGAGTGGAGAGAGGGTCGAGGTGCGCAGGGAGGCGGGACAGGGGAAGACCAGGTGCAGGGGAGGAAGAGAAGAGCAATAGCGGAGAGGAATGGGGGTTTGCGGGGGACAGGGAGGAGAAGGAGGTAAGGGGGAGAAAGGAAGGGAGGAAAGAAGGGGTAGAGAGAAAAGGGGGTGGGAGGCTGTGGCTCTCGCGCCTCACCTGGGCCCCGCCGGGGGAGCCCGGACCGGCCGAGGCCGCCACCGCTGAGCGCCGCGGAGCAAATGGCGCTGGGAGGTGGCTCCCGGGTCTTAAATCACCTCGGCCCCGCCCCGCGCAGCCGCCCTGAGGCCCCGCGCACCTGCCCGGCCCCGCCCCGCGCACCTGCGCCGGGCCCCGCCCAGCCGGCCCCGCCCGACCTGAGGGCCCCGCCCGGCCCGGGGCCGCTCCCGCTACGGGCGGGGCCGGGGCCGGGGCCGCGCTCGCTGCGGGCGGCGCCGGCTTCGGGAGGCGGCTCCGAGCCCCGTCCCGGCCCCCAGAGCCGCCTCCCTGTGTCCCCCGCCCCGTCCCGGCGCCGCGGGCAGGAGGAGCGGGCGGGAAGCAGGACACGGCGGCCGCAGTCCCGCGTTCCCGTCCCGCTCCTGTCCCCCTCTGTCGGGCCCGGGGTCGCCGAACGGGCGCGGCGGTTCCGCGCAGGCACCGAACAAAGGCTGGAAAGCCCCGTGTGCCCGGGTCCCTGAGCCCCGCCCGGGTACAGGGAGCAGCCACCGCGGCTCCCGGACCGCTCCTGCCCCGGCACCTCCCTGCTCGCCCCGGGAACAGCCCCGGGGCCTCCGGCACCTGGAACCGCGGCGGGGCCGGTTCCGAGCCCCCGAACAGCGGCACCACGAGCCCCGCAACGCTGCGCTCCCGGCCCGTCACCCACCGCCGCATCCACACCGGGGAGAGGCCCCAGAGGCGTTCCGCTGTGGGAAGAGCTCCAGCGGGGCCCCAAGAGGGAGCGCTTGGCCGCTGCTGCCGGCGCTGAACCCGCCCCGATGGACCCGGGGCGAGCCCTGACAGCGCTGGGCCGGGGCTCCGTGCTCCAAGCACTGCGCACTGCATTTGGGGTCCGTCCCTGGGCCCCAAAATGCAGGATTTGGGCTCTGTGCTCCAGGCCCGGGTGAACCTCGTTTTGCACTCCCAAAGCACAGCACCGGAGTCTTTTTCACAGCCCTAGGCCTGGCCACATGAGACTGGTTCCAAATGCCGGCAATGCAGGACTTTGTCCCTGAGCCCTCCACACCCTCACCCCCACCAAAAACCCACCACAGGACTTAAGACTCCAATTCTGTGTCCAGAAAGATGCCAAATTTATTAGTCTTAGTTCACAGGGATGTGGAATTGACCGTGGACATCCCCACAAATGGTGACAGGGAATGGAGCTCTCACATGTTTGAGTCTGTTGTGAGATCTGCTTCAGTCTAGCAAACACACACGTGTGATAAAAGGGCAGGAAGCCTCCTCTGAAACGAAGCCATGAAATGTAGCCTATCTGCATTACCTAATTATCCTAACACTGTGATATCCCATTATCCCAACACCGAGTTCGTTGTGCTGCCTCCAGCTCTCTGACTGATGCCGCTCGTGGCTCCCGGCGCTCCCGAGGCTCAGGAACACCCACGGATCTGCCTGGCCTGATAGAACCGAAGGTGGGGAGGATCCCCAGGCCCGAGCAGCCACCGGCAGGGGATGATCCAGGATTCCTCCCCATGTCCCGAGCTCAGGATGAGGGAGCTCCCAGTGCCACTGCCAGGAAGGAGTAGCTCCCCAGGGATGCCTGTGTTCCCCTCGATGCCCCGCATCTCCCAGGGAGAGCGTGTCTTTGGGAGAGAAGCTGAAATCCCAGCAGTCGGGGCCGGGCAGCAGCCAGCGAGCCCCTGGCGCCGAGCAGAACCACAGGGACGCCCCGAGCCCGGGAGCCACATCCCTCACAGGGAGCCACATCCCACATGGGGACTTGGTGAGGAGCGGGGTCTCTGCTCAGGCTCTGCAGGAAGAGCAGGCGGATGGGAGCGCCCGGGTGGAGCCCGGCACTGGCAGCCGACAGGGCTGATCTTGCGGGGAGAACTTGCTCTGTGTTCCTTGGGCAGGATTAAGGGATGGCCAGAGGCTTTTAATATTCATTTTATAGACTATCACATCCACTGATACCAATATGAATTATGCAAAGCAGCCACAATGTCTGCAGGCTTCAAACCAAAGAGAAACAACATTGTTTTCCTTTCCTTCTTTTATGCAATTATACGTAGGTAAGATTAATGATGCCTGATGACATTTTCTTCTTAAAACTCCGGCCAATACCATGCTACTGACGAGGTTTCAAAAGCAGAAAGATGAAAGTGATAAATTAAACCCGGTGCCCGATCTTTGCATGTTTAGCTTTCCATTACAGAAATCCCTGGATGGCTCCACGTGCTCCTCTGCCAGTGTTATGTTGTACTTTGTCTCACACTAAGCTCATCAGGATACCCTAAATCCAACCTGTTCTGCTGCTCACACCAAAGCCTGCTGTCATCTCTGCTCACGACATTTGCACGGCACACGTTATCACACAGATAATGGCAAAACAAATTGCATCCTGTTCTTTCTGCGAGAAATAGCACAATTTGGGGAGCTGGAGCTGTGAAATGAGGTGATACAACTCCAGAGTAGCTCTCAACGTGATCTAAACATAGAGCTGCTTTTTTTCAAGTCTTCCCCTGTAGAAAATACACATTGTTGTAAAATGTCACCAAAGCAGAAATTACTGGTGAAGCTCTCTTTGCCCTTCCCTAGCACACAAGGGAAGTGTCATTCCTGGGGGTTAAAGCATCTTATTCCCACTTTTCACTGCTCTTGGATCAACCTATGTGTTAATTTAGATCTTTCTGCTCTTTCTGTAGTGGAATCAAAGCAAAGTGAAGTTGGAGTAAAGCAGAGGTGAGCCAAGCCCCACCTGTTTGTATGATCTTTCCATCTGAGCACCTCCCTGGGAATTGCCTATTCCCTGTACCATCTGATAGGAGGTCAGATGGGATTCAGAGGATGGGTAAAGGCTGGTGGAACGATCCAGACAATGCTTCGCCATGTGCAAGGTGAGAACTGTAAGATTCGCTTAGGAAGATGCTGAGCTGAGCAGAGGTGGAAGGAAAGGAGGAAAAGGCTGGCTTCCATCCTGATTTCCAGGCAGGGATGAGGCCAATCCTGCAGTCACAGAGCCCGTTGGAATCCCTGGCAGCAGGCACAGCTACTCCCGGGAAGCTGCGCTCCCGCTGCACAAAGCCATCCCCTTGACTGTTAAACTTCCTGTGAAAGCCATGGGATCACACCCTGGATACTCTGCTTGAGCCTTGCTGTGCTCAGCTGTGCCGGGTTCTGATTATCCAGCAGCTCTGGGAGGTGCTTCCAGGCCCGAACACTTCCCACAGTCCATAACAAAAACCAGCTGAGCACTGCCCCAGCCTTGTGCAGTCAGTGGAAGGCTCTGACTGTGCCTGGTTGGGATCAGGATCCACTCCTGCCTGGCTATGGAGCTCCAGCTGATGCTGCTGCCCAGAGGAACAGCTCCTCCCAGTCCGGGTGTGGCTCCCAAACCTCCACCAGGAGCTGCAACATTTCCCCTTTATTTGACATCCACGGTGCTGATGACTGGGATGTGTTTAGAGCAATGCAGATTGTAAAGTGAGAGATGTTCCAGCCTGGCTGCTGGGCGTGTGAGCAGATTATCTGCATCTCTAAGGAATTACCAACATCCCAACCATTACAGTTATCGGGAATAATGAACTGGAGGGCTTGAGAATGGAAATACTGTTCGGACACCGTTTCACCAAGTGTGGGCACTGTCACGATCTGATCTCACGAGACAAACATTCCCGATTTAAGGGAAGAGTTTCAATCTGACAGGAAGAGCTGCCTGAATCCCAGCATCCCTGACCACCCTCACCTCATCCCTGTGGTCCCTCCAGAGGGAGGGCTGGGGACAATTCCCCAGCCCCATCAGCTCCTCGAACCTGAGCTCTGCTCCTTGCAGCTCAAACACTGCTCTGCTTTGGCCCAAGACCTTTCAAATATTCCAGGATGAGGACAGAGAAGTCCAGGGATAAACAAAGGCCTCTTGGAAGGCAAAGTATGTATTTCGTTACTAAAAGGCAAATTAAAGAATCTTTTTATCTTCATGGTTTGTGTTGTCTTTTGCTTGCTTGGTCTTTTGCTTTCTGCCCTTTGCAAGTCTCAGCACATTCACCTTTCAGTATTTCCATCCCCTGCCTTGCCCAGGCTGCCTCTGGTTCAGCTCCCTCAGCAGCTGCTGCTTTCAGCCTGATCTTTTTTCCTTTAGCTCGTGTCCCTCTCCATTTGCCATCCTTCCCAGATGCTCCATCCCGGGAATTCCCGCCTGTGAACAGCGAGGATTCCTCACCCTGGCCGAGGGAAGCCTCACCCCTGCACACATTCCCAAGGGTCACTGGGCTGCTAATAAGTCTTATATATAGTTTTTCCTAAAAACAAAAAATAAAATGTCCTAAATTAAACCAAAAAAGTCAAAATCTAAAAAGTAATCTATACTACAAAAATGCAAAAAAAATACAACTTCCTTCCTACAAAAAAAAAACCCAATAATCAAATAGTTTTAAAAATTAATAAATAAATAAATAAACCAATTAAAAAGTTAATCCACCTTCAAAAAAAAAACCATATATAAACAAAAACTCTCTAACACTCTTCCTCTTTAAACCTACTACTACTATATAAAAAAAAAACAGCTCCTACTTCTCTCACTAATAAAACCCAAACGCTTTCCCCCCCCCCCTCCAAAAGAGGGATGGGGGGGGGAAGGGAGGTTTTACGGCAGCCGTGCCGCTACAACCAGGCAGGCATGGGGGAAGAAACGATTAAAATTTTCAGCAGATCCAGCTCAGCCGGTGTGTCAACTACACAAGAAAAAAAGCCGAGCCAAGCAAGGACCGGGCCGGACTCCATCCAGCTCAAACCAAGCCCTACCCTGTCACCCCGAGCCCAAATAGCCCCACCAAACCAAACCAGCTTCGCAGAGCCAAGCAGAGACTCTTAAAAACGTCTAACATCCAGCTCAAACTTGTTCAAACAGCCCAGCAAAAAGCACGTAATCCTCACACTTCCAGAGAAAGAAAAAAACAGAGATTAACTCTCTCCATGCCTAAACTAAACTCACAGACACCCATCCTTCCTCGTAGAGAGAGGAACGAGTGAAAACATCTACATAGTGCAGCGTAGAGACTTTACAGTCAGTGAAAAAAACAAAACTAATACCTAAAAAAAAGTGCATAAAAAGTTGCTTCAAAAATGAAACTAAAAACTCTTTTAAAAAACCATAGTTAGAAACTGAGCTAATAAATTCTCTGTAATATATGAAAATATAGTCCAAAGAGAAATGTAAAGTTCTTATTGCAACCAATGAACTAAAATACCTAAATACAAACAAGTAAGTGTTAAAAAAGTAGAACCTAATAAGAAACTAAAACTAAAAGAAAAGAAAAACTAAAACTCAGAGCCCTGGTCCCGGGGAGAATGCTAAAGAACCTAAGTTATCAAAAGAACCTGTGCTGCTAAACACAGAAAAAAAGATTTTTCTTTGTTGCTGCAATTGAACTAAGCATCCTTAAAACAGGTACCCTATAAACTGTTCATAACCCACCATAGTAGCTGTAAAAAAACTACTGGTGTGGGAGAGATCCACCATTAAGTTAGACTTTGCTCCGAGCGACAGTTAATAGTAAAGCAGAAAACCCATAAAAACTGTATTTTTTCTTACAGAAGATCCATAGTATAAACAAAAGAAACTTCTCTCCCTAAATAAACTAGAACAAAAACTGTTTCTGAAGTAATAAACTGACTAAAAGTCAAAGTGTTGTCTTTTGTATGTTGTCAAAAAGAATGAAATAGAGATTAAAAAAGAGAAGTAGTCTGAAGAGTTTGTTCTAGTTTTTTTTCTTAAAGTTTTTTTTTCTTTTTTCCCTTTGTCTTAAATATATTTAATAAAACTTCTTTGTACTTTATAAAGTTTAAGCCTACTTTGCCTACTCCTAATCCTTATCTCACAACAAACAATCAAGTAAATTTAAATAAGTGTGCTAACATTTAACCACAAACCTAAATAAGCAAAACTAAAACCAGAGCTCAGGATCACTCCCGGTGCAGCCTCTGGGGAGCTGGAAGCCTGTCCTAAGGATCGGGATTGATGCATGTGGTGACTGGAAAATCATCCCTGAATCTTGGATCCAGTGGTCACGAGCAGGTGCAGCCCAGGCACCCCATTTCCTGCTCATGGAAATATCACCCACACTTCAGCCTGGTACAGCTGATACACAAAAACCTGCCCTGGTGCACAACAGGAACTCCACGTGCATCCATGAGAACGCAAATACAATGATTGTGGCTCTCAGTTTTGAGCCAGTGATCAAGATTCATTTTCAGTAATTTTAAACAATTATTTCACCTCATTGCTTAATTCTTTCTGCAGCTGGGACTCCAATAAGAGGAGAGAGGAGACAGTTTACTGCAGCCCCTTTCCTGCTGAACACCGAGGCTCATTCAGGTCCTGAGAGAAGGCACAGCCAGGGAGAGCTGCCCCTGCTCTGCTGGGATTGCACCCTGCGTTCCCGAGGGAGAGATGTCTGTGTGAAAACCGGTCTCTTTATTTTTGTGCCTCGTAGTTCCCACTAAAATTATTTTGAGCAGAACTGGGACTGCTGAGCATCACTGAGCAGCAAAGGAGACATTCAGCAATCCCCACAACCTGGCAGGAATTACCGTGGGGGATGGCCTCAGCCCTGGGTGAGAGTTACAATGGCAACAGCGGCAACAGCCACCCCGACATTCCCCAGAACTGTGAGAAACTGCTTCCTCCCTTTGCTGGGAGAATGTCTCTCGTGCACCTCCAAGTTACACCCTCAGCTCTCACTTGGCTTCTGCAGATACAAATTCCTTACACATTCCTCACAAGGCATCTCCACCAGTTCCATCTTCTGCCTGCTGGGCAATGCTCCCCCTCCTCATTTCAAAGGTGAGAGCGAAGAATTTTGCAATTGCCTTTCGCTGAGCTCCTCTCACATCAACTCTCACTCCTTTCATTTCCTTACCAGGAAGGAGAAAGATTAAAGGGGGGAAAAAGTATGTTATGATCTATGCAAGGCCAGAAAGTGGCCTGAAGAGACGTATTTTGGATTAACTCTGGCTGTATAAAACCAAAGTCAATTGGGATTTCCTAAAAAAAAAAATTAAAAAATGAAAAGAGGAGATAATTAAAGCTATTTAGAGAGTCAGATGAAGGTCTGCTCCTCAAGGTTTTAGCTTTGGCACTCTGTAAGCAACACGGAACACAGACCGTGAGTAACTGTGATGGACTGCACAGAAGAGGACTCGGAGGAGGAATTCATTCCCCCATCCAAAGCAATTGGATTGACTTGGACAAGGACAGAAATTCCCTGTGGACTGTCAGTGCTGCGCAGTCACTGGCAGGGTGATTTGCACTGCCCCCATGTGCACCTCTGGTGTTCAGTGGGCACGGCTGAGGGGCTGTTGGACCGCACTGGGCTCACTCCTCTGAAGTGAAACTGTGGAATTGCTAAGAGGATGCCCTTCCCTGTTTTCCGTCTGTCCCTCTCCCAGAGAAGCCCCAGCTGTCCCCACAGGTCCCCTGCCTGTCGCTCGGAGCCAGCAGAGCAGAGGCCTCACTCGCTCCCCCCATGGCACTTCCCATTCCCGCTGGTGTCGCATCCCAGGGGCTGAGCAGGGAGCGGCGCGGGGGGAATGAGCTGCTCCGGTGTCCCTTGCAGCCTCCAGCACAGCTCTGCTGCCAGGGACGAGGAGCCCGGGCCCAGGTGGCTTTGACACTGCTGGAATTCATTGTCACGGGACGCTGTTGGTGTCACCTCCACATCAAAGGGACTCCATAAACCGAATTCAGCACTTTCAGAGCCTCTGCCCTGAGGGCTTGTGGCAGCAGCAGAGCACGGCTCTGACAGGAGCTCTTACTGAACGCTCTTGTAAAGGAAGTCATTTCAGTTTAGGGTTTGTTTGCTTTAGCATTATTTATCAAGTGGCCCAGTTAATATTTTCTGCGTATCAGTTTTAGATTGAGCCTTTACAGAGTTAGGTTAATTTTTTTTTTACAGGATGATGTGTCACATCACTCCTGAGTTGGGTTCAACTTTGAACAGCCTGAAGTGCCCAGCACTGCCAAGACCCAAGGCAATAATTTCTTTGTAGGCAGCCCAAAGCCCGTTTAATGTTTCACTATTGGACCCAGTGATCTTAAGGACTTTTTCCGACCTAAATGATTCCATCATTTCATATTCCCAAACTCAGAGGAATCCAGACAAACAGACATATTGTAGAGAAGGTACCTTTTAGGGGTGTTTGTGTAAATTACCATTCTTTTTTTCCCCAACAGATGGACTATTTCCTACTCAGTATAAAAGGCATGTGTTTTCCTACACAAAAGCTGTAATTTACCTGACATCTTCTACCATCCTAAACCAGAGCAGTAAGATGCAGCCACGAGAAAAACCACTGCCCTCCCTGGGGATCCCATAATCACTGTCCTCCCTGGGCATCCCATAATCACTGCCCTCCCTGGGCATCCCATAACCCACTGCCCTCCCTGGGGATCCCATAATCACTGCCCTCCCTGGGCATCCCATAATCACTGCCCTCCCTGGGCATCCCATAACCCACTGCCCTCCCTGGGCATCCCATAACCCACTGCCCTCCCTGGGGATCCCATAATCACTGCCCTCCCTGGGGATCCCATAACCCACTGCCTCCCCGGGGATCCCATAACCCACTGCCCTCCACTGCCCTCCCTGGGGATCCCATAATCACTGTCCTCCCTGGGCATCCCATAATCACTGCCCTCCCTGGGCATCCCATAACCTACTGCCCTCCCTGGGGATCCCATAACCCACTGCCCTCCCTGGGCATCCCATAACCCACTGCCCTCCCTGGAGATCCCATAACCCACTGCCCTCCCTGGGCATCCCATAATCACTGCCCTCCCTGGGCATCCCATAACCCACTGCCCTCCCTGGGCATCCCATAACCCACTGCCCTCCCTGGGCATCCCATAACCCACTGCCCTCCCCAGCTCCAGTGCACCGTCGGGGCTGTGAAGCTGGGAAGCAGTGGAGATGTTGGGATGGCAGAGCTCGGAAGCAGTGGAGAGGATGGAAGGTGCTGCTCCCGCCTGGTGCCCACAGCTCCTGAACTGCCTCTGGTCCTTCTTAGGAAAAGTTCTGGGATCTCAATGTCAATGCCTGATGCGGCCCTGTCCGACTTCCTGGGATTGGAGCTCCTTGAGCAAAAGAAGGGGAAATGGCTGCAGTGTGAGGGTTGCCAGGCTAATACCAGCAGGAAGGAAAGAACTCAATGAAATTGAGAAACTACATATTTAACCAGTAGGTGGATGGTAATAACTGTTTTAGGCCAACACTGAATTCTGTCTGGGGCCTTTAATTATGAGTCAAGCTGCTGATCTGAGTGGCAGTGCTGGGTTTGCAAACCACAGACAGGACAGAAAGGATCCCTCCCAGCAGCAGCCCGTTCAGTGCCCTTGTAAGGGGTGTTTGCACAGAAAATCCACTGCAGAACAAGGCTGAAGGCAGCAGGGAACCACCCAGCTTTTAGCCAGGGAGTCTCCTCTATTTTCTGGGCTGTAGAGCACATGGCAGCACTGCTTTATGTTAAAAGACAAAAAGGAGCAACCTAAGGACAGGGAGTTGCAGAAACACAAGGAAACCCACATTTCAAAAGGAAAACTTGCCTTGTTTTCACTCCTCAGAGTAAAAGGCAAGGCTGTGCTTGCTTCCCTCCCCCTCAGAAGTGCCCACCCTGGCTCTGCTGAACAGGATCCAGCCAGGATTGGTTCTGCTCTGCCAAGAACGCAGCTGAACATCAGATGGGTGACACACACCCCAAAACAAGGAGAGATAATGAAGCTGGAACAGCAAAGCTGAGCCCTCAGCAAGGCTCGATTCCTACCCTGGAATCAGCAGGGTTTGTGAGCTCAGAGCTCCGAGCTCTCCATTATGTGACAGGAGAGGGCACAGAAAGCGCCGGAGCTGAAGGAGCCATGGAGGTGCCTCAGCTCCAGGGGGATGCACTGCCAGGCTCTTCATGCCTGGGGCCCTTTGCTGCCAGAGAGGAGTTTGGGAAGGGTTCCTGTCAGAGACTGAAAATAGTTCATGCCTCAAACATTGATATAAAGTTTTGATCAGAGAAGCCTCCCTGAAGATACCTGACTGGGACTTTGGACTGAGCTAAACTGCTGAGATTAGAGAAAGAGAAAAGCCGATTGTTCAGTCATCTCAGTCTGAGGGAAAGGAATGCGTCCACAGAGGCTGAAGCCACCAGCTGTACTGAGAATCATTTCTGGCTGAGTTTGGGGTGGGGGGCAAAGCACAGCTCACAGAAGCCAAGTTTGCACAGCCCTCGCCCCCAGCTGAAGGGGGGAGGAGGATGGCGTAACCTCTGATCAGAGACAATACACACGCATCCTCCAGTACACAAACTGGCCCAGCTGTGGAACCCCCAACCCCACAAGCCACATCCACGAGACTCTCACGTGAGAGGCAGCTGAGGGGGAGTCACAATCCATCACAGACCCCCCAAAGTGCTCCCCAGACGCCTTGCACCACAGGACTGCACGTGATGCAAGCAGAGTCTGCTGCTTAGGCTGCCCCCTCCCCCGGGGGGACATGCCTGGACATTTCCACCTGGCCTGAGTGTATATCAACCCATGGCACTCTGTGCTTTTGGGGGACTTCCACCACCGAGACCAGCTGAAGAGGACATCAGGACACCAGGGGACCCACGGAGTGGTGATACTTCTTTGTCCCTGTCCCTCTCTGTCCCCCCATCTTTCTCCCTACTCCCCCTTTTCTCTCTTTTCTTCTCTCTCTCTCTCTCTCATATTTACTATCAAATAAAACTCATACTATTGATTGGCATATTGTAAGAGTCTGGACAGAAATCCCTATCTGCCTCACGACCATCGACAGAAGCAGAGGCCCAAAACCCAGAGACCCTAAGAGGGGAAAAGGACTTTTGCACAATGAGGTCCAGCCAGATCTTGGTGGGATGCCTGCCAGGTGCCCGGGTGTGCTGCAGAGCGGTGCTGCTGAGCTGTGCTGCAGAGAACCGTGCCGCTCGGCTAACGGGGCGGAAAGGACTGCACAAGAACAATCTGTCAGGTACCGCTGTACCTGTACCCTAAAACAATGGGCCCTATTTCCCCACCTGCTGGCTACTTGCCCCTCGTCTCTGGAGGGATTGCCTCATCTCTTGCTTACCTGCCCCTCGCTTTCGAAAAGACTATAAAGAGACTCTCAAAATGTACCCCTACGAGATCTCCCTACGGACGAGACGAATCCATCGGATCCGGACAACGAGGATCTCGTCGTGCCGTGGTAGCTATGCCCCTCCTTTCCTTTTCTCTCTCTCTTTCTTCTCTCTCTCTCTCCTCTATTGCATAAGCGTGTTGTTGGCACTCAATAAAGTGCTTTTTGATTTTGATTGAAGCAAAAATACTTGGCCCTGTTTTCTTTTGCACTCTGAGATTCAAAGGAACGAACCATCACCACCCCTGCTCCTACGAGCGGATCGTGACATCAATTGGCGTCACGGACAGGATTCTGAGGCAGAAGGGGCTGCAAGGTTTTGTGTAATTTGTAACAGGGGAAGGACGTTTTGCTCCAGCCGCACCTAGCCCGACACTCCAAAAGGGTGAGCTGTGTCTAGAAAGCAAGGGGGGGCATCTCGAATTTCCCGCAAACTGCACATGCCTAGGTGAAAAGCACCCCTATACTCTGTTGAGGGTTCTGTCTTCAGAATTTCACAAAAGAATCTCTTGGTGCAAAAGGGGGAGTGTTGTGTTTCTTTTTAAGGTGGGTGTGTAAGGAGTTAGTCTGCTGGGTGTTAGGAGAGGCAACGGATTGTAACGAAACAGAGCCTCCAGTAGACTCAGTCTCTTCGCCACTTTAGGGAAGAGAAGGGGAACACAGCCCGGCTCTCGGGACTGTGGATGCAACTAAGTTTGACCTCCCTAAAGCGGTTTTCATTGTCCCTTCGAAAACATGACCTCAAACACTAAAACAAAACATACAGCTGCATTTGATGCTTTGTTAGCAAAACACAATGCCCGACCCTCTCCAGGAGGGGAAGAGTGGGCACAAAACAACTGGTTTAATTTAGAAAATGTGATTGATAGAATTTACTCTTTACAGCGTGGGTCAAAATTCAAACTTGCCCGAGATAAAGCTGTCATTTGCTCTGTCCTAGGAGCATGCCTTACATCGGCTATAGATCACCGCTTTAAGCGGTGCAGTGAGCAGGAAACAATAATAGACTCCCTGCAAAACTTAGTAGAAATTTTACAGAAACAATTAGAGGAAAAAGAGAATTATATTCTCTTGTTACAAGATCTCTTGAGAGAAAAATGTCCAAAAGATTCAAGGAACACTGATCCACCACCTGACACAAAGGAAGAGGAAACACTTTACCCCCACAAAGAATTAAAGCAAGTAAAAAATTGTGGGCAAAACTGCTGTCCTCCTATGACACCTTTAATTAAAACAGAATATGTCTCCCAAGTGTCACTCACTGGAGGAGACCAAATTCATTGAACTGAACAGGAGGCCAGTGGATACTGGGGACATGATGTTTTCTTAACAACAGGAGACAAACAGAACACCTCGTCCCCAACTCAGCATGCAACTTTCCAAGCTGGGGGACTCAATCCTCCAGAAAGCGGAGACCCTTTAGCCATTGTTAGTACCCCTGATCAACTTCTAGAAAGCGTCCACAAAGCCGCTTGTCTGCAAACGATACATGAAAAGAAGTTGATTCCTGAATATGAATCCCCTGTGCAAATGCCTGTGAAACCTGAAATGAAGAGCCCTTTAATTCGGGGTCCCCCAGAATCACTCAAAGCCACAGCGATTGTCTTACAGAAAACCATAGCAGTTGTGGGCCCCGTAGAGAAGCTGGAAAGATTCCTTGAAAACCCGACAGATCAAACTGGATCTACTGATCCCGGGAATGCCCCAAATTCTACACCCTCTCAGCCGTTGGGTTCACACTTGAATTCACCTGCCAGTGATCGCAAAGTTTATACATGTAGTGAGGTTGCAGAAGATCTGATTAATTACAATAGAAAATGTGGACCTGTAAAAACCCCACAAGAGAAATCAGAGAAAACACTGGCTAGCAGGGACATTCGGGTCCCTCATAGTGAAAACCCAGACAATAGTGGACCCCCCTTGCTTTCTCAAAGTTTGGGCAGTGAGCCTAAAGAACCCCTCCCTCAGAGCCTGGGAAGTGAGCCAAAGCAACCTTTCCTTCAAAGTCCAGGCAACGACCCAAAACAACTTTGTCCTCAGAACCAGGTAAACTGGTTTTTGGGAATTTGGTGGAAGGATATCCCACCTGAAACCTTAACCTTTTTAGATCAGATTAAAATGCCTGAATCTAGGAAAGATCTCCAACATGCTTTAGGGTTATTGGTGTTCTGGAGAAAACACATCCCTGATTTTTCCATAATTGCCAGACCTGTTTATAACTTGCTGAGAAAAGGGGTGAGATGGGAATGGGATGCTTCTCAAGAAGAAGCCTTACAATTGCTGATTTTTGAAGCAACAGCTCACCAAGCCCTGGGCCCTATTCACCCTACAGATCCTTTCCAAGTGGAATGGAGATTTGCTTCCTCAGGGCTGTCAGTTCACATCTGGCAGCGGGGCCCTGAGGGCCCAACAAGGCCTGTTGGTATTTATTCCCATGGCTTCAGAGATGCTGAAAAAACACACGCTATCTGGGAAAAGGGGCTGTTTGTGGTCAGCTTAGCTCTGATAGAAGTGGAGAAAATTACACAACAGCAACCAATTGTTTTGAGTTGCCTTTTCCAAATTATTAGGGCAGTTCCTACCGGGATCCCCCAGCCTGACGGGGTGGTCCAGAGGGCCTTAGTTAGAAAGTGGGATGCTCAGAGTGAACACTATTGTAACAGTTTCTCAATAACTGAAGGAGCTGTAAAAAACCTGGCAATACAAGAAGGCTTCAGTAGCAGCCAAGACAAACCTGCCTCAGTTATTAAGGTAGCCCTCCACACTTCCTCCGGTGAAACAGAGGGGGAAGGCAGTGCCCAAGTGGCGAGCTGATAGCTGTTTGGAGTGTTCTCCAATGTGAAGTACAGAATATCTTTCTTGTTTGTATCTCTACTTATTTCTATGCTGTGTTTCAGGAATGGACTGAGTGGCTTTCTTTTTGGCAGCAAAAGGCATGGACAGCCTCTGATGCCCTAGGAAAGGAGCATCGGACAAATACACGCTGGATAATTCCATCATTTTAACCTTTTCTGCCCCTTGGTGGCAGGCTCTGTTGTGTTTACTTTTCACAGGGGAACTCCGAGGGACATGAAGAATTTATAGATTTAAAATAAATGCCATAGCAAAGCCCATACTGAGTGCAGTAGCTACATATTATGGTATAAACACCCCCCTTGTGCTGGATGACAAGAATAATGCTTTTTCCCTCCCTTTATGGTAACATGAGGTGATGATTGCTGAACTTTTTGTTAAACTTAGCTGTTGTACAATTTTCCCATAAAATTATGTGTGGTAAAAACAATACAAGATACTGGGGGGGAGGGACTTGAAGTTGATGTTGTAATACCTATCACCCAACCATTGGTTATGCTAAGCCTGAAAATTTTTGAAATTGGACCAAATATAATCAGGACCAGCTATGGTCTCTCAAACAAGTGAAATTGCTAATGCACAGAAATTCAGCCAACTTGTTCATCTTTTAACACAAAGAGACATAACCGGTGTTGTGGGAACAGGATTGGGAATCTTGAATAGCATTGATTCAGAAGTACTAAAGAATAAATTGGCTGTCACAATTAGAGATTTAACCAAATTACAACGACCACTGCAGTTGTCATTAACCCACCAGTGGTTGTTATCAAACATATTAACTCTGTGAATGTTAACCGTATGTAATGCTTCAGTGCATTCAATATTCCCTATCATTGCATTGGGGCTGAATTGGGGTGGAACTTTTCTTTATCCTTTTGAGCATAAGCAATGGACCTGTCAAATTGATCAAAAATGGCAAACTGTGGATTTAGAAACTTGTGTTGTCCGGGAACAACTAGGGTTCATTTGCGAAAGTAATGCAATCAGAGCTCAGGACATTTGCTTAGACACGGAACAGAATATCTGTCATTTTGAAATTCATCCTAAAGAGAATCCTGAAACAGTGCTTGTGTATATAGGCAATGGATGTGCATGCTTGAGAACTGCTTGTGATCAAATAGTTGTAGAAAATTTGGTGATGGACACTAAAAATCATTCCAATTTTTGTGTTTGTAATTTTACTAAAATTGTAGGATGTGATTTTTTCTTATTTAGCTCCAGTTACTTCTTATCACCTTTTGCAATCCAATTACTCACTGATACACCAAGTTGTGCCTACCCGCATTGGGATGAACCTTACCTTGGTAAAGCAATTGTTGCTTCATCAGGATTTAATCGAAATTTTGGAGAAGATCAAAAGAACGGACAGAAAACCTTGGTAACTGTTCATCACAATGTAAACGAAATACATCGTGTTCTGGAAAGGGTAAGAAAGGATGCTGACCACAGTTGGTGGGATACCCTTTTTGGGTGGTCACCTACTGCCACAGGGGTCCTGAATAAATGGTGTCATCCCATCATTGTTCTCCTGATTCTAGTTTTAATTGGTTTTGTTTTATCGGCAATTTTGTATATCATGAACTGGAGAATGATGAAACGAGTAGCATACTTGACATCCATAATGAATATGCATAATCTGGTTGATGTTTCATCCTCTGTGGACACCCCTGACATTATTGGTGCAAGGCGAGCTAAGGTGTAATAAGAAATTGGATAAATACTGTACTGCTCATTGTAATTTAATCAATTATTAATGAAATTTTAAGGTATTTTTATTGTTTGTGATTTAATCAATTAATGTAATTTTAAGGTGTAACGATGTATTCATGTAATTTTGAAGTACAATGATTTAAATAATTATTAATATGATTCTAAGCTATAATAAGAAATTAAACTGGTTTATTTGAATAATTATTAATGAAATTTTACTATAATAAGGCAATTGTTGCCCTGTTGATTAATATGATTTTAAGTTACAATAAGAAATTAAACTAGTTTATTTGAATATAATAAGGCAATTGTTGCCCTGTTGAAATTTAAACAAAATTTTATGTGATTAAAATTGCTTATTCTTTTGCTTTCTTTTCCTTTTCTTTTCCCTTCTCTCTTTCTCTTTTCTCTCTGTTTTCCGGGGTATGCTACCGGCATGGATGAGTCCTGAAGACATCGTGACAACACTACAGACTCCAGAAGGCATCGTGACAACGCTACAGGTTCCTGACGACGATCGTGAGCCACGGGGTGGTGTAAGAGTCTGGACGGAAATCCCTTGTCTGCCTCACGACCATCGACAGAAGCAGAGGCCCAAAACCCAGAGACCCTAAGAGGGGAAAAGGACTTTTGCACAATGAGGTCCAGCCAGATCTTGGTGGGATGCCTGCCAGGTGCCTGGGTGTGCTGCAGAGCTGTGCTGCTGAGCTGTGCTGCAGAGAACCGTGCCGCTCGGCTAACGGGGCGGAAAGGACTGCACAAGAACAATCTGTCTAGTACCGCTGTACCTGTACCCTAAAACAATGGGCCCTACTCCCCACCTGCTGCCTACTTGCCCCTTGTCTCTGGAGGGATTGCCTCATCTCTTGCTTACCTGCCCCCCGCTTTCGAAAAGACTATAAAGAGACTCTCAAAAAGTACCCCTACGAGATCTCCCTACGGACGAGACGAATCCATCGGATCCGGACAACGAGGACCTCCTCGTGCCGTGGTAGCTATGCCCCTCCTTTCCTCTCTTTTTCTTTCTTCTCTCTCTCTCTCCTCTATCGCATAAGCGTGTTGTTGGCACTCAATAAAGTGCTTTTTGATTTTGATTTAAGCAAAAATACTTGTCCCTGTTTTCTTTTGCACTCTGAGATTCAAAGTAACGAACCATCACGACCCCCGCTCCTACGAGCGGAGCGGTCTCACTTGTACCTTAATTCGAACAGAGGTATCTCTAAAGAACTTTAATAATTAAATCATAACAGTTCCAACACTTCCTGCCAATGCCAGCCCCACAGCAAGAGCAACCCTGCTTTTCCTGGAACACACAGAGCTCCATGGGAACTCCCCATGGATCACTCCCTGTGCAAGGCACTCGGGAAGGCTCTGCAGCTCCAGCCTGTCCTCACTGCTGTGTCCCGGTTTGCTCCTGGAATTCCCAGCCCAGAAATGTCTCCGTGCCCCTCCACTGTCAAGGCAGGCTTGGGAGGGTATCCCTGCCTGGCATTTTCACTGCTTCTCATATTCCAGGTTTCCTGGTTCTTCCTTTTTCCCACTCCTGTGTGCTGACCAGCTCCTCGGTATTTACAAAAAAAAAGTCCTTTTCCCTGTTGCTAAATGCAGCTTGACGCCACTCAGGGACCCTGTTAGCCCAGCTCAGCCTTTGGAAGCACATCCCTCAGTAACGCTGCAGACAAATCACAGCAAACAGAAGCAGCTTTGAGCTCTGCAGTCACCAGAATCCACAGCCACAATTATGTGAAATGATTAAATGAAGGCGGATTAAGTGATGATCTCTGGCCAGGTGCCAGAGAGTGGCACCAACAGTTATCAAAAGGAATCAGAAATGAGGCTGTGGAAAATACTGGGCATCTTAACTAACATTCCTTGTGGTTTTGTGCTACAGAGATTGTCATTATTATTTCTCATTTACCATCATGTTGATGAGCGGCTCCAAACTGCACATGGAATTTCCACCAGGATTTCCAGGGCACAGCTTTGCTCCCTGTCCCATGCTCAGGGCTCTGCTGGATCCACTGAGAGGCTGGGAAGGAAGGAGGAGACACTGGAGCTTCCTTGTGCTGAAGGAGCCTGGAGGCTCACGAGGGACTTCGAAATGGTGAATAGAGAGGACAGAGGCACTTTGTGGGATGCACGGTGTGGGATGCACAGGGCATTAAGGTATTGCTGCAGTTGGGGTCAGGCAAGAAAAGGCCAGAGAGCTCTTCAGAAATCATAACATCATCACAAAACTAAATAAATAAATCTCTAGGAAGTACAGAAAGAGACAGACCTTAAACACATCATGGTTTAACCCCAGCCAGCAGCTGAGCCTCACACAGCCCCTCGTTCATTCCCCCTCAGTGGGATGGGAGAAAGAATTGGACAAGTAAAAGTGAGCGCGCTGCTCAGCAATAACAAAGTCACCCGTGAACTATCAACGCTGTTTTCAGCAGAGATCCAAACCACAGCCAAAACCAGCACACATATCAAAAGCATCTTCACTCAGAACAGCAGATTTGGTGTGTCCAGATCAAGGATTTTGATTTTATTGCCTTACAGAAAAATACGGCCCAATAAATCTTTGGCTTCACAAACATCCTTTCCCTCACCTCCCTACGAAGGGAAATGTCTTAGATGGGAATTTAGCTATAAATATTTTAGTTGTTAAGATTTCAGTTCCTACTACAAGTCTTGCTGTAATGTTAACTTTAGCATAATACTTCAGCTTCAATAGATTTTTAAAACACAAGAAGTCTTCTTAACACAAGGTTTACTACGAGGTGACTGTTGGATTATCTGTTGCAAATTCTCATCAAAAGTCAAATTGTCTGATGAAATATGTGTTCCTGCCCCTGAAATGCCCACATGGAGTGATAGGGGGGAATCAATTACTACACCACACTTAGTGCCGGATACATGAAACACACTGGAATAATTACATACGAACAACATGAAAAGCTGTGGGCAACTCCTGCAAGTTACTGCAGGCATCAGAAATATTGCTAGATTTTCATAATCTCCCAATGAAGGATGTGCACACATCCCAGCAGGGTTTTGCATCTCTGGGTCTCTGACTGCAGGTGAACAAGGACCAGCTGTCCCAGTACTCCACCTCTCCTAGTTTCTTTTGTGCCTTTAAACCAGGAACACAGTGTCAAAAACATCACATATCTGACAAATCCAGGGGGTGATGTAATGGTGGTGTTAATTTTTCTGTGTATTCAGCTTGCAGGCCATAAAGCACACCCTGCTTGTGCTTCACAGTTTTTCTCCAGAAGCCAAGCAGCCCTTCCTCATAAACAAAACAAACCAAAAAACCTGAAACATGCCACAATCTTTGTCTTTCTCACAAATCCCTTGATTTCTCACTTTTATCCAAAATTTCTCCCCCTCATTTTCCAGCTTATGTAGCCTGGATTCAAATCCCCCTCCAAAAAACATGAATAAATGAGTAACAGCTACTTCAGAATAAACACTGACTGTCACATCTCTTCAAAGCCTTTTCTGAATTTCTGCCCCATCCTGCACCATGCCATCAACACCTGCAGAGTTCCTTGCAGACCTTCCAAGCTGTGCTCCTTTTGTAGCCTCTCTAATCAGTATCCCATTTAACTGCTGTGGTCCCACCACCCCAAGGGGAATGGCAGCGTCTCTGGTGACACTCAAGACACATCCTGCCATTTTTGTCCGCACGGCCAAGCTGCAGAGGACTAATTCACAAGGATGAAAATACTCTCTAATGTAAATGCCAAAGATGCCTCAGCCTGGGCTGCTTTCCCTTGACAATTCCCAGGGAAGCCCTTGCACAGAAGAGGAGGTAACTGGGAACCCTGGCCCTTGTTTCTGCTGGAGGGGCCGCCCAGCCCTCGCAGGCCCAGTCCCCGTCTGCTTCCATTCATTCCCTGCAGAGCCGGCCCGGGCTGCTCCCAGCTCCCAGCACTGCCTGCAACGCCAGCCTAAGGAGACGCCTTTCCCTCTCTCCCCCTGGAACAGACACCAGCTGGCACCATGGAAAGCACCCAGCAATGCCTCCTGCTCGCCATTGCTCAAATGCCACATCTTTATTTACAGAGGAAAAACCCACCAGCCTCATCCCCCAGAATGTTACGTCCGGACGTCTTTCAAGCACAGCAAAACCATGTGCACCTTCCTCTGAGAAGTTCACGGCTGTTGCTGCTGAAAAATACTTTCTAATTTTCCAACTTTTATGTCCACAAGAATTTATCTGGGAACGAGGAGCTACTCTCCCTTTTGGAGCCCAGCTGTGCACGAGGCCTTCTCACCTTCTCAGCCACCTTGCTGACCCTGGAAATGTCCCTGCTGCTGCCCCCTTGGCAGAGCTGCTATTTGGCAACAAAACCAGTTTAGAATCGCCTTTAATCAAAATGCAATGAAGTGGCTTAAAATTTGCAATAAGAAGCTTCTGTCAGTCAGTTTTGTATCTAAAATTTTCAATTGATGACATCTTTAAGAAGACAACATGAGAAGCGAGTGCAGTCAGAAGCAATCATCACTTGTGTTTCAGAACTCTCAGGTTTTCTACCACTTTCCATCACTTGGGTAAATGCCATTCCTCACCACCTGTCAAGGCCTTGGCATTTTTTGAAAACCAAGCAAATTATTAAGGAGCCTTAACAAGGTCTTCAGGACGTACCTGACACTCTCTTTTTTTTTTTCTTTTAAATATCATGAGATGTTTTAATTCACTGCATTTTCCATGTAGGTGGCAGTTTTCCTAGCTACACCAGGCAAAATCCCAGACTTCCCTGAACAGCAGGGAAAGTTGTGTTAAAAGTGCCTCAGCACCACATATTACAAAGTTTAGGATATGGGAAGGTGAAAGTGTGAGGCTTATTGAAAAAAATACAGATACTGAGATTTACTTCAATCACTGCAGTGTAGCTGGAAACTCTCACATTTAGGAAACTTGTATCTGAATTTTCCAGTTAGCTTTCAAGTCATTACAAATAAAAAAAAATTGCAGTTGAATGCTCTAATAATTCCAAACATAGGGAAAGTTTGCCAGTTGGACAGACCTTCAGGAAAAACTGCAGGCACTTGGGCAGTATCTTGCCTCATAATTGTGATGGATTTTAATTAAAGACATTTCTTAGAGCACAGCTTAAAGGAAGGAACCATCAGGAAGCTGGATCCTTCATGCCAGAGCCAGGCCTGTTTGGAGCCCTGCTGTGTGGACAGAGCTGTGGACAAGGTGGCAGCTGTGCCAACAGCGTTCCTGAAGGAACTGCTTTTGGTCTCCTTTGGAAGAAAGCTCTTCTAAATTACATATTTAAACTATCTGAGGAAAGAAGGTACAAGACCTAAACACACTCAGAGAATAACCTTCAGAACCTGCTTCTGCCTTTGCAGCTCACACAATATGAGTATAAATGAGCATAAATGAATTTAAATGAATTTAAATCAGTAACTCCCTTCCCAGGGACAACGTCCCTCAGGTTAAGGGTACTCCTACACCTAAGGAACACTCGTGATTTATTAAACATGCAAAAGTGCAGGGAGGAAAATTGGTGAATACAAACTAATAAGGCCAGAAGAACCTGGTGAAAAACCCAATAGTTCCATTGTGGGTAAAAATAATATTCCCAGCAATACATTTTGCTCAGACAGGCATCCCCTTGCCCTGATAATGTGCACCTATGGCTAAAAAACAGAGCTCACGATCCTTAGAAATTTATAAAATGCAAACACTGATTGCACTAAAAAATGCATTAATGATGACAAACTGCACCTGCATTATTTTATTAGTTAATGCTTAATGCCCAACAGAATGGACTTTTGGAACTGATAGGTTGCTGGATTGTTATCTCCCTTCATTTCTTTTCAATAAATCAAACCCCACCAATCTGCTATAGACACCCTGAGGGGTACAGGGAAGGCATCTGATTTATAATGTTTCTAAATAGATGGCACTGTGATGAATTACCACTTCACAAGATTAGGAGATTATTAGGTTGTGGGCTCTATTTTCTACCTCTTCACTTTTAAAGCTATGATTCCAAGAAGGAAATCCTTGCAGATGTTGCTGATTTTACAAGAAAGGTGATGGGCAGTGATTCTGAAAGTCATGGTTCTCTCTCAGCATGGGCAAGAAGGGAGAATTTTGGCAGCCTGCATGGAAACCTTGGGAGAAGCAATGCCAGGTACAAGATGCAGGATAGGCCTTAATCCAGACCAATACAATGCATTAATGGCAAGGCAGGGGTTGGATTTTAACACGAGAATGGTGCAGGGAGAGGAGGAAGGAGAGGGGATGAACACACGTGCGGCACTGACGTTCATTTTCAAACACCCACTGAAGAAGTTTGCGCGTACGTGCAGAAATATGTGGGCATGGCTTGGTGTATTAGGAAGAAATAGGTGGAAAGGACCTTAACCATCATCTCTAGGAACCTCATCCTTTCCCACAGTGTGTGTCAACTATGCTCAATAACAGAGATTTCAAGTATTTTTTAAGCAGACATGGCAGTGCTTGTGTGCACAAGTATGTGCTGACACAAAGATGTTATCTTCAAGTTTGCTGGGAATAAGCACTTCAGATCTGGAGTTTGCTGTTTAAAACTGCTCTATTAAAAGAGTAGCGAATTAAGAGACGGAATGCCATTTTCCAAGCTGCCAGTACTCTTCAGCAATAAATTTTTAATATCTCTAATGGCATGTTTTCCTATGGATTACTGAAACCATAGCCAAGGGGAACCATTATTATCAACATGAGTTCAGGGCACCTGACAGCTAATTAATAGCCAATCACTCTTCTCCCAGTTCCATGGTTTTTTAAATGTGAAGATCACCATCATTGAATGTAATGCAAAATATTATGCACAGCATCCAGCTTTTCTCCAGGATCAGCAGGAGCTGAGTGCCATCGGAAAGGATGTGCCAGTACAGAGTTGCAGGAGCTCTAATATTTACTCATGGAAAGGCTACAAATGCAAATCACAGTAGGACTCAGAATGGAGCCTGGGGGAATCTGAGACTAACTGAAGCCCAGCTGGAATGAAAAATCCCCTGGAGCAACAAATTCAACAAGCAGACGAGCAAACACAGCAGCAAAAGTTATACTCAGAGATGGAAACCAAAATAAAAAGGGGAGTTTCCATGATGGGAATGGAGACTTGAAACACATTAATTAATTGCATTCTCCCAAATTAAAGCAAGGACACTGCCATCCCTAAACTCCTGCATGGAGCCAAGAGCCTCAGCCTTCTGTTGTCCATGCACAACCAAGCTTTCCCTGTGTCTTCCTAATGAAATATGTATACTATCCAATTACCAATCAGCTGCCACTTAAAACACCATTTCCCGATAATATGATCCTGCTAACTGAATTTGCACGCAGCCCTTGGCACCCTGCTTTATGAGCAGCTCTGCCATCCGTCAGTTCTCGTGCTGTCAGGTCTAGGGATGTGCCGAGCAGATGGCCAAGGACGCCGCCCGAATTCCAACTGCTGGCTTCCACACAGGCAGAGGTGGAGGGGGTGGGAACAAACATTTCCATGTGGAGCACAATTAAAATTGACCCACAAGGTGTCACTGTTGCTCCAGAGAAATGCAGCAGCCTGGTGATTTTTCCAGGCATAACCTAGGAGTGGGGGACTGACCCCGGTGGGGATGCACCAGCAGGAGCTCTGGTTACTGCTCTTCCCTTTCCCAAACTCCGCACATGCCCACACCTTTAAAGAGAAATCCAGCAGCAGCACCTACCCAAACGGCACCAGTTGCTCCTTCCTTCTGCCAGTTGCTCCCTGCCTGCTGTCCTGCTGCCCCTTGCCAAATCCCCATGTTGGATGGAATCAGGCTCTGCCGTTGCTCCAGCTGGTGGAGCTGCCGAAGTGAAGGCAGCTGGTCCCAGGTGCTTCCAGACCCCACTTTCAGCTGCCTCGGGGAACCAGAGAGCAAAACTAAGAGGAAACAAATCCACTGCTGATCCCAGCACACATCAATGACCGTGGGCTTCCTCGGGCATGGCTGCTTCATTCCAATGAAATATCTACAGCAAAAATAAATAATTCAGTAAAACCTTCCAGAACATGTAATTTCAGAGGATGATTGGCTGTATTCAAGCCTGCATATTCCCAAGTTTAACCAAAAAAGGGATTCATAGCATTTACCCTGTATGGAAAAACACCTCCTGCAAATATTCCAACATTTGTAGAGCAAAGATTCAGACTAAGCAAGAGCACATCCTCGCAGTATCAGCGTCAGGCTTCCCTAAACAGTTGTCTATGGATGAACTGTGCCGGTTTGCTTTTCCCAAGCTCTGAGAGAAAGAAGGTCAGTGGCTCCTCTGTGTGTTTGATGATTCCACTGGAACTTCTCAGCACCGCTGCTGCAGGTGGATATCCAGCTACGTCCATCAGTGCTGCATGTGCGGGATGAAAGGAGGAGTAACTGTACCTTGGGAACACTGAAGACACTGGCATTCCTGAAAGGAAAAATTCTTAATTTTCGTGTTAAGCCAGTGTCAAAAGAAACCACATTTGCACCGTTTTGCATCTTGGCCATCTTTCACCCTTCAGGACCCCTCAGGATAATGGGCTTTTTGGAAATAGAAATGCCAAGGCTTTGTGATTTCCAACACCCCCAAAGACCAGTCACACGCTCTGTTGCCATGGAAGTGATCCCTTGCTATGAACTGCCAAGGATTTTGAAGAACTGGAAATGGAGTGAGCAGAAGCCTGCTCTCCCTCATGAGGCCCCTTGTGAGACTGGCTTATCTCTGCTGTTTTAGGATGGAGAGGATGGCCCAAGCACCTCTGTGTTAGAGGACTCCCATACAAAGGGGTGTCACTGCTGTGTGGCTGAAAGAATCAGACCCAAGTTTGGTGCCCCCAGAAGGAAGAGCAATTTCTAGCCCAGAGCTCTCCTAGCTGGTATTTCTTTGAGTAAGACCTTCACAGAGCTAATCCAGAGAAACACAATCTGCAGAAACACTGGGGTTTAGGCCACGTGCTGCAAAGGCACCCCTGGGTTTGCTCCTGGGTAAGCCCCCAAATCACACCAAGACTGCAGAATAAATGGACAATGCTGTGTGAGGTAGAGCAGTTTCAGTGTGCCCTGGACTCTCACTCTGTTTTAATGGGAATGCATTAAAAACTCTCCAGAACCAAGTCAGTGTCTGTGCCCAGGTATCTGTGCATTTATGGGGCACATGAGACTTCTACTAAATAAATTCTGGGATCTCTTCTGGGCTCAGGAGTTCCTGCAGCTCCTTCCCACAGTGCCAATGGATCACAGCTCCGTCAAGCAGGACCTCATTTACTGAGTGTGGATATGGAGATAAAGCTGCCCACTGGTCCCTGCCAAGCATCCCAGTCACATCCCACGCCAGGAATTCTGCTTTCCTGCAGCAGTTCCAGCTTCCATCCATCGTACCCTGGGCCTGCAGAAGTGGCCTGAGGTTGCAGGTGCTGTGCTCAGCCAGGGCCCTGAGCACCTCTGCCGCTGTGGGCAGGCAAGGAAAGGAGGAGGAAAGGAGCCAGTGCGGGAGTTATGCTGGGAGCTTGCCTGGACAGATGGATTAGTGCCTGTCTGATACCTGGCTCCAATTCCCTGAGCTGTTCCTAGCCTTACAGCCTCTGCCAGTGTTAGTCATTGAAATACTGCTCAGAAAGACGGAGCCATTCCCTTTGCTGAGCCCCTCTGGACTGGGAATACCTTTCTCCTGCCTGATTGTCTCAGGGTTGTCCAAACACAGTAAATACAGCTTTGGAACACACATCTGGCCTCTGAACTGAATAGTAACATACCTAATACTAATTAATTTTACTCTAAAGACTACCCAACTATTGCTCTACATTTGTCAGCACTTCCTATAAATATTCCTAATATTCCTAGATTGGTATGGAAAATGTGTAAAAATTGGGTTGCTCCACTTGCATATGTTAGGTTATCTTTTCTGTAGACAAAAAAACCCCACTAAACAGTGAGCTTCCCTGGAAGACTGACTTGCTACATTAAAAAACAAACAAGCCACTCAAGTTACCTCAAAGACATGGGAACCTTCTGTTTTCCAAAGGGAAGAATGAGCCATGGATCCTGCAGCAGGAATTGCCCTTCTCCTCTTCATTGTCCAAGAGAGGTCTTTACCTATCACGTTACAGAATCATTCCATCCTATTTCAGAGTTCATCTTCCCCCAGGTGCTCTCCAGTGTGCCTGATATTAATTATTTGTGATAGCTAACATTTACTGAACAGTACTGTAGTATCCCTCCCAGCCATGGGGAAAGGGAGCCAATAGCTCAGGTAAACACAAAGAACCCACAGCTGCTATGGAAAATCAGCTGTGCAATGTGTGAATCACTGATTTCAGCAAGGGCTGCCTGTGGGGACCTGAAAGGAGCAAAAGCCATCACCTCCCTCAGGCTGGGCTGAGATCTGACACAAGGAGCCAGCACAAATCAGTCACACTCTGTGACCGTCTCCTCCCATGGTCCTCCGGATGTCAAAGAGCTCACAAATCTTCTCAAATCCTGAATATTTTTATGATCTCCAACTCGTAGCAATGTAACTGAAACATATCTCTGAGTCAGGCCTTCCCTGACAGCAGTGATGCCCTCATGCACAAATAAATAAAAATCATGAAATTGCAGGCTCTATTTTCTCACAACCCCTCACATTTGCTCATTTGCATTAAAGCTTTTTCCAGCCCCTTACATTCCTTGTGTTTCTCTTGGGATCACTGCTGTAGATTTGAGAGGGGCTTGGACTTGAAAGAAGCTCAGCTCTTGCTCCTGTGAATTTGGGAATGGCTATCCTAAATCACAGCAAAAACCTGCCCAGGACACTGTCTCTGGAAACAGGTAATAGCCAGGTGTAAGGGACATGGATCAAGCACAGGGACAGATTTCTCTTCTATGCCCACCCGGCTTCCCACAGCTCAGCGATTTCACAGAGCAAAGATGTGATCTTTGAATTTAGGAGATGAGGAAATGGGTATTCCCCTCATGTATTTGTATTATCTCTTTCCCACCCTTATGAAACCACAGATGGAAACAAATTGGACGTGGAGTCCCCACTTCAGCAGGAGGGCAGAGCCAGAGCTCTGGTGGGCCAGGCATGGAGTGGGGACAGGAGCACATGCAGGAGTCAGGGATGGAGGAAACACGTGTCAGCTCCAAGCCAACATCTCGTTTGTCACTTTTTAAATTCTCTTGGTGGTAGAGAGTAGGAACCAAAGCTAACCACTCCAGTGGTACCAGTTAAAAAGAGTAATGGACTGCTGTTTATAAGCAATGCCTTCAGCTGAGCCAGGTTTGCTGATACCAATTTTAAAAGAAAGTTTATTACAACTTGATTTTTAAGTTGTTACTAATGACCCACAACGTCCTCATGTGAGAGCATTTGTTATTCATGGTGCAAGCAGAGTTTAATCCCAGGTATGAAATGATAATTAAAGAGCAAGTCCTAGGGGTATAAAATAACAATTCCTCCTGGATTCATGATCATTAACTACCTGAGAACAGTAACTGCCATGTTCCTTAAAGACATAATACTCTGAATTTGGTTTCCTGCGCTTTTCTGAATTGAAAAACTCACTTCCTTGTCATCCTGCCAGTGCCTCCCAATATTTAAATACGTGAAAAACAGGTTACCTAAACTTAAGTAATCTCAATCTACTTACATACTATTTCCTTTCACAATAAATATATTTTCTAAAATACTCTAACAGTGGTATCATTTCATGTGGAATGCTCCCGTCATTCCCTTCAGGCAGCAGGGGCTCTGTCACTGAGTGCAGTAAAGCCAGCCCCAGTTGTTCTGTGCTTTTCCCAAGAATCAAATCATCTCTCTTGATTTGCTTTCTGGACCCAAGCAGGTTTTGGTGGGATGGCATTTATTTTGCTTAAACAGTGAGCAAACACAGCTCAGAAATGAAAGTGTCTCAGATTATTCACAAATAACTGTAGGAGTGTCACTGCAGAAGGGGCTCAATAATGAATTAAAACGTTATCGCTCCCAGTTCCTTGTACGTGGTATCCACAAACACATCACAAATTGGCACTACACAATCCTGACCATCAGCAGGAACTAATGATTCCCAGGGAGTTTGTCTGCCCAGGAATCTTAAAAGCAGATAACCTTAAAAACAAACAAGTGGGAATTAAGTGTTAGTAACACAGACATTGCCCATGACTCGGTTCAAAACACACACACAAATAGAAAAAAAAGCCCCTGTCAGTAAGACAGTTCTGAGCTGTCCCAGCTGATTAAAAAAGCCCAGCCCAGTTGTCACACCAAAATCCAGGTTTTCTACTTGATGCCATAATTGTCATTAAAGGCTGCCAAGGGGAAGTCTTTTTGTTTCATTTCCCTCAAAGGTTTGTGTGAACAGGTATTTAACCACATCCTTTATCTGAACTGGAGCAGCAGAGATCCTGCATGTCTCTCCATCCTGGAATTGTATTTAAAATTGGGCTGCTCGTACCAATCTAAACTTAGAGAAGTGGCAGGAAAGTCAAAATCCATCAGAATTTCAGCTTCAGCCTGGAACAGAAGCAGCAAGGGCCCTGCCACTCATCTCACTGCTATTTCAGAGTTCCAGCACTGAAAGCTGCAACTTTCAGAGTTCCAGCAAAGTATTTTACTCGGGATGCACCTAAACAACCTGAAGGCTGAAATAACACCATTACCTGGGCAAGAAAATGGAATTTTTGTAGATTGTTTAGGATGCCCAGAGAATACATGGCAGGGGGAGGGAGGGTGAAGCCTTGTCAATGGGAATACAAAGTGAAATTGGCATTTTGGGAATGTTGCTGAGCTGAATGGCAGCTCAAAGAACCCTCACTAAGTGATGGATAAAAGCTCCAAAACAGCTTATTTTAGGCCTGGCTGCACAGAGAAGTGTGTACTAATAAACCAAATCATCAAAAATAAATTGTTTCCATGTTCATTTCTTTACAATTGATACTTGTAACCACGGTTTCATCTCGTTCATTTAAGCTTGTTCTGATGTTGCACAGGACAGGTTTTGAGGAACTGCATTCATTCTCTTTACTACTTGGGCTACTTGGTTTTCTACAGTGAAAGTTTTTCTCTCCCAGAACAGGAGTTATCCACAATGATGAGTTTAAATTGGGGACAACTTCATGTACAATGCTCAGTATTTAAGCTACAGGGGAAGAGTTCTGAGAGGACACCGAGGAATCCAGGCACATGATGCCATTAGGTGAAATACTGAAGGAATACATCGCTGAATTCCTTTACGAGGAAGCAAAATTTACTGGCTAATGGTACTTGCACTTCGGTAACTGGTAGAGGATACAACTAAGCCACAGTCCTGTTTAAGCAGCCCTCCCACAGCAGAAGAGAGAGGAAAAAGTGAACATCAAACCGTGAAGATACAAATTACAGGCCAGAGTCATACCTTTTTCTTGGTCAAGGACAGTTCTAAGCATCTTTTAGTTAGAATTTCACATCACATTAAACAAGAAAAGCTAATAAAAATGCTTTTTTAAAAACTGGCACAAACAAAAATAAACATACCCTACCTAAGGCTGTAATGCTGCCTATCTAACACCATCCTTGAGACCCAAGCATGCCTGTGCCTGGAAGTGCTGATGAGGGAAACAAACTCCACACATGTGCATAAATGGTCCACCGGGGCAGTGCAATATTAGCCTTGGCCGTGCTGGAACAAAGTGCCTTCATTACACTTCTATGATAAATATCTCCCTTGCACTGCTCAATTATCAATGGGCTTGATCAAGGGACCGATTTGAATGCAAACAGCGTAAGTGACCCCTGAGAAAAGAGGAATGGATGTGGCCAATGCAGCCTTTCAGTGCGTTACAAATAGATGGCAGCATAGGGAAATGCCACTAGGCACAATTTATTATTTTGCCATTCTTCTTCGAATGAAAAAAAGGAGAGGAGATTTGCATTTTTGCATACGGAGTTTATACAATTTTCCAGCATATGTGAGGGCTTTTTGAATAGCCTTCAAAAAGTTCTAAATGGGTCATTTTATTAAATGCATCCATAAAGTCCCAGCTCGCAAATGAATTCCTAAGATAACACTGAGCTGTGAAGAGCAACTGGGTCCTAATGTAGTAGGAGGGGACAGAAAAGATGAGACCAAATCAAACTCATGCTGCTTGTATGATAGAGAGTGCCTGACATCCTGCTGCCCAAATAAATGAACCAGCAAAATAATAAGCAGAGAAGCCCCTAATTGGCTTAGTTAACCAGCCATTTAAAAAGAAATCCAGCTTGATTGACTTAATGTTGATTTTTCAAGCCAGAACCCTTGATTGTTATGATTAATTCAACTCTACCCAGGTTTCCCAGGCCATTTACTGCCACATAGAAGGGATAAAATTGAGCAAGGGGAACAAAACAGCAGGCCTGCAGTCGACAGTCGCACGGGCCGTGGCATCTCTGGCTGGAATCGGTGTCAGTGAGTGTTCCTTTCAGGGAAAGGGAGTCCTGAATGAAGGGGAGGGGGGTGCTGCTCATCGGGTCCGGAGCTGGACGCTCTGAAGGAGGGCAGTGATTTTAATGCCCCATCGCCCTAATGCACGTGGACAGGGTCTGCCGTGGCTGCGATTAGCGTCTGCTGCAGACCAGAACGTTAAAGGAGTGAAGACAACACATACTTGATCCATTCCTCCATCCTCTGGATTGTGAATTGCTCTGTGTAACAGCAGCAGCTATCCCAGAAAGGAGGTTGTCTTGCAAGAGCTGTGCCACAAGGCAATTCTGAGAAAGCTTTATAAAATAAATAACCTCAGTGTTAACAAAATTACCTTTTTCTCTCCAAACAGGAAGCCTGTTACTGGCGTGCTGATGGAAGTGATTCGCAATTAGAAGGTGCAGATGGCAACAGTAGAAGCTGCAGGCTTCGTGGACAAGATTGAGTTGCTTAAAGCTTCTGTGAAAGGTAGGTCTGTAGGCTAAGTGAAATTTTTCTGCCTTTCTGGGATTGTACAGGTAACGTGTAAGTTCCCTGGAGGTGACATCTGGTAGAGCTAACTGCCAGCAAGTAGCTGAGTGGTGACTCTGTAGTGCTAGTGCTGGTGCTAGCGAGGGATAGTTATTTGCAGCGGGGCACAGCCGGGAATCGTCCTGGCCGCACAGGCCCTGGCAAGACAAGGGAGCAGCGGGGCGATCCAGGGCAGCCCCTTTCCCCGGGAATTCGGGGTTCCCCTGGTCCTGGCGGAGCGGGGCCGGACCCTCGGCTGCGGCCGCCCCCTAGCCCCGGCTCACGGCGCTTCTCCCGCAGGTGCGGAGCCGCTGCCTGGAGAGCGCCTGGCGGGGAATTCCCTACATCCTGGCCTGGTAGGTGCCGCCGGCGGCCCCGCTCGGAGCGGCCCGGCCGTGCCGGGATATCCCGGGACTCTCATCCGTCCTTCCCCAGGCTGGTGCCGGCGCTGACGCTCCTGGCGCAGCTGCTCGCCCGCGGCTCCTCCGCCACCGACATCGCGCCCGTGGTGCCCTGGGACGGCCCCAACGCCACCTTCAGCCTCTACTGCTCCAGGTAGGGCCCCTCCGTCCCCGGCCCTGCCCGGGCATCGCTGCAGCCCCCGGGGCACCGCCGGGGTCGGGACCACCAGCGCCGCTCTGTCCTTGCAGCTGCCTCCTCCTGATCCACCCGAACCAGGACCTCTGCTCCCAGGTGGGCGCTGCCCCTCCCTGCGGGCCCGGGGTCTCCCTGAGGGAGAATTCCTGAAGGAGGAAATTTGGGCTGCTGAGGAACAGCTGCAAGGCCATGGTGGAGTCCCCACTCCAGGAGGGAATTTCAGAGCCCTGTGGCACCTGGGGACAAGGTCACTGGTGGCCTTGGCAGAGCTGGGAATGGTTGGACTCGATGGGCTCCAAGGCTTTTCCAGCCCAAATGCCTCCACAATTCCATGATTCCATGCCTTGGGAAGGGCAGAGGGACACCCAGCCACCTGCAGGTGCTGGGCTGGGTGCTGTGAACCCTCCAGAAAACCGGGATGGCCACGAGTGCCCAAGAGCAGGGACAGCCCTTGCCAAGCCAATAAACCTCCCCAGGCTCCAAACCAGGACCCAGTTCGGCTCCAGGGATTTTTTTTAGACTAAGATTTCCTACTTTACACGAGGGTTTGGGGCTGCACGGACACACAAGGGTTAGGTAGAGGATTTACACCATCCCGAAGGATATTGCACGAATTCCTTATCCCAGCAGGGCCAGAGGCACTGGGAGACACTGGGAGACCCAGCAGGTTCCTGCTGCTCCTGCCTGGCTCCAGAGGAGAAATTCAGGAAGAGTTCAGCCCCCTCTGAGCCCCTCCAAATCCCTCTCCAGCCCCGAAAATGGGCAGGGACCGATGGAAATGGCCCAGCTTCCACTGGGAGCACTGGGAGCTGCCCCAGCTCAGGGCAGGAACAACCAACAATCCTGCCACGTGCAGAGGTGCTGGGCTCGGCCCCTCCAGGCTGCCACATCCCTCCCAATCCCTGTTTCAGGATAAGATTCCATCCCTGGCTGGACGCCCGGGTGGTTCAGTGCAGTTTCGGAGCAGCAGTGCCCTGGTCCCAGCAGATCCATTCCCAAGGCAGGAAGGGGAGCCCAGGCACAGGAGCTGCCTCTGGAGGCAGGGGCAGAGCAGCAGGGCCCGTCCCTGGGGATTCCAGCTCGGCAAGGCTGCGGAATTCAGCTTCTCCAGGTTTTATTGGGAAGGGGCTGCCAGGAGCTCTCAGTGCCTCGGGCAGAGCCCCGGCCCCGCCGTGTCCCTGGAGCCCAGGCTGGGTTTCCAAGCAGAGCAAATGGGATTTGGGGCCAGCTCCTCCCAGCAGCCACTGCCGGGCACTCGGGGAGCTCCGAGCCCTGCGGCTGCTCCAGCCCCTCCTCTGGCTCTGCCCCGGAGAAACAGAGCAGCGTTCCATGTCCAGCGCTTCTCCTGCTGCTCCCACCGGCTGTCCGGGGACAGGGACAACACTGCCACCTCCTCATCGTCCTCAGGGGCTGTCCTGAGCACGGCCCCCCCAGGGCTGCTCCTGCTCCTCCCGGCCGGGGCGGGGCTGCGGGAATGCCGAGGATCCAAGCGTGGACGAGGATGAAGTGTCCGCCCGGAGCCCTGGGGTCCCTCCTGCCCCGCCGGCGGCACCCAGGGGACAATTCCGAGGGACAGCCCCAGCCCAGCCCCGGGAGCAGTGCCCGGCTCCAACCCTGCTCTCCAAGTGCCCCAGGCGCGATCCCGGCCGGATCGGGGCCGGAGCTCCTCTCGAACGCTGCCCCAGCGGGGTGGGAGGTGCCGGGGGAGGCTGGGAAGGTTCTCCCGCTCCAGGAGCCCCCGGCTCAGGGGTGGTGCAGCACAGCCTGGAGGTCCTCGGGCAGGGAGCCGATGACGGTGTCGATGTAGAGACTCACCCTGTGCAGGGTCTCCTCCTTGACGGGCAGGTGCTGGCAGCGGGCCCTCACCTGCGGGGAATCGGGAATTAACAATTGCCAGGACCTTTCCCAGCCCCGTGGATGAGGCAGCTCAGGGTAAAAACAGGCAGGAAACTCCACCTGAGCCTCGGGAGGGGAAGAACTTCCCTGGATGCTCAGAGCTCTGAGGATTGCACACAAACACCGAACTTCCCTGAGCTTCCCAGCCCTCCGGGAGGGAGAACAAGGTTTCCCAAGGCACGGGTGTGATTCATGGCCCGGATTTCTCTCCACCCAGAGGAAGGAGTGCAGGAGAGAGAGGGAGGGACTCACCAGCTTCTCCCGAAGCTTCAGCACCAGGTCCACAATTTCCACCTCGGACTTGTCCTTCATCCAGGCAACGATGTCCTAAGGAGAGAGCGGCTTCCCTCAGGGACACTGCCCAAGGGATTCCCCTGTGGAAAGCCTGAAGTGAAGGTGAGCAGGGGATTCCTCATCCTCATTCCTGAAACAGTGACAGAGCCCCTCCAGTGCCACCCCTGCCATGGCAGGGACACCTCCCACTGTCCCAGGGGCTCCCAGCCCCAGTGTCCAGCCTGGCCTTGGGCACTGCCAGGGATCCAGGGGCACAAACAGCTGCTCTGGGAATTCCATCCTAGCCAGGAATTCCTTCCCAATCTCCCATCCATCCCTGCCCTTTGGCACTGGGAAGCCATTCCCTGTGTCCTGTCCCTCCAGGCCTTGTCCCCAGTCCCTCTGCAGCTCTCCTGGAGCCCCTTTAGGCCCTGGCAGGGGTCTGAGCTCTCCCTGGAGCCTTCTCTTCTCTGAGTACAGAATTTCTTTGGAATCCTTGGGATAAAATAAACCAAAAGCCGTAGGTGCTTCCAGCCTGGCTTGGGAAGGGCCAGATAGATGGCACATGAGTGTCCAGGATTGCTGGCACTGGCATGACACTGGCACTAGCACTGGCACTGTCCCAGCCCTGTCCCTGTCACCCACCGCCTCACAGACACAGCCCTGTCCCCGTCCCAGCCCTGTCCCTGTCCCAGCCCTGTCCCTGTCCCAGCCCTGTCCCTGTCACCCACCGCCTCACAGACACAGCCCTGTCCAGCCCTGTCCCCGTCCCAGCCCTGTCCCTGTCCCAGCCCTGTCCCTGTCCCAGCCCTGTCCCTGTCACCCACTGCCTCACAGACACAGCCCTGTCCCAGCCCTGTCCCTGTCACCCACCGCCTCACAGATGGCCTCCAGGTGCAGGGCCTCGAGCTTCTGGGTCATCTCGCGGTGCCGCTGCCGGAACCAGCCGTCAAAATTGGGGGACTTGAAGAATCTCCTGAGGAGAGAGGTCAGGAGTGGTGGAATTGAGGGGTCCCAGAGCTGGGAGGGACTCACAGGGACCATCCCATCCAACAGCCCCACCCTGTGCCCCACAGCTCCCTGAGGTGACCCTGGGAAGGGGACAGGAGGACCTGGAGCTGGCTCAGGGACACACCAGGATGTGGGAACAGATTCCCAGAGCAGCTGTTTGTGCCTCTGGATCCCTGGCAGTGCCCAAGGCCAGGCTGGACATTGGGGCTGGGAGCCCCTGGGACACTGGGAGGTGTCCCTGCCATGGCAGGGGTGGCACTGGAGGGGCTCTGGGGTCCCTTCCCACCCAAACCATCTCAGAATTCCATAATTCTGTACCTACTGCTTGTGATCACTTTTTGGGATCTTTTCCATCACCATATCCATGCATTTCCCATTTTCATTCCTTGGCTATCCAACTTCTGGGTTTTTCCCACTCCTATCCTGCCAAATGCCTTCTCCATCCCATTCAGGTCCAATTATCCAGGAAAATCCCAGACAAACTCCCCTGCAGGGTCTCCACTCCTTTAAACCACACGAACCCAGGGGTGAATTTTCCCCGGATTTTCTCTTCCTGCCAATCCCGAGTGAATCCCTGGATGAGCTCTGCAGGTGCCAGAGCTGCTCCAGGGTTTGCTGCGTGCTGGGAGTGGCCCAGCTGGCGGTGGATGAGGATTCCCTGCAGCTCTCACCTGTAGAGCCCCAGCCAGTCCCCCTTGAGCACACAGGTGAGCTGGGGGCCGGCGTGCTCCAGGCTCTTCATGAAATCCTCCTGGCAGAACGGGCGGATCTGGGGCGGATTCTGCACAGGAAAACCCAGATGAATCCATGGAAATCCATATCAGAGACCCCAAATGAGACCAGGGAAATGAGGGCTGCACTTCTAGGGGGAAGGATGCTTGAGGCACTCAGGATAAAAACATCCCAAGGTTGATCTGCATGTGAGAGTCCCAATAATTCAGCTCCTGGCAGAACTGGGTACCTCTGTCCCAGGGGTTCTTTCAACTCTTAAATTAATTTTTAAAGGAGTAAAAACCCCCTTCCTTCAACAGGGGAGGTTCCCAGGAGTGTGCCCAACATTCTGTAACCATTCCCAGTCCCAAAGGGAAGGAGGACTGGGAAGGGCACCTACCTTCCACGGAGTGATGGCCCTCTGCAGAGGCATCAGGCTGGCCATGTAATGCTCCTGAAACAATGAGAGAGAGAAACAGTAAGTTATAGCTGAGGAGTCTCTGGTGGTGCCCAGAGCAGCTGTTTGTGCCCCTGGATCCCTGGCAGTGTCCCAGGCCAGGCTGGACACTGGGGCTGGGAGCCCCTGGGACAGTGGGAGGTGTCCCTGCCACGGCAGGGAGATGGGATGTGTTTAAAGGTCCTTCCCACCCAACCATTCCAGGATCCCCTGGGTCTGTCACTGGTGCTGCTCCCCCCTGTCCCTGTCCCCCTGAGGTGTCCCTGGCACTCACCAGGGGGATGATGAAGCTCTGGGTGAGCTCCAGGAGGTGCCTCCTCAGCAGAGCGCTCTGCACCTCCGAGGGGCGCTTCCGCTGGATGCCCTGCGAGCACAGCCGGGGTCACACGGGTGTCCCTTGGTGTCACCCACTGGCACACACAGCCAGGGGTCACACGGGTGTCCCTTGGTGTCACCCACTGGCACACACAGCCAGGGGTCACACGGGTGTCCCTTGGTGTCACCCACTGGCACACACAGCCAGGGGTCACACGGGTGTCCCTTGGTGTCACCCATGGCACACACAGCCAGGTCACTCAGGCGTCCCCTTATTGTCACACAGAACCTGCAGCTCTGCAGCCAAAGGAGCCTGAGGCGCTGCCCAAAATCCAGAACTCCAAATCCAGATCCCAAAGCACAGATTTTACCCTCTACTCAAAATACATCAAAATTTCAAGTTTCACTGCACAAAATCTGTTTTTTCAGGCACTTTTTTTTTATACCAATTATTCCAACTTGATTTATCGTTAGCACCAGGATTTAATCCTTAATATCAAGTGGAATATCCTAAACCTGGCACCATAAATGTATCCCACTATGGATTAAATCATCCCAGAGTGTAAATTCTGCTCCTCTGGAGAGTTCTGCCTGCTCAAACCGAGCTCTTGGCACACTTTTCCCACCCAGGACAGAGTGGGAAGTGCTCACCTTTAGTAGCCTTTTAATCAGGGTTTTGTCTTTGTGAAGGAATGTTTTATAGGAAGTGTAGATTCCTGGGTGGGAAAAACACAGAATCAGGAAAAAAAACAGGAGTTAGAAAGAGACACAGCTCCTGCTGCCAAATCCCCTGAGGGAAGGGCCAGTCCTAAAGGATGCCTGAGAACAGGACCCACCTGGTTTGGTGTCCAGGGTTTTCAGCTTGGCCAGTTTCTTCACCTTCACTTGCTTGGGCAGGTCTCCTGTGACACGCAGGGGGACAATTCAGGCTCTGTCCCCTCCTGCTGGGACTCTGCACTTGGGGACATCCAGCCCTGCCCTAGTGCCTCCACCCTCAGAGCAATCCCAGCCCCTTTCCCCTGCTGCAATTTTGGAACAAGGATGTGCTAAAATCCAGCTCCTCATCTCCAGGGTCTTCCCCATGAACAAAGGTGCTCAGCAAAGGAGAGGAGGATTATCTCTCTCCTCTCTCCTTTCCCTGGAAGCTCCAGGACAGCAATTCCTGCTCCCCACACCCTGCCCAGTTCTGTGCTCATCCTGCACACGGCCAGAGCCAGAGCCCTGGGCTCTTGAGGCTGCTGGGCTTTCCTGGGAATGCAGAGAGGAAACCACTGCCAGGGCAGCGCCCTGGAGCCTTCAGCTGCTCTCCCAGCCCCACAGAGCTCCAGCCCCAGCTCCCCCTTCACCCTGAGCTCACCTGACATGCGGAGCTCTCCCACCCGCAGGATGTGCGGCCAGTGCTGCAGGGTCTTGATGAAGAAGGGGTTGGTGACGCCCACGACGATGTTGGGGCTGGCAGGAGGGGACAGGCTGAGCGCAGGTGGCTCTGGGTGTCCCTTGGGAAGGGGGTGGCAGGGCACAGGGGCACTCACGGGGCCTGGGTGCGCGTGGTGTACTCCTTGAACTCGCTGTCGTGGATGGTGAAGTAGGGACGGAAGTCACAGCAGTAACGCAGCGGGGCCAGGCAGCTGCAGGGACAGGCACGGTCACCCTGGGCCAGCACCGGGGACAGTCCCTGCCCTGGGGCTGTGCCCACTCTGGGGCTGACACAGCCCAGGGCCCATTGGCTCCTGCCCCCCTGGGCACCCTGGGCTCGTGTCCAGCCCCTGGCACAGCACCCCCAGGCACTTCCCAGCCCCTCAGAGCCCACGGGTGTTACCTGGTGAGGGCCAGCACCATCTCTGAGGACACGGTTGGGGACGGTGCCATCACCACCATGGGCTCCCCCAGCAGCATCAGCTCCCACAGCATTTGGATATGGATCAGCACGGGCTGGAAGCACCTGGGACCATGAGAACAAGCACAGGCCGAGGGCACAGGGTCAGCTCAGCAGGGAGCAGACACAGCTCTGGCTGCAACCCCCCCAGGAATGCTCCCATCTGGGGATTTGAGGTCTAGGATGGACTTGTAGCTTTCCACAGGGATCCTGCCCAGAATCCCGAAGGAGTCCCTGGAATGCAGCAGTGTTTGATTCTGCACCATCCCTGTGATTTACGGGATGCTCCCAGCAGGGAGAGGGGAGAGGGTTGGGAGGAGCCTCTCACCTGAACAGATCCAGCTCATGAACACTGGGGAGAACCAGGGGAGCTGGTAGCAGATTCTGGATGAGGAAGGGAGAAAAGGCTCTTAGTAGCTGTTAGTGAGCTGTGAGGAGATAGATGGGAGCAGCCTGGCTGGAATCCCACCCACACTGACCAGCCACAGGGAGCAAGGCTCACACACAGAGGTGTGTGCAGGAGCAGGGCTGGGTGCAGCACTCAATCCCAAATTAACTCCTGTGCCTATAAACTAAGGAAGATTCCCTTCTTTCTCAGATGGGAAAGGCTGCCCATGTCTGCTCCTTTATTTTCCAGGGTTTCCTGGGGTGGGAGAGTGTTTGAGACACAACAGAGGTGGGCAGGGTTAGAGATACGGAACCAAACCAGTGTTAGTCACAGCAGAGAAAGGGGAATGAATCCTAAGCAGAGCAGAACCAAAACACTGGAGCAAATTCAAAACAATCCAAGGGTGAAGGCAGGAGACCCAGCAGGGCCTGAGTTCCCAGGAAAAGCAAGGGGAACAGTGAGTAAAGCACCGGGATTGGGGGCAGAGAGCCCTGTGAGACTGCAGGCAGAACAGCCTGGAGTGGAAGCACTGAGAGCCCTCTGATCCCAGCCCAAGGGGCTCCCAGCAGGGTCCAGCTCCTCTCTCCCTGCCACCCCCTCACCTCCTGGTTGCACTGCTTCACTGGGCTGGAGCCTGGCTTGTCCACCCGGGATGGGATCCTCACCTGCACAGAGAGCAGGGATCACCCTGGGAGAAACTTCCCAGTCACCGATTCCAACTGGAAAGGTTGGGGGGGATGTGGGGTGACCAGGGATTTCACACCCAGGAGCATGGAGTGCAGGTCCCTTCCCACAGCCCAGGTACCTGGATGACCACTCCCATCACGGGCAGGTTCAGGGTCTGGCCGGGCACTGGCGGTGGCCACTGGTCGATCTCGTTGCACACTGAGGGACACAGGGAAGGGAGGAGTTTCACCCAAGGGAAAATCCAGCTCATCCTGAGATTTTGACAGGGAATTATTCCCTGCTCCCAGCTCACACATCCCCCTGGCCCGTGGCAAACCCAGGATGAATGACCCAGGCAACAGATTCCTGGCTTTGGGAACACCCTGAATCCTTGGGAGCACCCTGCATTCCTTGGAATACCCTGCACCCAAACCAACAGCCACAGCCCCATCCCCCCCCATCCACAATCCCTCCTTCACACCTGGTTATCCCTTGGACAAGCAGGAGGAAGTTCTTCCCTGCTGGAATTTGCTCCAGAAGGAAGCCATTTGGAGCATTCCAGCTGTTTTTCAGGAAGCTCCTGATCCAGCCCTGCCATGCCAGGCTGGAATCCCTGCCCCAGCTCACCTGCCTCCAGGCAGGGCTCCAGCTTGTCGAAGTACTCGGGAGCAATCAGCTGCAGCAGGCACTGGAACAGGTTCACGTAGGGAAGGCGGGACACGAGCACCAGGGACTGGGAAAAGCACGGTTGGGATCAGGACCCCCCTGAGCCCAGCACTGCACATTCCTGTGCTGCCCAGAGAGGGATGAACTCAAAAAGCCCAACACAGAATCCACGGAGCAGCTCCAAGCAGCACTTTGGGGGAATTCCCGCTGCCCACCTGCTTTGGGATTTGGGAGAGCAAAGGGATGGGAGCGTGGCCTGGCAAAAGAGCAGCTGGAGAGGGAATGAAAATCGATTGCTGATGGGTTCAAAGGTCCCCAAAACCATTTCAGGTGGAGAAGCACAAAGGAGCAACTCCTGAAACGGGAATTGGGCAGATAAACAAAGTCAAGGGATTCTGAGGAGGGACAAAGGAACTTGGAATAATGAACTGTGTCCAGTAAGGCCTTTTTGGTTCCTACTGGGGCTTCCTTGTGAGATAAATCCCTGTTTTTTACAACTGTCCCAACCCAGCCCCACTGGGGGTTTCATTGTTACCCTGATTCTTCTCTCCTAACCATTAATGAATGCATCAATTAGGAATGCAAGAGTAATTTAAACACCTCCTGTCCGACCCCACACTTGGCCATTGAATCCAGACCTCATCCAAGTGTGACAACTCTTTCCCTGAGCCATCCCACTGTTCTAGTGGAAAACTCACTGGTTTAGAGGAGATGGAAAAATTCATTTCTGCATTAGCAGGAGTCTGAAAGGAGCTCCTGGAGGTGGAGGGCAAAAAGCTCAGGACACTGCTGGGACTGAAATGTCCCCACAGACCAGCACAGGACAGGAGAGAATGGCCTCAGGCTGGGCCAGGGGAGGCTCAGGGTGGACATCAGCAGGAATTTCCCCATGGAAAGGGGGCTCAGGCCTTGGCAGGGGCTGCCCAGGGAGGTTTGGAGTGCCCATCCCTGGAGGTGTCCAAGGAATTCCTGGAGGTGGCACTCAGGGCTCTGGGCTGGGGACAAGGTGGGGATTGGGCACAGCTTGGATGGGCTGGGAGGGCTTTTCCTACCTCAGGGATTTTGGGATTCTGGGATTTCAGCACTGACCTTCTGGAAGTAGCCCCTCCTCATGGAGCTGTCCTTGACCTGCCGGAAGTACACGTACCCGAAATAGTGAGCGGCCTCTCGCTGCGGGGACAGGGACAGGGGGACAGAGGGACAGAGAGGGACAGAGGGGAACAGAGGGACAGTGAGGGGGAGAGATGGACAGTGAGGGACAGGGGAGAACATAGGGACAGTGAGGGACAGAGGGATGGAGAGGGAAAGAAAGGGACAGTGAGGGACAGCACACCCCCACTGTCACCAACCCCTTCTGAGCCACCCCCCTGCTCAGACACATCCCAGCCCTCTGGGAGAGCTTTCCATGGGGACACAGGAAGGGAAACACAACTGGAGCCAGGCTGGGAGAGCTGGAGCTCTCACCTGGAGACGAGAAGCTCCAGGGAGAGCTCAGAGCCCCTGCCAGGGCCTGAAGGGGCCCCAGGAGAGCTGCAGAGGGACTGGGGACAAGGCCTGGAGGGACAGGACACAGGGAATGGCTTTGAACTGCCAGAGGGCAGGGATGGATGGGATATTGAGAATTAGGAATTCCTGGCTGGGAGGGTGGGGAGGGGAAAAGCTGTGTCTGCTCCTGGATCCCCGGCAGTGCCCAAGGCCAGGCTGGATATTGGAGCTGGGAGCAGCCTGGGACAGTGGGAGGTGTCCCTGTTTCATTTCCCTCTCCCAGTGCTACTGGGGTCTCCCTAATTCTGTTCCCTCTCCCAAGATAGCTGGGGGTTCCCCTGACTCAATTCAGTTCCATCTGCCCTGCTCCAGTCCCATCTTTGTCCCCTGATCCCATTCCCCTTCCCAGCAGTTCCCTGTCCCGCTCTCCCTCCCTGTTAGCACGTGCTGAATCCTTCTCCTTTTGTCACTATTCCCATGGCCAAAGGAAAGGAGGATGTTCCACAGGGCCCCCAAATCCAGGGAATCCTTGGCCTTTCCCCCAGGCAGGTGTGAGCAGGGCCAGGACCCACCTGCAGCGTCACCGGGGCCTCCCGGTTGTACCTCCCGTCATCCTGGAATGGGGAATTCCGGGAACCCCCGGCCTGGCGCAGCCGGAAGCTGAACTGGGTGTCCCCGAGGCCACCTGGGACAGACACAGCACAGGGACAGGGACAGCGAGCTGGGAGTGGCTCCAGTGCAATGGGATGGGGCTATGGGGAAATCCAGCACGGGAATGGGGAGGGACAGAGGGGAGAGACCCGAGCAGAGAAACCCGAAAGGGAGGGGAAAGGGAAAAGGAAAAAGGAAGGAAAAAAGGAAATGGGAAGGAAAAGGGAACTATAGGAAAAAACCTTTCCCTGGGAGGGTGGGCAGGCCCTGGCACAGGGTGCCCAGAGCAGCTGTTTGTGCCCCTGGATCCCTGGCAGTGCCCAAGGCCAGGCTGGACACTGAGGCTGGGAGCAGCCTGGGACAGTGGGAGGTGTCCCTGCCATGGCAGGGGTGGCACTGGAGGGGCTCTGAGGTCCTTTCCCACCCAACCCATTCCAGGATTCCATGAAAGTGCAGAAACCCAACCCTTAAAGCCCCAGGGCCTGGCTGGATGAGTGGATTTATTTCTCATTGTCTCTCTGTGATGTATAAACACAGGGCTGGGGACATTTCTGCTGGAAGTGTCCCCTCCCCAGCTCCCGAGCACAGGAATGGGATGGCTGCCACCCCTGGGATCTCACCCTCCTGGCTCCACTGGGAATTTCCTTGGAGCACAGGTTCCCACCCAGCCGAGCACAGGGAGCAATCAGCACAAGGAGCCTCTGCTCAGCCCCAAGGTGCTCCCTGCTGTCCCCAGGGATTGTCCTTCCACAGGGACACTCCTGTCACCCCTGGAGTCACCTACCTGAGTAGGAGTCTGGGAAGGACAGGTAGCAGATGCTCGTTTTCTGCAAAAAGCCAACAGGCAGTGAGACCCCGAGAGCCGCCCGGAAGGAGGGCAGAGCAGGAGTGAGGGGTGGTTACCTCCTTCTCGGTGAGCCTGAAGTCGTGAGGATACACCAGCTGTGAAGAGAGCAGAGCCTATCAGCCCCTGAGCCCGCAGCTCCACACTCAGCAGCTCCTCCCTGATCCCACACATCCCACAGGAAAACACCTGGGATGATTTAAGCTCTGTCACAGCACCTGGTTTTATCTGGGCTTGGGGAGAGACTCAAAGGCTCCTGGCTTAGATTTAATCTTGGGAGCTGCTGGCTGAGGGAATGAACAGCCCCAAATCCTCTGGGAGATTCCAGATGTGCAAACATCTGTTCTGTCAGGAGCAGGATAGGACACCCAGGAGGGACAGGCTGGAACTGGAGCTGCAGCAGAGGAGGGAGGCGTGGAGGGACGAGGGGTGGGGACAGCAGGGGGACATGGAAGGGGTGCAATAGCCACGGCTGGGACAACACCCAGGAGGGAGGAATTCCATGAGTGCTGGACTTGGTGACTTCAGAGGGCTCCTCCAACCTGAGTCTGTGGTTCTCATAATCCATGGAGACCATGGCAGTCACAGACCAGGGAATCAGGGAATGGTTTGGGTAGGAAGGGACCTCAGAGCCCCCCCAGTGCCACCCCTGCCATGGCAGGGACACCTCCCACTGTCCCAGGCTGCTCCCAGCCCCAGTGTCCAGCCTGGCCTTGGCCACTGCCAGGGATCCAGGGGCACAAACAGCTGCTCTGGGCACCCTGTGCCAGGGCCTGCCCACCCTCACAGCCAGGAATTCCTTCCCAATATCCCATTCATCTGTGCCCTCTGGCACTGGGAAGCCATTCCCTGTGTCCTGTCCCTCTGCAGCTCTCCTGGAGCCCCTTTAGGCCCTGGCAGGGGCTCTGAGCTCTCCCTGGAGCTTCTCCTCTCCAGGTGAGCACCCCCAGCTCTCCCAGCTTGGATCCCTGGGAATTGAGGTGCTCCAGCCCTGGAGCAGCTCCAGGGCCTCTCTGAGCTCTCTCCAGCAGCTCCAGGTGCTGCTGCTGTGTCCCCAGGGGTCTCACCTGAGCACAGGGGCACAGGGCAGGGTCCTGAGGAGAAGGATCCCACAGAGCCTCTGCTGCCTGGGCAGTGCAGGGATTGCAGGGGAGCACAAAGGAACCGGGACAGGCTGGGCTGGGCTGGGCTGGGCTGGGCTGGAGATCCCATCTCAGCTCAGCCTCAGGAGTTCTGCTCCAGAGGCAGCTGCTGCTCCAGCCAGGAGCTGGAATCAGAGCCTGACTCTCCTCTCCAGGCTATAAATAGCCCGGGTGGCCCCGTGCCAGGGCTGGAAGTTCACCCAGCTCCGACAATTCCTGCGGATCCCTTGGCAAGGCAGCTCCAGCCTAGCCAGCCAAACTCCCAATTAACAGCAACGCTGATGAGCCCTCACTCAGAGCTGAGCTGGGAAAACCCCGAGGCAAAATAATCCCGGAGCAGCTCCAGGGATGGGGCAGCACGGACAGGGAAGGCTGGGGTGGGGCAGCGGGAAGGGATTGGGATCATCCCGAGGAGTCACTTCCCTGCTCCCCCTGTTCTGTGTCAGGACCCTGCACACGTTCCTGTGGGTGGGGTTAATTAATCCCCAATCAAACATTTATCCTGGTAATTCCCAGGGAATCATGGCCAGGCCAGGAGTGAGGAGCCCTGGATAGCTGATCCTGACCCATCAGGAGCCCGGGAATCCCAGGAATTGTGTTTTCCACAACATTTGCTGCCTAACTCAGAGCAGGAGTTCAGACAAGGCTGCTGCTTCTCCTGCTGGATTCTGGGGGGGCTTTCAGCAAGAAAACAGTTGGAAAATCAGGCTTTAACCTCCAGGGTTGGACTTGATGATCTCAGGGGTCTTTTCCAACCTTAATCCCTCTGGGATTGCACATCTCTGCTTCCCCTCCACTTTAACTCTGATGTTTCTCTGTTTGGGGTGTGGGGAAATTAAAAGTTCAAAACCTCAAATCCAAGCCAGAAGGAATCCGAGCCTCTACAACTTCTCAAAAGTCAAAAAAAGGCAAATTAAAAGGAACTTTGGCTGTGTAAAAGTCCCTGGGTGTCTCCAGAGCAGCCCAGAAGGGCTTCAATCACATCCTAAAGTGTTTATTTGATGATTCGAAAGTGGAAGGGCCAGAAACGGAAATTCCATTTAATTTCTGCCTTGGTTTGGGTTCTGCTTTCCAACAGCTTCTCCATTGAAATCCAGAATCTTTGGGATCTTTCTCAGAGCCTTTTGAATTTCTGAATCCCTTGGAGCTGAAATTCAGAGACCCTCCAGGTCTGTACCCACAGAGATCCCTGGGTTTTGTCCCCAAATCCCCCTAAATTGCTGCCCCCAGACCCCCCAAGCCCCCACAGCTTCTCCCCTTCCTGCCTTCCCTTCCATGTCTCATCCCTGCTCCTTTCCCCTCCCTCTGGAACAGAAACCCACGATGTTTTTCCACAGGAACGGGGACAGTGGGGCTGTGTCCTCCCCTCTGAGATGTTCCCTGTCTTCCTAAGTCATTTTTGCCATGTGAGGAACATTTTCCCACCGAAACTTATGAAAGCAAAGGGAGAAAAGGAAGAAAAAGAAGGAAAATTCCTCTCCAGGGGTGAACAAACCACATTCCTGCATCCCTCATCCACAAAGGCCCCTCCTCACAAACCCAGACAGGTGAGAACCCAACTCTGCACATCAAAACACAACCACAAAGCATTGAATTCACCACGCTAATTATTATCCCAGTATTCTTCCCTTTCCTGGGGTATTTCAGGCCTGGTTTTGCATGAAAAAAGGATCAAACAGGTGAAACTTGGGTCTGGAGGAGATTTTTTTATTCATTTTCAAGCTCCATGGGAAGAAACAGTCAAGTATTGAAGGCAAGGGAGCAGCACCAGATGGGCTTGGTCCCTCCTGCTCCTCATTCCCTTTGGAAGCTCCAGCATTTAAAACTGGGAAGGCTCAATCCTCTGCAAACCAGAGCAATCTCCCCAAAAAGGGCAGAGGAAGGAGCCACTCCCACCATCACCCAAGGAATGAGAAGGAATTTGAGGTGGCTCCTCAGAGAAATCCACACTTCCCTGCTGCCTTCCCTCAGAGCACCGAGCAGCCCCTGAGGAACCCAACCTCCCCCAGATCCTGCTCCAGGCCCAGCACTGGGATACTGCAGGGAACTGGGAACAACTGTCCAGCCCTTCCTGTCCCAGTTCACCCCCTCTGCCCCCCAGGGGGCTCAGCTCTGCTCCAGCCCAGCCAGGGACCTTCCCTTCCCTGGGAATCCTGCACAGGCACCTCCCTGCCCTGCCTGCTGGGAACTGGGGTCTTTGGAATCCTGGAATGGTTGGCTGGAAAGGGATCTCAGAGCCCCTCCAGTGCCACCCCTGCCGTGGCAGGGACACCTCCCACTGTCCCAGTGCTCCCAGCCCCAATGTCCAGCCTGGCCTTGGGCACTGCCAGGGATCCAGGGGCACAAACAGCAAATCTGGGAATTCCTTCCCAATATCCCATGCATCCCTGCCCTCTGGCAGTGGGAAGCCATTCCCTGTGTCCTGTCCCTCCAGGCCTTGTCCCCAGTCCCTCTGCAGCTCTCCTGGAGCCCCTTTAGGCCCTGACAGGGGCTCTGAGCTCTCCCTGGAGCTTCTCCTCTCCAGCTCTCCCAGCCTGGCTCCATGGGATGTGTCACCCCAGGGAGGGTTTATTCCATGGAAGGGACCCATAAAAGTCTCTTGGATGTCACCCTGGCCACTCCCTGCCCTGTGCATCCCCGACCCCACCCCAAATCTCTGCTGGGACCCCCCTTCCCTCCCTGTTCGCTGTCCCCACCCTATCCCTGACCCCCTCCTGACCCCCCTTCCAGACCCCCAACCTTGACCCACCTTTCCGTACCCCTATCCTTGGTCCCCTTTTCACTCTGCCATCCCTGATTCCCCATCCCGGGTCCCTCCACACCTCCAGCCCCTGACTCCCCTTTTCACCTCCCTATTCCCCATCCCCTCTGTCACCATTCCCGACCCTCAGCCCCAATCCCTCATTCCCCTCTCACCTCCCCATTCCCGACCCTCAGCCCCAATCCCTCATTCCCCTCTCAGCTCCTCATTCCCGATCCCTGACCCTCAGCCCCAATCCCTCATTCCCCTCTCACCTCCCCAGTCCCGATCCTCAGCCCCAATCCCTCATTCCCCTCTCAGCTCCCCATTCCCGACTCTCAGCCCCAATCCCTCCTTCCCCTCTCAGCTCCTCATTCCCGACCCTCAGCCCCAATCCCTCATTCCCCTCTCAGCTCCCCATTCCCGATCCGCTCCGTGCCCATCCCCGCTCCCTGCACGCCCCCGTCGCTGACCCCCGTGTCACCCCCGCTCCCTGCCGACCCTCAGCCCCAATCCCTCATTCCCCTCTCAGCTCCTCATTCCCGATCCCTGACCCTCAGCCCCAATCCCTCATTCCCCTCTCACCTCCCCAGTCCCGATCCTCAGCCCCAATCCCTCATTCCCCTCTCAGCTCCCCATTCCCGACTCTCAGCCCCAATCCCTCCTTCCCCTCTCAGCTCCTCATTCCCGACCCTCAGCCCCAATCCCTCATTCCCCTCTCAGCTCCCCATTCCCGATCCGCTCCGTGCCCATCCCCGCTCCCTGCACGCCCCCGTCGCTGACCCCCGTGTCACCCCCGCTCCCTGCCGCGCCGAGCCGGTCCCGGGAGGCTGTGTCGCACCTCCATGGCCTGTCCCAGCTCCAGGTCGAAGGTCACCACACACACGCAGTCGATCCAGGCGGCGAAGCGGCCCCAGGGCAGGGGTGAGGCGGCGGCGGCGCGGCGGGGCCGGGGCCCGGCCCGGCTCAGCGCGTCCATGGCGGCGCCGCCCGCCCCGGCCCGCCCCGCGCCGCGCCCCCTGCCGGCGAGGAGGACCCCGCCCCGCGCCCCCGCCCCGCCACAACGCGCCCCCTGGCGGACAGGAGGTCCCGAGAGCGCCGGCCGCACCATCGAGACAGGAGAGGGCGCGCAGAGCGGCGCGGGCGGGGCTGTGGAGGTGTCATGGCGATAGCGTGAGGGCTCCGCGGGGTTCGGGGTGCTGAACCCACAGCGGCTCCATCGCTCGGCGCCCGTGGGTGCCCGGCCGGAGCCTGCCCGGCCCTCGGTTGTGCCCGGTCTGGGCCTCCCCGAGTCCCCGTCCGCAGCCCCCCGGGCCGGTCCCGCGGGGCCGATTTTAGGAGCGCTCCAAACACCGTGTACAAAAAAGACGCCGTTTATTCCCTGCTGGGCGTGAGGAGGAGATTTCCACACATCAAGCTTAGGAAGGGCTAAAAAACTGACATATTTTCTACAGGAGAATTCACACACACCCGGCCCGGTGTAACTCACATTCTCCACCTGCCTACTGCACATTGAATTGTGTGACCTAACCTGACCCAGTGCCAGAGAGTTCTTTTATTAAGCGACTTCTACTGTAGAAGTTTCCTGACGCCACAGTTACCTTCTCAAAGGTGAGAAAATGCTATCAGCTCCTCTTGGAGGAGTTTGCCCCGGGAACGAGGATTCACCGGGGGCGGTGCCAGGGCCGGGAGCTGCCCGGGGGCGGTGGCAGAGCCCGGGGGCGGTGGCAGAGCCCCGGGGGCGGTGGCAGAGCCCCGGGGGCGGTGGCAGAGCCCCGGGGATGGTGGCAGAGCCCCGGGGATGGTGGCAGAGCCCCGGGGATGGTGGCAGAGCCCCGGGGGCGGTGGCAGAGCCCCGGGGGCGGTGGCAGAGCCGGGCACGGCGGTGTTCCCAGGGCACAGGGCAAAGGGTGACCCGGGGTTGTTCGATTCGGTGATTTTTGTGGGATTCCAGGCACGTGAATGCAATGCACGAGCTGCTTCCTGACATCTGGGAAATGGGAAATATCGGGGGTAAATCACAGTTTTGCGGCAGGTTTGCTGAGGAGCTGGGGAACAGCCAGGCACTTTGGGGGGTTGTTTGTTGCCAGGGTCAGTCCCGGAGCGGAGTAGGAGTAGGACCACGGTAAAGAGAAGCTGTGAGAAGGAACAATTCCACTCTGGAAGCGCCCAAGGCCAGGCTGGACAGGGCTTGGAGCACCCTGGGATAGTGGAAGGTGTGGCACAAAATGGGCTTTGAGGTCACTTCCAGCTAAACCATTCTATGATTCCAGAGTGCCCAGAGTGTCCAAGTGACACTGAGTGTCCCCCCAGGCAGCCCGAGTGTGCAGTGACACGGCAGCTCCATGGGGCAGGAGCTGTTTCCACACAGGAATTCCGTGCCCGGGCTGCTGAGCTCCCAGCAGCACCGTCGCCCCTGTGGCTCTGGTTGTTTATTTCTGGCACTGCTCTGGTACCCCCGTGCTGTTTGTTGAGTTTCAGTCCTTTAATGTCCTTGCCCAGCCCGTCCTGCCCCTGTGGAACTCACCTGATCAGGGAGCAGAGGTGCTGCACTTAAGCACTGCCCTGTGCCATGAGCTGCTAATTATTGCTGATTATGATTTATGACAGGCTTGCAATAAAGCCTGCAACACTTTATTTACACTTGCCACACTTGCGGCTGATTCTTGCCAGACAAGGGACAGGAAGAAAATAGGAGAAAAATAACCTGAATAAAAAGTACTGGACATTTTTTGCTCAGTAACTCTTGGTCCTGCAATTAAAATCAGTTTTAATCTTGTCCCAGGGGTGTCCCATGGCTGATTTCACTGCAGCCACACGGGCATTCCCACCTGGCCAAGTAGAAAAAAATTAACTGTGACTATAAAGAGCAATAAAAGTGCTTAGAACCTCTGAGAAGTGTAAAAGTGAGGGCTGAAGGGTTCAAATTGGAATGGAAGCACAGCCCTGTACCCGAGCAGGGACCTGTCGTGGACAGAAGGTCACATCCAGCATCCCCACTCCTTCACAGAGAATTTCCCAGAGTCACGAGGCAGGACAGGAATGACAGCACCAGGGAATCCTGGAATGGTTGGGTTGGAAGGGACCTCAAAGCCCCTCCAGTGCCACCCCTGCCATGGCAGGGACACCTCCCACTGTCCCAGGCTGCTCCCAGCCCCAATGTCCAGCCTGGCCTTGGGCACTGCCAGGGATCCAGGGGCACAAACAGCTGCTCTGGGCACCCTGTGCCAGGACCTGCCCACCCTCCCAGCCAGGAATTCCTTCCCAATATCCTTCCCTAATATCCTCTTCCCCAGTCGGAAGCCATTCCCTGTGTCCTGGCCCTCCATGCCTTGTCCCCAGTCCCTCTCCAGCTCTCCTGGAGCCCCTTCAGGCCCTGCAAGGGGCTCTGAGCTCTCCCTGGAGCTTCTCCTCTCCAGGCGAGCACCCCCAGCTCTCCCAGCCTGGCTCCACAAGAGGTTTCCATGAAGTGAGGACCTGCCCCGGAGTATTTTGGGTTTCCTGTTGTGCAAACCCCTGAAATCTCGGGCCTCCTTTGCTCAGCTGCTCTCGGGACACTCCCGCTTTGAGCCCTGCTGGGGTCGGGCTCTGCCCATCCCTGGGACCGCTGCTGCCGGGCAGGGGAAGCTGCAGAGTGGGATTTTCCCGGAGGGCGGAGTTTGATGCGCTCAGGAGGAGCTGCTCAGGGTCCGATCCCGGAGCCGGCTGATCCCAGAGCCCGGGTTGAAGCAGGGCAGCTCCCGGCTGGTGCTGGACCATATTTGGGAAGGTTGGCGGTGCGGATCGGGGAGCGCGGCGCTGGTGCCGCGCTCGGAGCCGGGGCAGCGCCGGGGCTGCAGCTCATCTCCCCAGCAACCCCGCAAACACAACATTGCCCAACCCTGCCGGCTATAATTAACTCTGCACCCCGGAGAGCCCCGCAGCAGCCGCTGCCCTGGCTGCCTGTGCTCCCGCACTGCCAGGCGGGATAATGTTCCCCAGAGCAGCGAGGAACATTCCCTGCAGCCCCGGAACGTGCGGAGCGCCGCAGGCCAAGGAATGCGAGCTGGGGCTGCTCCTCGGGCTGTTTGTGCTCCGGGCGCTCGGAGCTGTGCGATTTGAAGCAGGCCCGGTCACTCGGCCCAAAAGGCAGCCGGATAGAAACGCTGGGGTCTGGAAAAGCTCCCAGAGCAGCGCTGAGCGCTCGGGAGAGTCTGTGGCTGCGGGAGAAGGGAGGGAAGCTCGTCCCCTCCTCCCTCCAGGGCCGCTCAGATTAATGTCAAACTGGCGCTGGGAGATCCTGTTCTGATGCCTGCTGGAGGCACCAGATCACGCCTCAATCCTGAGCCAAGAATAGATCCCAGAATTCTTCATCATCCACAGCCTATTTCTGGGCCTGCAGCCTCCCACCCAACGTGTGCCCGCTCCCGCTGGGAATCCTGCTCAGGCTCAGCTCCACTCCCTGCTCCAGAGCTGGGAGCTCAGGCTCTGCAGCCAGAGCGCTCCTTGTGCTCAGGGGCTGCACACACACACAGAACAGGGAATCCTGCAAGGGTTTGGGTTGACGGGGTCCCTAATGCCACCCAGTGCCACCGCTGCCAGGGACAGGGACACCTTCCGTGAGTCCAGGCTGCTCCCAGCTCCTATGTCCAGCCTGGCACTGCCTCACCTGGGCTCAGCCCCTCGTGTCAGTGCTACTCTGTGCCACAACCAGGGCTCAGAACCATGGGCTGGGGTGTGTGTCCCTGTCCCTGTCCTGTCTCTGCCCTGTCCCTGCTGGGAGAGGGGAGCTGGCAGCTCCTGGCCCTGCCGCTGCCAAGCCCAGAGTTCAGCTGTATTTTAGCGCGTTCCAAAGGGCTGGGCTGGAGCAGAGAAGAAGGAAGCTGTTCCAAGGTTGGAACTCTAGAAATCAGCTGGAGGAGGCAGGCTGTGCAACCCCAGCCCTGCTGGGGGCGGGAATAGGCTCTGGGGGTGGCTGGGAGATTTGGGAATTTTCTTGGATGGTTTCGTCCTGTCCCCAGAAGCCACAATAAGCCACAAAAAATGCTTTATAAGCCCATTTCCCTCCAATGGATGAAACAGGGAAGTGAAACTCCTGAGGTTGTGCTATTTTTTCCCTCGTTAATGGCCACCAAAGTACTAATTACCACACTGGGTGCCGTAGAAATTCTTGGAGTCCTTCCCTTGCAGCCCTCACACTGGAAAAGTGTCCACAAATGAGGAATTTTACCCACTCCGTCATGGGGGACACTTGTAGTGGCATTTCTGTGGCAAACCCCGGCCTGTGGCAGGGGAGTGATGAGGGATGAGCCTCAAGCTCCCTCCCAGCCCCGAGCATTCCAGGATCCCGTGATTGCATGGCCCCTGCGAGGACAAAACCGTCCCTCTTTTCCCATGGCAAAGGCCACGTTTTCCCTGTACACTTTAACCACGTGCAGGAATCTTTGCCGGGTCAAGGCCTCGGCGGGAGCAGCACGGAGCAGCTTAGTGGTAAATCTCATGGCAGGAATTCACTTTGGAATGAGGGATTGGATCCCTTCCTGCCGGTTCCTGGAGGATGCTGGCACTTGGAAAGCAGTTTATCCACGAGACAGAGACAAATCCGGGCACGGCGACAGCGGATCCAGGAGCCTGGGCTGCCAGCATGACTCAGAGATCCCTGCTCCCAGTCCTGGCTCCCTGCTCCTGCTCGCTCCTCTTTCCTTCCCTTCTCCGTGGTCATGCCCCCCCTCCCTGGACACGGCGGACAATGTCCCCACCCCTGTCCTCTGACCCCCATCTCTGGGCCCCCCCTTGCCGTGACACCAGAGCCACCTGAGGGCCGTGAGCACGGCAGGGCTCCCACTGTCCCCGTGTCCCCCCAGTCCCGGGGTCCCATCCTCGTGCTCCTCCTGCTCCCCCCGAGGCCATGAGCACCCCCGGGGGCCGCGGCTCGCCCACGCCGGCGTCCCGAGGGCTGTCGCTGTCCCCTCGCCCCTGTCCCCGAGGGTGGGGCCGCCCCACCGTCCCCCTGTTTCCGCCCTCGCCCCACCACCCCTGATCCCCTGTCCCCTTGTCTCTGTCCCCGTCACGTCCCCGTCACATCCCCGTCCCACCATCTCCCTGTTCCCAGTCCCCGTCCCCTTGTCCCCGTTCCCATCCCTAAATCCCCATGTCTCCGTTCCTGTCTTCCCATCCCTGTCCTCGTGTTCGACCCCATCCCATCCCATCCCAGTTCCCATCCCCGTCCCTGTCCCCCATCCCCATTCCCGTCCCCGTGCCCCGTCCCCGTGCCCCATCCTCGTCCCCATCCCCGCCCCACCATTGCCGTCCCCGTCCCACCGTTCCCGTCCCGTGTCGCGATCCCCGTCCCACCGTCCCCATCCCCGTCCTGCGGTGTCCGTGTCCCCATGTCCGTGTCTCCATCCCCATCACCGTGCCCATCCCTGCCCATGTCCCCACGTCCGTGTCTCCATCACCGAGTCCCCGTCCCTGTGTCCCCATCTCCATACTCTCATTCCCGTCCCCCTGTCCCCGTGCCCATCCCCGTCCCCGTGTCCCCGTCCCCGTGTCCCCACCCCGGTGACCCCGCGGCCCCGCCCCGCCCCTGCGATAACCCCGCCCACCCACTGCCCCCGCCCACCCAGGCCCCGCCCCTCCCCTCGGCCCCGCCCCTCTCCCCCGCGCCCTGAGGGAGCCGCGGCGCCGCCGCCATTTTGGAGGAGCCGCCGCCGCCGCTCCGCCGCCGCTGCCCGCGCAGCCCCGGCCGGCCCAGCCCGCGGGCTCGGCCCGCAGCTCGGCCCGGCAGCGCCCGAGGGCAGCCCGGCACCCGCAGGTGAGACCCGGCTGTCGCCGCCGCCCTCGCGGGGCCGGGGTCGAGGCTGGGCCCGGCGCCGCGGGCTGGGCCCCGCCGGCCCCCCGGCTCCCCTTCGGCCTCCCGGAGTCGCCCCCCGCGCTCCGGGGGTTCGGCACCGTTTGGGGAGTTAAAAACCACCCCCTCCGAGCCGCTGTCCGGGGCTGGGCCGTGGTCCCGCCGCCTCGTTCCGTGCGGATCTGGGTTAAATCCGACCGCTCTGCGCGTGACAGTTTCCTTTTGCTGTGTTTTGGTGCGTGCGGGGCGAGCTGGCGGGGCTGGGGGCTGGGGCTGCGGCCTCCAGGTGGTCCTGGATCGCACCTGGCCGGCCAGGAGTGGCTGGAGCTGTCGGGAGTGGTGGCGGTGGCAAGGTCAGGGGTCAGGTCAATTTTCTTGGGGCTCAGGTCCCCCTCTCAGGGTTCCGAGCGCACTCCCGAGGGTCTGGTCGCCCTCTGGGGGTCCCCTGTCCGAGGGTCACATCACCCCCTTGGGGGTCTGGTCCCTTTCCCGAGGGTCCGGTCCCCCTCTCGAGGTTCTTGTCCCCCTCTTGGGGGTCAGGTCAGTCCCGGACGTCGGGTCCCTTCCGGGGGTCAGGTCCCCGTCCTGGGGGTCAGATCACCCTTCTGAGGGTCCCCCTTGCTGGGGGTTTGGTTCCCCTTCTATGGGTCAAGTTCCTCTCGGCTGTCTGGTCCCTTTCTGGAGGGTCAGATCCCCCTCCAGAAGGGGGTCTGGTCCCCTTCCCGGCGGTCTGGCGCGTCCTCCGGGGTTCTGGTCCAGTTCCCGGAGGTGAGAGCAGGGCGATCAGTGGTCATGGTCGCTCTCCCGAGGCTCTGGTTCCTTGCCGGGGTCAGCTCACCCTTACAGGGTTCAGGTCCCTCCCGGGGGTCGCAGGAGGGGGACCAGCCTCCCACGGCTGTCACCCTCCTGGGGACCTGCCCACCTCAGGGTGCAGAATTTGGCCATAAATGTCACCGTGCCGGTTTTATTAACGACCAGAAACCGGGGTGGGAGTGGAGGCCCCGCTGGAATCACCACAAGATTGATCTGACAGGAAAGCGGCTCCTGGCAGAGGCTGGGAGGGCCCTGCTGAATTTGAGGGCCTTGTTTTGCACCAGCTGAAAAAAAAAAACAAACTAGGAAGTGAAAAAGAGAAACTCAGTGAATTCGGAGGGGCCTGAGAGGTTTTTCCTCGCTTGATCCCCCACTTGGAAATTCATGTTTTAAAAACTTGAAGGTTCTTTTCATCATTTATTTTGTGTCTCAGAAAGGAGAAGGTGGTGATTCCAGCCCTGCCCAGCCCCACAGGTTTCAACCAAGCTCTAAAGAGCAGATTTGGGTTATAAAGCTCTGTTTAAAGCCTGATGAGAGAAGAAACATTTATGTTTTCTCTTATTACTCTGACACTTAAAAGTGAACATGCTGCCAAAATACTTCAGTGGTAAAAAAAAACCCATGGTGGTTGGTAGTATAGGGATTTCCATGGCAACCAATGGTGATCTCATGGGAAGCAAAGTTAAATTTTGGGCTGTCAGTGGGAGCAGATCATGGCCTGGCTGGCCTGGGTGACATTTGCTCAGCAGAAGGTGTGGAGGGCTGGGTAGGAACAAACTGGTGTGAAACCAAGGCTTGTTCTCCGTGTGTACACTGATATTCCTGGTGATTTTTGTACTTCCTTTGGATTAACATTGGAATCCAGGGATGTGGGACAGCGTCCTGGCTGGCAGTGGGGACAGATGGCTGGTGCTGCAGCAGGTGCCTGTGGGGCAGGTGGTGCAGGAAAGGCTCCTGCAGAACCTCACGCTGGGGGAAGGTTTGTTGTGGGATGCAGGAGCTGTGGAGCATCTCCTGCTCCGCCTGGTGTTCCTGGAGCTCTGCGTGTGCTGTGGGAGGGACAGGGTGGATTTCTGACTTCACAAATTGGAAACTGTCAAAAATAATAACGACGAGGCAGCGCTGTGTGAGAGCTGCTGCTCGGGGGTTTGTTACCAGGAGAAGAGCGCTCTGTGGGCTCACAGGATTTTTGGGAAGCTCCAGGCCGCTGCTGGCAGAGCTTCCCTGGGGAACAGGGGGCTGAGGGGCCCAGCCGTGTTCCAGAGTGGGATCTCCTCGTCCTGATCACACTTTCCTGGTTGGATTGGGAGGCAGCTGGAGGGAATCCCATCCCTGCTGTCCCCACACAGGGAGATCCTGATCGAGAAAGGGGGGTTGGTTTGTTAACGCTTCCTCTCCTCTTTGGCAGAGAGATATCCCAGTGTTTTCCCATGGTGGTTTTCCATGCTCTGTGCAGGGAATGCTTCATTCGAGGTCTCCCCTGAGTTTCCTGGTGGCAAAGAGGGGAACCCAAAACCTTTCTTCTCTGAGCCCAGCAGTGGTGTAGGGGAATTCCAGCATCACAGAACCATGGAGTCTCCTGAGTGGGAAGGGACCCACAGGGATCATGGATCCAGCTCCTGGCCCTGCACAGACACCCCAACTATCCCAGCCTGTGCATCCCTGGGAGCAGTGTCCAAACACTCCTGGAGCTCTGGGGCCGTGCCCGTTCCCTGGGGAGCCTGGGCAGTGCCCAGCACCCTCTGGGGGAAGAACCTTTCCCTGATCTCCAGCCTGACCCTGCCCTGGCACAGCTCCTGCCGTTCCCTCGGGTCCTGTCCCTGCTTACCAGAGTTTGGGGAGAGCTCCGGGCTGGGAGCAGAGGGCTGAGCTTCCCTGCTCTCCTTGCTGACAGCCAGGTGTGCAGGTGGAACAGCTGTGGGTTCTGTGCTTGGGATCGTCACTCCATGGATGTCATCCAGCAGGATGGTTTAACAGGGGCTGCGAGTCAGAGTGCCTGAAGGGCAGGAGCTGCAGCTCAGCCATAAAAATGGGCAAACTGGAATGCCAGGAAATAGGAGAGTCTCTTGTTGGAGTAAATCTTGGGTTTGGAACAGGAGTAGAACAAGAATAACTGGGAAATTTGGGTGTAAATGGTGCAGGAGAAAAGGGTGAGGTCGGTGAGCTGAGAGCACAGGAGGAGCTGGGTGCTTCAGTCATAGGATCAAGGAATATCCCAAGTTGGAAGGGACCCACAGGGATCATCCAGTCCAGCTCCTGTGGGATCCCCCAAATCCCACCCTGTGCATGCCTGGGAGCGCTGTCCAAATGCTCCTGGAGCTCTGGCAGCCTCGGGGCCAGGACCATGCCCTGGGGAGCCTGTGCCGGGTTGACAGAACTTCAGAGAACTTTACAGGGAAGAAGGTTTGTGGGAGGTCTTGTTTTGCTGGATGCAGAATTCCTGAAGAACTAATTGAGGAGTTAATAGAGTGAGTTAATGAGTGACGGCAGCGCTCGGGCTGGGCTGTCGGTCACAGAGCCTCGGCTGGGAGCAGCAGTCCCTCACTCCTGGCCCTATTTATAGGGAACACAGCCCTGCTCCCAATTACATTTATGGGCTGCAGTGGTTTTACCTCCTTTTCACGGAAAATCCGCACATGTCGGGGGTTTATGGAAGGCTCAGGGAAGGAATGTGGCCTCTGTGTGACCAGGAGTAGCAACAAAGGCTCTTAAGTGTCTCCTTTGATTCAATATTATTGGAAGCAGGAGCGCGTTGTCTTTCCTGGCTGCTGCTGTGTTTCTCTACTTGAGCTTTTCTCTTTCCCTCTCCGCTCCCCTGTTCCTCCCACCATCCTCCCCTCGCTCCTGATGGACTTCCCTGCTCCTTGTTTTGATTCTCCCCAGCTGCCAGCACTGCAATAACCAATATTGACATTATTATCACCACCTATTTTTACCTGCACCTTAACTCTGGTTTGGAGGGAAACTTGGGCAAATAAATACTAGTTATCTCAGGAAATGAAGCTTTTGCAGCCAAGCTTGAAAATCTCAGACGAAAAAGGCTCGGATTTAGGTGGAATTTGAGTGCCACACATATTGGTGTTGGATGAGGTGTGGAAGTGGGAAGTTCCATCTTTGCATTTCTTAGTGCCTGTTAGTCCCAGATGAAGCAGAGGCACCTCGAGAGTTACAGTAATAATCGTCTGCAGGGCCTGAAGTCTGACCAAAATTCTCATTTTTGTCAGGGGCCCCTTAAAACTAGACCCCACATGGCATTGAGCCGTGACCGGGAGCTGTCACCACAGCGAGGGTGAGGTGATGTCAGGAGGAAGTGCAGCTCCTCAGCCTGAGCTGCAGCTCTGCAGCTGCCGTGCTGGGACTGCTGCTCGCTGTCCCTCGGTCTCTCTGTCCTTTGTCCACCTGTTGCCTGAGAGCTGGAAGTGCTCGGGGGTGGCTGTCCCCAGTGTCCCAGCAACCACACACCCCATTCCTTCCCCTGCAGTCAGCCTGGGGTGCCTGAGGACACGGGGCTGATCTGGGCAGGAGGGGAAGCCGGAAGGCGTGAGAAAAAAACCTTCTGCTGAAATGGCAAAGGGCAGGGAGTCACTGGGGGCAGGCAGAGCTCACAGCTCTTCCCTGGCTGGGGCAGAGTGAAAAACTTCACTGGCACAGCCTTCCACAGAATATCCTGTGCTGGGAGGGCCCCACAGGGATCATGGGTCCAGCTCCTGGCACTGCACAGACACCCCATCGGTCCCAACCTGGGCATCCCTGGGAGCTCCTGGAGCTCTGGCAGCCTCAGGGCCGTGCCCATTGCCTGGGGAGCCTGGGCAGTGCCAGCACCCTCTGGGGAAGAGCCTTTCCTGCCATCCATCCTGACCCTTTCGTGGCACAGCCCCAGCTGTTCCCTCGGTCCTGTCAGGGGGTCTGAGCTCAGTCTCCTCCAGCTGAATATTCCAAGTGCCCTCTCTTTGTGTGGCCCCTCCAGACCCTTCCTCATCCCCATGTCCCTCCTTTGGATGCTCTCCAACACCTTTAGTTGTTTTTTATATTTTTAGTTGTATTTTATATTGTGGAGGTGCAGAGCAGGAGAATTCCCTCCCTCCATGCTGTCCCTGATGCCCCTGGGACAAGGACATCCCTCCTGGCTCCAGGCACAACTGGCTCAGATCCCCCTTGCCATCCATCAGGACCAGGTTCCTCCCCAGAGCTGCTCTCCAGCCTCTCCATCCCAGCCTGTGGGTGCACCCAGGGCTGCCCCAGCTCAGGTGCAGAGTCTGGCACCTGCCTGTGTTGAACGTCTCACAGTTGGGGATTCCCAGCCCTCGGATTTGTCCAGGTCTCTCTGCAGGGCCTCTCTGCCTTTGGGGAGTCAGCAGCTCCTCCCAGTTTTGTACCATCTGCAGATGTCTCTGGTGTCCATTCGAGGCACATCCAGCTCATCTGTGAAGGTGCTGAAGAGAGCTGGGCCTGAGCTGGAGCCCTGTGGAACTTTGGTTTTGCACGGAAACTTCCTGAACATCTGGATTGCTCAGTGCAGGGTTTGTGTGGGGCTGCAGTGCCCCTGCTGCGCTTGCAGGGTGCCTGTGCTGGGAGCCTGGGGTTGCAGTGGGGTTTCAGTCCTGCAGTTTGCTGCTGCTCAGAGCTCTGTGGCCTGGAGTGACACTGATGACTCTGGAGTCACTTTGATTCTGATTTCTCTGGGCAGCTTTTGGAGCAGTGGCAGCAGAGCAGAGCCTGGCACTGGGAGAGACACAGATCTGCAGGAGTGGGGATGGTCTGGCTGCTGCAGCCACAGGAAGGAAGAAGGAAATAGAACACGAGAAGCTGCTTCGGTTTCAGTTTTGCCTTTGATTCCTTATGAGGACTGAGTTCTGTCACACCTCAGAGAAGGCACTGGGGGCTCTGCTGTGACATTTGGGGTTCTCTTCCATGTGGCAGTTTCCTCCTGTCCTTCCATTCCTCCAGCCTTGCACAGCCTGCAGCTCGTTTCAGCTCCTTGCTTGGCTGTGCAGCAGGGTGGATGAGAAGGTTCTGTTTCCTTAGCTGTTTATTTGTGTTTTCTTCCCTCGGCAGATCCCCCGGGATGCCGTTTAATTGAATTCTTTTATGTTAAGATGGATTTCTTTTCTTTGAGAAGGATAATTGAGCCTGTGAGCTCACAGGTTGAAAACTGTCCCCGTGTCCCCGAGGCAGAGGACGAAGGGCACAGTTGCAGCATGCCAGGAGCGGGCACAAGGCCAGGCTGCCCTGTGCTGGCACCGCGTCCGTGTGGGATGGCAGCGGCAGAGCCGCAGGCGCGGGGCCAGCGCCGGGAGCTCCGCAGCTGGAGCAGCTCGGCAGCACTGGCACCAGGGACCACACGGGAACAGAGGACCCAGGAAGGAGCAGAGTGACAGGGCTAGGGCTGTCCTGGGGATTTAACCAGGGTGTGGTTGGATGGCACTGGCAGCGTTGTGGTGCAACGTGTTCCTGGTGTGGCTGTGCCCATGCCGGGCTCACAGGGAGCAGGGCTCAGACACCTCCCCTTCCTGGGAACTTCTGTTGCTTCCTCTGAGAGGCTGCAGCTCCAGCAGCAGAGGGACAGGGAGCTGCTGGAGTGAACCTGAGGAGCCAGGGAGGTGCTGGAGCCCCTGCCATAGCCTAAAGGGGCTCCAGGAGAGCTGCAGAGGAACTTGGGACAAAGCATGGAGGGACAGGACACAGGGAATGGCTTTCCAGTGCCAGAGGACAGGGATGGGTGGGATATTGGGAAGGAATTCCTGGCTGGGAAGGTGGGCAGGCCCTGGCACAGGGTGCCCAGAGCAGCTGTTTGTGCCCCTGGATCCCTGGCAGTGCCCAAGGCCAGGCTGGACACTGGGGCTGGGAGCCCCTGGGACAGTGGGAGGTGTCCCTGCCATGGCAGGGGTGGCACTGGAGGGGCTCTGAGGTCCCTTCCCACCCAACCCATTCCATGGCTCTGCGCTTCTGTTTCAGTGAACATGAGTCCCACTGCTGGGAGTTCTGCCGGGCAGTTGGAATATGGGGCTGCAACGTGACGGGGTTGCAGCAGTGGGGCTGCAGTGGTGCTGACAACAGCCGTGATTCTGGTTAAACCAAGCTCAGCCCAGGGAATGGAATATCCGGGTCATCCTGGGAGCCCTGAGCCCCTGAGCCAGGACACTCCATTCCTGCTGAGCAGGTGCTCAATCTGCACCGTTTAGCAAATTAGAAAACACCAAAGGATGTTTTTTCAGCTTTGATCTGTGGCTTGTTTCCTTTTTGTTTTTCAGTTGGAAGATTGTTTTTCTATGTGCTCAGTTGTTATTTACTGCTTCTGCATTCTCCTAATCCTTGTTGCCTGCCATGGTTGGAACGAGATGGTCTTTAAAGTCCCTTCCCACCCAAACCATCCCACGATTCCCTGATTTACTCTTTAACATTGCACTGTCCATGGTACATCCTAAATTTTCTGCCATGACTTTGGAAGTATTTCCCCTCCCCCTTACAATGTATTTCAGACTCTGCCTTGTCTTTCCAGGGGCTGGAACCTCTCCCAAAGGTCACACCTCTGTGATGTAAATCCCTCCTTCTGAGGTAACTTTTCAGGGTTCCTTTTTCAGTCAGTGCAGGAGCCAGGCGCTCCCTCCCTGTCCTTGCAGGGGTCTGAAATAAAGCCCAGTTGTGCTGGAGAAGCACTCGCTCCTCTCCTGCTCAGGGAATCAGGGTCACTGACTGGGATCAGCCATCCTCAGTATAAATACCTGCAGCTTGGGTGAGATCCAGCCTGGGCAGGGGACACCTGCAGGGGTGCACTGGGACAGGGACAAGGACCTCCTCACCTGAGTCAGGCAGCCTGGGAGCTGCTGGAGACAAGAGATTGGACTGGGTGCTCCCCGAGGCATTTCCAACCTGAATGATTCCGTGATTGGGAGACACTGGATATTTTGCCGTGCCCAAACCCTGAGCTCTGCTTGGGGAACCCTCTCCCTCTCCCACAGCGGGTGGATGAATTTGCTGCTGGGAGCAGGAGGGGATTCAGAACCATGGAGATCTCTCTATGGCCAAAGTGCTGAACCAAACTGAAGCTGTTGTCGTGCACATACCCAGCACAGTTGGATTTCGGTTCTGAGAGGAGCACAGGGCACAGCTCGGCTGCTCCTGGCATCAGCAGGATGTGGAGCTGCTGGAGAGAGTCCACAGGAGCCCAGCACGTTCAGAGAGAGACTGGAGCACCTCCGAGACAGCCTGGAAGAGTTGGGAATGTTCAGCCTGGGGAAGGGAAGGTCATGTGGAGACCTCACAGCACCTTCCAGGATCTGAAGGCATCCAGGAGAGCCAGAGAGGGACCCTAAATCAGGCACTGGAGGGCCAGGACACAGGGATGGCTTCCCACTGCCAGAGGGCAGGGATGGATTGGTTTAGATTGGATATTAGGAAGAAATTCCTCCCCGTGAGGGTGGTGAGGCCCTGGCACAGGGTGCCCAGAGCAGCTGTGTGCCGCCTGGATCCCTGGCAGTGCCCAAGGCCAGGCTGGACACTGGGGCTTGGAGCAGCCTGGGGTGGCACTGGAAGGCAGAGGACAGGGTTTCCCCACCTCCTGCAGTGCCTGGCATGGGGAGGACCAGAAGCTCAGAAGTTTATCAATATTTTACTGAGCTTTTTCCTTCTGCTTTAGAGAAAGTTCATTTAATTATGGCTGGTCCCAGACTGTTGCGTGTGACTGAGGGTTCTGAAGACTCAAGGATGAAGCAGCAGAGGAGTTTCCAAAACCTAGGAAGGGGCTTCGGGATGCCAGATGTTGATGTGGGGTTTGGGATGTGGTGCCAGCAGTGACTGCACACCCGATTTCATGGCTGTTACACTGTAACTTCCTCTTGCAAAAGAGGCAATTTCAGGCCTTCTGTTTTTCCTTCCCTTCTATCACCTTTGTTGTGACACACAAAATAACTGGTACAGGGCAGTGGTGTTCATGTGGGGAGTGCTTCCAGTGTGTCCATGGCCTCCCTTCTCCTGCTTTTCCCTCCATTTCCAGCAGCAGCTCTGCTGAGAATGTTGCATCTTGCAGGGAATGAATGGCCAGTTCAGCTTCAGTTTTCCCAGGGGGATTTTGGGCATCAGCAGGAATTTCCCCATGGAAAGGGTGCTCAGGCCTTGGCAGGGGCTGCCCAGGGAACTTTGGAGTGCCCATCCCTGCAGGTGGCCAAGGAATTCCTGGAGGTGGCACTCAGGGCTCTGGGCTGGGGACAAGGTGGGCATCATGCACAGCTGGGACTGGATGGGCTGGGAGGGCTTTTCCAGCCTCAGGGATACCAGGATTCTTTGAGCTTCTCTGTGCTGTTTTCTCAAATACCTGGAAGCAAAGTCTGGAATGAAGCAGTGCAGTTCCCAAGAACAAAACTGTTGAGTTATTTTTAGTTTCAGAAGAGAAAAGCAAGGTGAAGTATTGAGTGCATCCTTGGGGTTTGGATCCATGCTGGATTTTTCTGAGGAGCAGTGAAGTGAGACAGGATCACCTGGTGGGCACGGGAGACTTTGGCCGTGTGGGGACAGCGCTGTTGTGTAATCGCAGTTTGTTTGGAGCTGTGGACTGTGCCCTGGGCAGGAATGTGTTATTTTGGGAAAAGCAGGTGGGATCCCCAGCAGCCAACCAGCAGGGCCAGTGCTGGGAGAAGCAGGAGGATCTGCAGGGCCCTGGCTGAAAGGGTTTAGTGCTTGAGAGGCAATTCCTGTGAGGAAATCACTGCAACTCCTGTGCATTGGCCCATTCAGACTCCTTCGGGAATCATGGAATCCCAGGATGGTTTGGGGCCTTCGAGCCCCTCTCATTCCAGTCCCTGGAAAGGCAGGAACACCTTCACTATTCCAGGGGACTCCAAGCCCCACCCAAACCATTCCAGGGTTCCATGGCCAAGAGAACTATTGATGATCCTTTGTGCAGGGGTGGATGTTCAGTTACTTTCCCAGTGTTGATCCAATCCCTGGGATTCTTTATTAAGCTTGGAAAAATAAATGTCTCCTTTTCAGTCTTTTGAAACATTCACCTTTCAGATTCCATGGGTTTTATGAGTGGCTTTAGTTATGATTAAGGGAATTCAGTCACAGTGTGAGTGACTCCTTGGAATTAGTGCTCCAAGCTGGAGTTGGATGGGCATTTCAGCCAGAACGCTGTCCCCTTCCTGCTGCTCCATCCTTGCCCACTTCCCTCCCTGCTCAGACATTCCTGCAGCAATGTTGGAAGCCATTCTGGGGGAATGATCCAGCTGATTATTTTTTTCCTGCTAATACTGCATGGCAAAGGAAACCCATTTTTCCCCAGCAGTGCAGGTTTAATACCCAGTGAGCTGTGGCCTCAGATCCAGAGTGTGTCCTGCTGGTTTGGCATTCCCAGAGCAGGCTGAGCTTTGATGTTTTTTGTCCAGGTAAAACCCATGCAATCCTAAGGGTGGGTCTGAGAGTTCCCAGGGATTGTTGTCCTTTCATGCTGGATGAAGCCTGGCCCATAAATGGAGTTTAGGTGGTGCCATGCAAGGAGAACAGGCTGGTGGTGCCTTGTCCTGGGAAAGGTGTTGTACACAGTTTTGAGGAATTGGGTAAAGAGGGGGGAATTTCCCCATGGAAAGGGTGCTCAGACCTTGGCAGGGGCTGCCCAGGGAGCTTTGGAGTGCCCATCCCTGGAGGTGTCCAAGGAAGGCCTGGAGGTGGCACTCAGAGCTCTGGGCTGGTGACAAGGTGGGCATCAGGCACAGCTTGGACTGGATGCTCTTTTCCAACCTCGGCCTTTCTGAGCTCCTTCTGAAGTGTCTTTATTTCTTTTAAGTGCAAAACTAGTTAAACTTTGCATGGACTGTGTCTGTAATGCCCTGAAAGCTCGAGAGAATGAAAATGCATTTATTTAATGTCCTGTTTAAGGGCTCTGCTTTGCCGGGGCCTCGGTTCTGGGTCCATTGGGTGGAGGAACATTGGAATATTGTGGTAGGAGCTGCAGCGTGTGACAGTCTGGGCTGTTCCAGTGCAGGTACAGCCACAAACTCACCTTGGCAGCTTTGAACTGGGATGAAGGAGCAGCAAAGGAGCACAGCAGTTGTTTTTCTGGCTGACTTGAGGCCGTGTGCTGATCAAATAGGTGTCTGTGGAACGGGCAGCTCTTGATCTCCCCGTGGGGTGCAGCAGGAAATCTCAGTTTGCAAATGCTGGCCCTCAGTCTGAGCACAAAGAGGTGTCTTTTGTAACACTGCCTTACTCTGTGTGGGCAGCAAGGATGGAAATAGCCAAGGTCTGCAGAAGGACTTGGACAAAGTGGGATTTCTGTGAAACGCTGCCTGTGCACCCCAGTAAAGACCAGCACCCTGCTCTGAGATCCCAGCCTGGGAATTAACAGGGATTTCTGCAGGGTTCAGCTGTGGTGACCCTGGAAAAAATGTCACTTGTTGCTTAGAGCAGAGTAACCAGCCCTGAGCGGCATCAAAGTGATCCAGGCAGGCCGAGAGGGAGGAGCCTGGAGTCCTGCAAGGGATGGAAATCAGCACTTCAAGCAGCCCAGGACTTTGTTTTGCTGGTTTAATATTCAAATGCAGTTGCAAATCTCACACTCAAAGGTTAATGTTTAATGGGAAGCCCGGAATCCCCCCGGGGTTCCTTGGGGCTGGTGTTGCTTCCGTGGGGCACAGAGGAGCAGCTGGAAATACCAATCCTGCTGAATTATTGCTGAAAGCAGGTCACAAACTGGGAGATTCCTCTGCCCTTGGAGCTGATGTGAGCCAGCAGCCCACGGAGGTGAATTTTAGGGATCTTTAGCTCCATGTGCGCTGACTGAACTGTTAAAAAAGGCCTTTTTTGTGCTGTGCCGTTCCCAGGGCATTTGGGATCCTTTTCTGCAGCTTTTTCCTGCAGCTTTTGAAGTGCTGCGGTTTCTTCGTGTCTGGGTGTGGAGCAGTTAATTAAACAAGTAACATTTAAATCAAGAAGCTGTGCAAATTCTGTCCTTAGCATGGGGTAGGGCAGCAATTAGGAGGCTGCTTAACGAGATACTGGGTGAGGATAAGGCTGATGATCAAAACGAAGTACTCCTGATATCATCTCTTTCTTTGGGAGCTTCAGAGGCCGGGAAGGATTAGAAGGAGCTCTTCATTTCGGGTGCACATTTGTCCAACACAGAGGCCTTCAAGGGTTTATTGCCAGGGGCAATTTTTTATTAAAGAAAAAACCCAGCGCAGCCCCTTTCCATGCAGAGCAGCATCCCACAGTGCCTGTGGTTTCCTGCTGGTGCCCAGGGTGGCACTGAGATGGGGGGGATGTGGGAGCTCTGCAGAGGGATGGGGACAGGCTGGATCCATGGGATGGGGAAAGGCTGGATCCATGGGATGGGGACAGGCTGGATCCATGGGATGGGGAAAGGCTGGATCCATGGGATGGGGAAAGGCTGGATCCATGGGATGGGGACAGGCTGGATCCATGGGATGGGGACAGGCTGGATCCATGGGATGGGGACAGGCTGGATCCATGGGTTGGGACCAGCAGGCTGAGGGACAGCCAGGCCAGGGGCCCAGTGCTGCCCTTGGGTCAGCCCAAGGCCCTGGAGCGTTCCAGGCTGGGGCAGAGGGGCTGGAAAGCTGGGAAGTGCCTGGGGGTGCTGTGCCAGGGGCTGGACACGAGCCCAGGGTGCCCAGGGGGGCAGGAGCCAATGGGCCCTGGGCTGTGGCAGCCCCAGAGTGGGCACAGCCCCAGGGCAGGGACTGTCCCCTGTGCTGGCCCTACTGAGGGACCCCCTGGAATCCTGGGGGCAGCTCTGGGCCCCTCCTGGCAGGAGAGCCCTGGAGGGGCTGGCGCGTGTCCTGGGAAGGGTCTGGAGCCCCAGGAGGGGCTGAGGGAGCTGGGAAGGGGCTGAGCCTGGAGCAAAGGAGGCTCAGGGGGGACCTTGTGGCTCTGCACAGTCCCTGACAGGAGGGGTCACAAGGAGGGGTCGAGCTCTGCTCCCAGGGAACAGGGACAGGAGGAGAGGGAACGGCCTCAGGCTGGGCCAGGGGAGGCTCAGGGTGGACATCAGCAGGAATTTCCCCATGGAAAGGGGGGTCAGGCCTTGGCAGGGGCTGCCCAGGGAGGTTTGGAGTGCCCATCCCTGGAGGTGGCCAAGGAATTCCTGGAGGTGGCACTCAGGGCTCTGGGCTGGGGACAAGGTGGGGATGGGGCACAGCTGGGACTGGATGGGCTGGGAGGGCTTTTCCAGCCTCAGTGATGCCAGGATTTTGTAATGCAAATGCTGAGATCTCTTTAATTTGTCAGATGTTAAGGAATAATGAAGAAATTCTTCATAGCTCACAAGGGAAAAACAAAAGGAGATTCTTGGCAAACTGGTGAAATATTTTGGTTGAGAATAAATTTTATCTGTGAATTTTAAGTGTATTCAAGAGGTCCAGGGGATGTCTCAGGGAGCTGAAATGCCTCTCTGGGGGTGTATGACAATGGTGAACCCCCAGTGAGTTGGGATCACCACCCCCGAGGCTCCCGGTGTGCCTTTAGTCAGGGATTCCAGAAAGAATTGAGCACATGAGGGAGGGAGCAAGGGGAAGGGTGCTGAATGAGAGTGGAGTTATGTAAAATCCTGATGTTAAAAGAGTTGTTTTATTTGTGTGCTGCCACTTGGGAGGGTGTCCTGGAGCTGCAGAGCTGCCCCTCGGTGGAGAACCTTCCATAGATCCTGTCCCTTGGCTGTTCCTCTGGTGTGGGATGGGCTTCTGGCATGGGATAATTTGAGAACAGAGGGGCTGGGTTCATGGAATCGTGGAATCATGGAATCCCAGACTGCTGTGGGTGGGAAAGGACCTCAAAGCCCCTCCAGCGCCACCCCTGCTGTGACAGGGACGCCTTCCCCTGTCCCAGGGTGCTCCAGGCCCCGTCCAGCCTGGCCTTGAGCTCCAGGATTTATGTAGGAAGCATTTCCTTTCCTCCATTAAAGTTTCTCACCATCCTTTGTGCCTCCACCATTCCTCTGAAGAGGAATCCGCAAAGGTCTTGGATTCAGTCTTTGCTGTGTTACAGACAAATATGGGAATTATTCCATCCTGGAAGCAGGGACAGAGTGTGTTCCACAGGAGTCTGAGATGGGAGCCTAAGGAGGTTGAGAGAGCTCAGAAATAACTGAATAGCTCATGATTCTCCTCCCCTGGCAGACTGAATCCCAGAATCCCAGAAATACTGAGGTTGGAAAAACCCTCTGGGATCACTGCGTCCCAGCTGTGCCCCATGCTCCCCTTGTCCCCAGCCCAGCGCTCTGAGTGCCACCTCCAGGAATTCCTTGGCCACCTCCAGGGATGGGCACTCCAAAGCTCCCTGGGCAGCCCCTGCCAAGGCCTGAGCACCTTTTCCACGGGGAAATTCCTGCTGAGTTCCTGTCTCCCTTCTCCAGCACGCACAGGAGGAGGACTCTCGGATGTGCCTGCAGGCCCGGTCAGGGCTGCCCCGAGACATTTACAGGGTGCTCTGAATTCTGTTTGCTTCTCTCTCAAGGGAAGTTGGGTCCTTTTTAGGGAAGTGAAATTGTGCAGTCGAGAAATGTTGATAACCCAAATGATCCAATTTCCTGGGAAGAGCTTGGGGATAAAAATACTGGCAGTGTAAATTGTTGTGAGGTGGCAGTGGGGTGTTATGTATGAGCCTGGCACCGCTCCACGCCTGCTTTCCTTGGAGTGCTTGACAGGTCTGGAGATGGATCAGGGCTGGCTTCCAGCTGGGCAGGGAGGGAGAGCTCCTGGCTGTGGGCAGGAGGTGGGACAGGGCTTGGAGTGACCCTGGCCCTGCCCTGGGAGTCACCAGGCAGCAGTGGGACACCTGGGAACCCTGCAGATCCCTGCAGGTGATGCACTGCAGGCTCCAGCCTCTTCCCAGGCAGTGTTTGGCTGGGATAACAATAATACTAACAATAACAACAACAACAACAGCAACAACAACAAAGCAGCCCTCTCTGCTTGCAAGTGTGGGCAGTTCATTGCCATCAGTAACTGCTCTGGGGGGTCCTGGGCTGCATTTCCTCATCCAGGGCTGCCTGACCTTGGGGAGGGCCCTGCTGTGGTTTGAGGGTCTGACTGGAAAACCACAGCAGCTGCACATCCATCCTGTGCTGTACCTGGAATCACAGAACCATGGAGTCTCCTGGGCAGGAGGGACCCACAGGGATCATGGATCCAACCCCTGGCCCTGCACAGACACCCCAACAATTCCAGCCTGTGCATCCCTGGGAGCTCCTGGAGCTCTGGGGCTCTGCCCATTCCCTGGGGAGCCTGGGCAGTGCCCAGCACCCTCTGGGGAAGAACCTTTCCCTAATCTCCAGCCTGACCCTGCCCTGGCACAGCTCCATAGAGATTTGAAAAGAGTTGGAGCAGGCTCTGGCACCACAAGGTGCTGGTTCTGTGCTGGATCAGCTCCTGTGGAAGTTTCCCAGAGCTTGGCCAAGGGTTTAAAATAGTAACTGGTCTTGGTGGCTTCTCCAGTTACCAGGATCATTCCAGGGATCTCATGATTTGCATATCATTTTCCAAGTGTCCACATGCAGAGGAAAAGAAATTCGTTGTTGCTCTGAAGCTGAGTTGATGAAGGAAGCGTTGAAATGATGTTTGCCATGAGGAGTGCATGGATTTAGGGATGAGCCAGGCTGGGAGCAGCCAGCAGTGTTCGGGCACAGAGGCCTGGGCTGGCTGCGCCTTCGTGGGGGTGGAACAGGACCTCCAGAAAGCTGCCAGAGGGCAGGGATGGATGGGATATTGGGAAGGAATTCCTGGCTGGGAGGGTGGGGAGGGGCTGGGCTGGAATTCCCAGAGCAGCTGTGGCTGCCCCTGGCAGTGTCCAAGGCCAGGCTGGACACTGGGACTTGGAGTAGCCTGGGACAGTGGAAGGTGTCCTTGCCCATGGGCACCCCCTTGTCCTGTCCCTCCAGGCCTTGTCCCCAGTCCCTCTGCAGCTCTCCTGGAGCCCCTTTAGGCCCTGGCGGGGGCTCTGAGCTCTCCCTGGAGCTTTCTCCAGGTGAGCACCCCCAGCTCTCCCAGTCTGGCTCCAGCCCTGGAGCAGCTCCATGGTCTCTGGACTCTCTCCAGCAGTTTATCTCAGCTGTTGTTTATTTACTGTTAGAACGAGTGGCTCTGGGAATATTTCCATTCCCATATTATGGTTGAGGTTCAGAAGAGTTGGTGGAAGGATCTTTGTGTATTTATTTATTTATTTATTTATTTACTGGAAGTGAGGAAGCAGCAGAGACCAGAGCCCATCCCAGTGACCGTGGGGCTGTGTGGAGCAGGACTGGGCTGCTCGAGTTTGTGGGTTCGAATTAATCAGGGCTGTCAGGAGTGACCATCTTGGGCAGTTGATGTTTGCGGTCACTTGGCCCTTCTGGCCGAGCATTGGGGTGGTGCCTGGATGGTTTTACAGCTCTTCCACCCTTTAATCCCTGAATTCCTGGCAGAGACAAGGAGGCTTAGGGAAGAGCTGAAGATGTCACAAAACCCCAACTTCAGAAAGTCAGTGCAGGTGTTGATGGTATAAAACCCCCAAAATGAGAAAAACCTCTGGACTGTTCTTCCAGTCTTTGCATCACTCCCTTCTGCTGGAGAGAAGCAGCTGGAAAGTCCAACTGGTTTAGACTGGGATTATTTTTTTTCCTTTGATTGTATTTAGCCATGGAAGGGGCTGCCCAGGGCGGTCTGGCATCTCCATCCCTGGAGGAGTCCAAGGAGCTCCTGGAGGTGGCACTCAGGGCTCTGGGCTGGGGACAGAGTGGGCATTTGGCTCAGCTGGGACTGGATGGGCTGCCAGGGCTTTTCCAACCTCAGGGATTCTGGGATTTTATTGGGACTGCTCTTAAAGCAAGTGGGAAGAGGGTGAATAAATCCCAAACTTTATGGGAGTGGACACTGATTCGGGAATTGTTTGTGGTTGTTCTGTTCTCCTGTCAACAGTGCAGATACCCTGGGAAATGCTGCTTTTCCTTGATTCCAACAGCTCAAACTCTTCCTTTATCAGTGAAGTCTTGAGGGAAGTTCTAACATATAAAAGGTTGAATTTAGCTCATCAGGGTTGATATTTCTGATCAACATGATAAAGTAACTGAGGCAGTGGGAAGATTTAAAATTTTCTTAAAAATAGCTGGGTTTTGTACATGCCGGTCCTTTCCCAACTGCTTCCATCCCACTGCTGCCTCCTGGGATGTGCCATGGGATGTATGGGAAAGGCAGGAGTTTTGTTCCTGTTGTGAGGCTCATTTTTAAGGGTTAAATGACCTTTTGATTGTTTTTATTGAGGAATTCCTGATTCTCCTCATCCTCTTCCCATGCCTTTTGCAGCTGAAGAACCCTTTCCTTGTAGCTGGCTCAGAGCAGCGGTGGGTATGGATTCACCAAGGGAAGGGGCATCCCAGCCTCTCTGGATCCCTTCTCCTGCCCTGGAGCAGCAGGCACAGAGCAGGGGGAGCCCCTGGCAGGGAGGCTCAGGGGGGGTATCAGGTTCTGCCCCAGGGAGTGCTGGGCATGGAATGGTCCCGGCCCCGAGGCTGCCGGAGCTCCAGGAGCATTCGGACAGCGCGCCCAGGGATGCACAGGCGGGGATTTGGGGGGGTCTGTGCAGGTGATCCCTCTGGATCCCCTTCAACTCAGGATACTCCATGACTCCAGGAGTCCAAGGACAGTTCTCTGCTTCCATCTACGTGCTGGGTGTTTAATTCCCAGCACAGGAAAGGATCCAGGCTCTGCCGGTGCTCATCCCTGCTGCTGGGTGGACTCAGGCTCCGGGGTGGGCTCTGACCCCCTGTGTCCAGCAGGGGTGTGTTACACACACAGCACCTGGCGCACACTGTGCACAGGAATATCCACAGGAACATCCACAGGAGCTGCGGCTCTGCTCCTCCTGGGCTCTGCGGATCCTCCAGCAGGGCTGATCCAGGTGGAAGTTCTGTGAGGAGAGCTCGGGAGAGGAGCTGGGATATATTGAACAGTTGTTCATGACTTGCTAATGTGTAAATGCTTTTCCAAAGGCACTCGAGAGGTTTTTCGTGCATTTTACTCTGCTCAGTAACGAACTTTCCTTACTTGCCCGAGTGGATTTTGTGAAAAGGCTGTGGGACCATCTGTCCTAGGGCCTGGAAGGTGTGGCCGAGGTGGGCTCTGTTAATGGGGGATTGGCACAGAAATGTGTGGAAAAGCTGCAGCACACTTTGATTTCACTGGGGCTTGGAGCCAAACCATATCCCTGAAAATTTTGGCCCCATCCCTGGGAGTGTCCCAGGCCAGGCTGGACACAGGGGCTTGGAGCACCTGGGACAGTGGGAGGTGTCCCTGCCATGGCAGGGGTGACGCTGGAGGGGCTCTGAGGTCCCTTCCCACCCAAACCATTCCGTGATTCTCTGATTTACACAAAATGGACTTTCACTCTCGATTGATATTTTTCATCTGTTCATGTTTTTGTGACTGTGTCTTTCCAGTGGCAGCCACAGCTCCTTGTGTATATTTGGGATGTTTGGAAGCAGCTGCTGTCTCATGGAAGGAGCTGCAGGTCAGCAGCCTCTTGAGCTCCTTTGGGTTTTGTTCCACTCAACTTTGGGCGAGTTCTTCGGGCGTTTGGCCAACGCTCCTTCCTGAGGGGGGCGCGGCTCCGTTTCTGCTGCCGCGTTGGTCCTGACACCTCGGGAGGGTTTGGCTGCCGTGGGAATGAGGCTGGATGGGAAGGAATTGTGATCATCAGGAGCTGTGGCAGCCGCTTGCTCCTGAGGAGCAGTGCCAGCAGCTGCTGGTGTCACCAGGCGTGTCCCTTGGCTGGCAGGTGTGTCCTGGTGACAAAGCAGTGGCACGGGGTGGTGGCAGAAGTGCTGGCTATGGTGACACAGCAGTGACACGGGATAGTGGCTGGAGTGCTGGCTGTGGTGACACGTGATGGTGACACACACGGGGAGTGCTGGCTGTGGTGACACAGCAGTGATATGGGATGGTGGCACACAGGGAGTGCTGGCTGTCGTGACTCAGAGTGGCACGGGATGGCGGCAGGAGTGCTGGCTGTGGTGACATAGAGTGACATGGGATGGTGGCAGGAGTGCTGGCTGTGGTGACACAGCAGTGACACGGGAGGTGACAGGAGTGCTGGCTATGGTGACACAGAATGACACGGGAGGTGACAGGAGTGCTGGCTATGGTGACACAGCAGTGACACGGGGTGGTGGCAAGAGTGCTGGCTGTGATTTTCCTTTGTGCTGAAAGGTTCTGTGAAGTTCATTTAGGGAACAGAATAAAAACTTCTGACCCCCAGGTAGCTTTGGTTGTTGGTAACTTCTGACAATCTTTTCCAGGATTGGAAGCTTGCGAAGGAATTCACACTGGATGAAAACCATTTCCTGAAGCTGGGTCTATTCCAGGAACTGTAACCCAAATGTTTCTCTGTCCGTGGAGGAGATTTCACATTTGAAGTAACTTCTACTGAAGGTAGGAACATCTCCCTGCCCTTTTATCTCGGAGTGGTTGGGTGGGAAGGGACCTCAAAGCCCATCCAGTGCCACCCCTGCCACTCCAGGGCCTCCTCTGGGCTCTCTCCAGCAACCCCAGGTGCTGCTGCTGTGTCCCCAGGGCTGGGGTCTCACCTGAGGACATGGGCAGGATCCCCCTCCCCTGTGGGATCAGCCCAGCACTGGGGGTTTCTCACCAGGGCCTCTGAAACTCCTCATTAAGGGACCAATTAATTCCCAGCAATGAGGATGAGCTCTGTGGTGCCGGGTGCTCAGTTCTGGTGGCTGCTCCTGGGATTGATGCTGATATTTAATACCTGGAGTCACCTGAGCGGGAACTGTGGTGTCCCAGGGATGTTCCTGGGATGGAGTCCAGGCTGAGGAGCTCAGTCCCTGTGTCCCTGTGCCATCCCTGAGCTTGGGCCTGCTTTATCTCCTTGGAAAGGGGGGTCAGGCCTTGGCAAAGCCCATGCCCCTGGATCCCTGGCAGTGTCCAAGGCCAGGCTGGACATTGGGGCTGGGAGCAGCCTGGTCCTTGTGTCAGCTTTGGGAGGTTCAGCCTAATGAATTTTTGTGTCCCAAGCAGCTGTTAATTCCCTGCTATTCCTCTTCCTTCTGGGTCACTCCCAGATCCACTGGCCCTGGTTTGGGAATTTCCTATTTCTGTTTGGGTGTTGATTCATTTCTTACCTTTCATCTGCTGCTGAGTCACCAAAGGGAGGGAGTTCTGCTCTAAGGCTGTTAGGGAATTCTGTGCCCAACCCTTCAGTGGGAATTCAGCTGAGCCGTTGGTCAGCCTGGCCTCGTCCATCTGTGTTTCCCAGGTGGATTTTCCCGTTTGCTGAAAAAACTGATTTGGGGCTTCAGGTTCAGCAGGTTCAGTAAAGTGAGATTTTATTCCCTGGAGCTGGGTAACTGTTACTGGATAACTGGGATTAAAAGTCTTGGATGGATTTGTGGTCCTGGTGTGCTCCAGACTTCTTCCCATACTGGAATTAGAGGGAATTCTCTATGTTTTGGGATATTTTTTGTTGCTTTGTGTAGCAAACCTTAAAATGATTTATTCTTATGCAGGAAATAGGGAAGATCTTGTATTAAAACCTGGCAAAAAAAGGAATAATCTTAAAATTCCCACCAGGAATCTGCGTCTGTCCAGTCTGAAATCAACCCTGGATGGAACTGAGACCTGTTCAGCTGGGCCAGAGCTGCTGGAGTTGGGGCTGGCTTTGGGATTTTGTACTGGATGTTACCAGGATGGCAGAAGGATCCCGAAACTCTTCTGGGGAACGTCCTTCCCGCAGCACTTCCCTGTGCTGCCACTTAGTGAAAACATTCAGTGTTGTATTTTAGCAAGAATGATCTTAAATGGGCCTAAAAAATCAGCAAATCTGGGGAATTCTGTCCCAGTTTTCAGGAGGAGTTTTCTGGGGTGTTCCTGCCCCTCCGTGTTCACTTCTCCTGGAGCTGGAGTGCTGGGAGCGTTTTGGGAAGGCTGGAAAATGCTGTGGGTGTTTGGTCTGTGCCTGTGTGTGCTGAGGCTCAGGGGAGCCCTGGGTGACACAGAACTGACTGGGAATAGCCCTGGGAGAAATCCCAGCAGCCCAGGGCCTGGATACTCCCGGGGCTGTGGGATCAGGGGGTTGGGAAAGGCTCCAGGACTGAGGACTCACCTCAGACTGACCCCAGCACCAGCACTGAGCCCCTGGGTCCCTTTGGGGTCACCTGAGAGTGACCCTGGCACCAGCACTGAGCCCCTGGGTCCCTTTGGGGTCACCTGAGAGTGAGCCTGGCACCAGCACTGAGCCCCTGGGTCCCTTTGGGGTCACCTGAGAGTGACCCTGGCACCAGCACTGAGCCCCTGGGTCCCTTTGGGGTCACCTGAGAGTGACCCTGGCACCAGCCCCACGCCCCCAGGTCCCTTCCCTGCTGTTCCCACTGAGTTCCCACAAGGAGCCTTTGGGAGGTGCTGAGTGAGCCATTCCCTGGGGGCTGCTGGCAGCAGGAAGCTGGGACATCATCCATGAAAAATAAGTAATAAAAGGACAAATTCCCCACTGGAATTCCCAGCCAGGAACTCCTAGGGCTCAGAACATTTTGTGTAAAACGCTGATTTTGTCCTTTATGCAAATGAGCAGCTCTGGGGTGGGTGCTGCCTAGGAGAGGGAGGAGGGACCCACAGGGCTCTGGGGAGGGTGGATAAAATAAAATAAAAAATAAAATAAAATAAAATAAAATAAAATAAAATAAAATAAAATAAAATAAAATAAAAATATGAACCATAACATAACCCCTCCTTGGCTCCTGAGCAGATGAAGAAGGAGAAGAACAGAGCAGAGGTGGCAAAAGCGGTCCCTTTTTGGGGGATTTTACCAGCAAGTGCATTAATTGTTGGAAGTTTTTATAAACTCAGATGGAAATTTATTGGCAGGGAGTTGAATATTCCCAGCCCTGAGGAGGCAGAGTTTGTTAGTCTTGGAATTCTGCGTCGGAACAGGGAGATTAAATACTTCCTGCATTGTCCCAAACAAGTCGAACACCCCAACACTGTTTTTTATCAGGAATAGGAATTAATTTGTGGGTTGGAAACTCTTGCTGCTGTGCTGGGACAGGGGGGCTTTAATCCAGATGGGGCCCAAAGGCACCCACAGAAATCACCTTCCCTTGGGGCCTCAGACTGAAGGAGGGCAGGGATGGATGGGATCTTGGGAAGGAATTCCTGCCTGGGCTGGAATTCCCAGAGCAGCTGTTTGTGCCCCTGGATCCCTGGCAGTGCCCAAGGCCAGGCTGGACACTGGGGCTGGGAGCCCCTGGGACAGTGGGAGGTGTCCCTGCCATGGGAACTGGAGGGGCTTTCCATTCCAGGATTCCCAGGATTCCAGACCATTCCAGGACTCCCTTTGGTGCCCAGCCAGAGGATATTTAATTGCTGTTGTTACTGAGCTGTCCCAGAGCCTGGGGCTGCTGGGGACTCTCCTTGGCTGAGCCTCTCTCCTCCTTCCCAGCCCCACAGCTCCTGCAGAGCCTTGGTGGCAAACACAGGGCTGGGGGTGGCACTGGGAGTTCCCTGGCTTGGCTCTGGGGATGCTCCCTGAAATGCAGCTCAGCCCCAGGCCCTGCAGCAGGAACTGGCCCAGAGCTGCTCTCCTGGAGCCCTCGTGGCTTTGTTCCCATTGGATATTCCAGAAATAAAACCAGCAGCTGGGAAGGGCTTGGAGTGTTCACCTGGAAAAGCGAAAACGTTTCTGCTTTACTGGTGACAAAAGTGACCTAAATTAAAGAACTGAGATGGGAGAAGTGGAAGATACCAGAGAATCAGAGAGTCCTGGAATGGGTTGGGTGGGAAGGGACCTCAGAGCCCCTCCATGGCAGGGACACCTCTCACTGCCCCAGGCTGCTCCCAGCCCCAGTGTCCAGCCTGGCTTTGGGCACTGCCAGGGATCCAGGGGCACAAACAGCTGCTCTGGGAATTCCAGCCCAGCCACTCCCCATTCTCCCAGGGAAGGTCAGGCAGCTTTTCCTGGAGATGTATAACAAATTCAGGAAAACTGTGGAATTGCCAGGTTTACAATGGGTGTCACTGGGGAAAGTGAGATTTCCGTGTGGATTCCACACCTATGGAGGGAGTATTTCTGCATTTGGGTTGACTGAGCCCCCAGACCTCCTTCACTGAAGGCCTTTGGTGCCAGATTTTCCCTCGGTGAATTTATAACCAAGCAGAGATGGTTAAAAATACTCAAAGAACAGTTTGTGAGGAACACACCGAGCCCAGCAGCGCTGTCACTGCAGTGTCACGTAGGTTGAACATTCAGATGGCTGCACCCAACTCCGAAATTCAGTGCTGAAATCCCAGAATCCCAAAATCTCTGAGGTTGGAAAAGGCCTCCCAGCCCATCCAGTCCCAGCTGTGCCCCATCCTCACCTTGTCCCCAGCCCAGAGCCCTGAGTGCCACCTCCAGGAATTCCTTGGACACCTCCAGGGATGGCGACTCCAAAGCTCCCTGGGCAGCCCCTGCCAAGGCCTGAGCACCTTTTCCACGGGGAAATTCCTGCTGATGTCCACCCTGAGCCTCCCCTGGCCCAGCCTGAGGCCGTTCCCTCTCCTCCTGTCCCTGTTCCCTGCCAGCAGAGCTCGACCCCTCCTTGTGACCCCTCCTGTCAGGGACTGTGCAGAGCCACAAGGTCCCCCCTGAGCCTCCTCTGCTCCAGGCTCAGCCCCTTCCCAGCTCCATTCCCTGGACACACTCCAGCCCCTCCAGGGCTCTCCAGAGCTGCCCCCAGGATTCCAGGTGGGAAAAACCCGAGGTGTTAAAAGAAACTCAAAGTTCTTCTGCTGTTTCGTGTCTTGGTTGCTGTAAGTGCTTCGGTGTGGAAGTTACACTGTGAAAGACCCAGAGATTTAAAATCTAATGTGAAAATTGGGGTCTTCAGCCTTTTCCAAGGCCCTGCTCTGGTGGCAGGAAAGCAGAGCCCCTCAGTGTCATTCCTGGAGGGAAGAGGGTTTTTTAAGAGGACAGTGTCCAAGCTGTGCTGTAGCTGAGGTTGTGCGGAGTGGGGCTGGCAGAGGATCAGGCACGGGGACATTTTTGGATGCTGGAAAAAGCCAAAGGAATGGATGGAGAGAGTTTTGTGTGCGGAAATGGGGATGTGGGTTAGGTTAAAAACAGCCTTGTGATCCTGGCTGTGGAATCACATGGTGCTACTGGATCAGCTGGGAATGTGGCACAGGGACACAGCTCAGCCCAGGGACTCCGTGGGCAGGGTGGGAGCCGGGGCTGGCAATGCCTGGGATGCGTCTGGAGGGAGCTGTGCCGGTCACCGCTGTCCTTGGGGAGTGACAGCCCCTGCCTGGGGTTTGTGTGAATGGCTGGAGAGGGGCTGGGGACAAGGGCTGGAGGGACAGGACACAGGGAATGGCTTCTCAGTGCCAGAGGGCAGGGATGGATGGGATATTGGGAAGGAATTCCTGCCTGGGAGGGTGGGCAGGCCCGGCCCAGATTTGCTGTTTGTGCCCCTGGATCCCTGGCAGTGTCCCAGGCCAGGCTGGACATTGGGACCGGGAGCCCCTGGGACAGTGGGAGGTGTCCCTGCCATGGCAGGGGTGGCACTGGAGGGGCTCTGAGATCCCTTCCCACCCAAACCATTCCAGGATTCCATGAATTCTGTATCTGGTACTGTGGCCAGAACAGGATTGTGAAGGGTTGTCAGGGAGCTGAGGTGAGATGGTGAAGGGCAGAATTGGAAGAGAAAATGCTGAGCACGAGGAAAAGCCCTTGAAAATCTCTTAGGGATGGTCTGAACAGTGCCTTGGTTTGCTAACTCTTAACTGTTCCAAAATTTTTGGTGTCGGGAAAGTAAAGTGGAAAATCATCATTAATAGAACTCACACAGAGAAAAATCGGGGTGACAAGAAGGCAAACAAGGGCTGGGGTGGGAGTGGATGGAAATGGGGGATAGAGAGTGCAGTGTCCCAGGAAGGACCTTGAGGGGCTGGAGTGTGTTCCAGGAATGGGGCTGGGAAAGGTCAGGAGAGGCTGAGGGAGCTGGGAAGGGGCTGAGCCTGGAGCAGAGGAGGCTCAGGGGGGACCTTGTGGCTCTGCCCAGTCCCTGACAGGAGGGGGCTCAGGGGGGGCCGGGCTCTGCTCCCAGGGAACAGGGACAGGAGGAGAGGGAACGGCCTCAGGCTGGGCCAGGGGAGGCTCAGGGTGGATATTGGGGAAATTCTTCCCCAGGAGGGTTGGGAAGCACTGGAAGGGGCTGCTCAGGGTAGGGGTAGAGTCTCCATCCCTGGAAGTGTTCAGAAATCGTGTGGATGTGGCACTTGAGGGCACGGGGTGGTGGTGGATGGGGTTGATGGTGGCACTCCATGATCTCAGAGTTCTTCTCTGACCTCAGCAATTCCGTGATAATCCACAGTGGGCGTGGAGCAGTAACTGGTGCTTTCCTGCCCCCAGCCAGTTGTGTCCCATCACCATGTTCTGGAAGTTTGATTTGAACACAACGTCACACGTGGACAAGCTGCTGGACAAGGAGGATGTGACCCTGGAGGAGCTGATGGACGAGGATGACGTCCTGCAGGAATGCAAGGCCCAGAACCGGCGGCTGCTGGACTTCCTGTGCCAGCAGCACTGCATGGAGCAGCTGGTCACCCTCATCACCCACGAGCCCCCCGTGGACATGGACGAGAAGGTCCGATTCAAGTAGGTATTGATCCCAGCCAGGGATCCCGGGGTGAAAACAGAGATTCCACCTGGCTTCTGTCCCTGCTGCCAGGGGTGGCACCTCCTCGGGGCGGGAGGGAGGCTCTGAGCACTGGGGATGTTCCAGCCTTTGGGGGTTGGAGGGAATTGTCATGGTTTGTTGCTTTGGTTTTCATAGTTTAACATTGAGTTGGTCTCCAAAAAAAAATGCTATCTCAAATAATGTGTCCAGAAAAATCATGGCTCAAATAACGTTCCAAATGATGTCTCAAAAAAATCCCATCTCAATATCTCCAAAAAATCTTGTCCTGCTGTTCCCTCCAAATCTAAAGCACCTTGGGTGGGTTTTTATAGGAAGGGGAAGCACAGGAGGTGGAAATCTCTGTACTCCATGGGTTTCCAATACCACAGAACAAAGTGAGCTGGGAAATGAATAAAATCTGGGATATTTTCAGTGTGCTGCACATCCAGACCCTGCTGATTTCAGGGATCACAGCTCTGGTCAGGCCCTGCCTCTGCTCAGACCACGCTGAGCTCCTCATGGGGGTTTGGTTCTCACCAAAGTTGTGTTTATGCATTTTTAACCCAAGGTATTCTCAAAAATATTGACATTTGGTTCAGGGAGTTTGTTTGCCTTTGTGAAGTTTATGTAAAAATAAAAGGCTGTTCTGACTTTAAATAAATAAATCTGGGCAGGTTTTTCCTGGTGGGAATGGATCAGGGCTGGGGTTGGTGTTGATGGAAAGGCACAGAAATGCCTCTTTCAGGTCTGGTTTGAGATCAGAGCTGGTAACAGTGGAAGGTGGCTGTTCCCAGATGAGGGAATGCCCGGGCATACGTGGGGTAAGAACTTGGAATATCCTGGGGCTGCTGTGCAAGGGTCCTGCTCTGAAAGGTGAATTTGGGACCCACCTGCAGAGCTGCCCCAGCCCTGGGGACAGCAGCACAAGGACCTGGATCTGCTCCTGGAGCCCCTCTGCTCTGGAGCCAGGCTGGAAGAGCTGGGGGTGCTCACCTGGAGAAGGGAAGGCTCCAGGAGAGCTGCAGAGGGACTGCCAGAGGGCAGGGATGGATGGGATATTGGGAAGGAGTTCCTGGCTGGGCTGGAATTCCCAGAGCAGCTGTTTGTGCCCCTGGATCCCTGGCAGTGCCCAAGGCCAGGCTGGACATTGGGGCTGGGAGCAGCCTGGGACAGTGGGAGGTGTCCCTGCCATGGCAGGGGTGGCACTGGAGGGGCTCTGGGGTCCCTTCCCACCCAAACCATGCCAGGATTCCCTGATTGTAACCAAACAGGTGAAGAATGAGGGAAGGGGGGACAAGGACAGAGGTTTCAGGAACACCAAGGGCTGATGTTCATGGAGCCTTTTCTTGGCAGCACTTGGGACTCCCAGGCAGAGCAGGCCCAGAAGTGTCTCCAAAGCCTGGGGAGGGGAGGGAGGGTTGGAGCTCATTAGAAACCAGGGAAGATTTTGGGATAAATAAAGGCTGAACAGGAAGAATGGACTCTGTGTAAATCCAGATGGAATCCCAGTTTTGGCTCTTCAGGAAAGCTTATGAAAGTTTGTGGAGTGGAACAGAGAGAAACTTGATAGCTTTGGAAGGATCTGTGGCTCGGGATGTGTGAAAAGGGAACCATCCAAAGGCTTTATCCCTGAAACGGTGGGATGGAGATTCATCAGGTTCAGAGGGGAAACTGCAAAGAGGAAGAGTCCCCAGTAAATCCCCATCCAAGCAGAACTTGTGGAATTAAACACCTGCAGGCAGGTTGGAGCAGGAAAGGAGAGTGTGAATCTTGGATCTGCCAAGGAACTGCTGAGCCCAGGGGTCAGGGAAGCTCGGCTGCCAGTGGGGGACAGAGGGGGAGTTAGGGTGAGGTGAGTTCCCTGCAGCCTAGAAAGTTCCAGGGTTGGGATGTGGTGCCAGGATGGGAATGGGGAGGGGTTGGTCAGACCTGGGGCTCTGAGAGCTGCAGGAGCAGAACCTGCTGGGAAGGGAGAGCTTCCATTTCTCCCTGTCCATGGGATGTGTATCCCACGGAGGCTCCACACACAGACCTGTAGGAATTGTGGATGCTTTTTGCATGGAATGAGGCAGGAAGAGGAAAATGAGTCCTCATGTCCCCTCAGGGCTGTGAGGAATGGAAGAGTTGGAAAGTCCCTCTGAGGTGGTGACAGTGACATCCTCAGCCTCAGCTCCTCAGGCAGCACCAAGCCTGCAACACCGGCAGCCTGAGGGGCTTTTGGAACCTTCAGGGCTGGAACTGCAGGAGGCTGCTGCTGCAGGAAAAGGGTCAAAGCTCCCAGCTGACCTGGAAGTGTTTCAGCAGCTCGTGGGGAGTGCAGAGATTGGATTGCAGGGATTGGGAAAGATCCTGATGCAGAAACCCGGTTTGGTCACAGATCAATAATAACCCATTGTGGAAAAGTGTCCTCACCAGAGGGAATCAGTCATGGAATGGTTGGGTGGGAAGGGACCTCAGAGCCCCTCCAGTGCCACCCCTGCCATGGCAGGGACACCTCCCACTGTCCCAGGCTGCTCCCAGCCCCAGTGTCCAGCCTGGCCTTGGGCACTGCCAGGGATCCAGGGGCAGCCATAGCAAATCTGGGCACCCTGTGCCAGGGCCTGCCCACCTTCCCAGCCAGGAATTCGTTCCCTTTGTGAGGCCTTAGCAGAGGGCAGATCTCCAGGGAGTTTCCATCTCACCCGTGGTGGCTCTGGGTGTGTCCCTGCAGGTATCCCAACACGGCCTGCGAGCTGCTGACCTCGGACGTGCCGCAGATCAACGACAAACTGGGCGGGGACGAGACCCTGCTCAACATCCTCTACGACTTCCTGGACCACGAGCCCCCCCTGAACCCCCTCCTCGCCAGCTTCTTCAGCAAGACCATCGGGAACCTCATTGCACGGAAAACAGAACAGGTGGGGTGGCATCTGTCCCCATCCAGGGAATTCCCTGGCACTGCTGGTGTGCTGCCCTTGCTGTGAGCTCGTGGCATCCCTGGAATTGGGTTTGAGGTTGGAGGTGAAATGGAGTCTCTGGAAAGTTCTCAGTATTCTCGGTGCAGGGAGATGCTGGCATGGACAGATTCTTCCCAGAGCTTTGGGTTGAGATCTGCCACTGCCCAGATACCCTCATGGCACAGCTGAAGCTTCACTTTTCATACCAAGGCATTTTGAGGATCATCCCAAAATCCATAAACATCCTTATGGAAGGGGTGCTGGGGCATGGGCTGAACAGGGGTTCAGAAATACTCACATCCCAATAAATACGGGGGTTTTAAATCCTGCCTGGCATTGAGAGAAAAGGAGAATTCTTCAGCTTCACTTATTTCTGTGGCCTTGGGTTCCTCTGTTGCACAGAGGGGAGAAAAGTTAGCTGAAAAGATCTGATTTGGTGTTGCCTTGGAATAAGAATTATTCCCTTGTTCCCTGGGGAGTTCCCAACCCAAGGTCGGTGGTTGAGGCACAAAGGAGAAGCTCTGGGAGTTATGGGGGAGCTGTGGGGGAGCTGTGGTTGGGCTGTGTCCTGCTGGCAGCTCATGGGGGTCCTGTCTCCACAGGTGATCTCATTTTTGAGGAAAAAGGACAAGTTCCTGAGCCTGGTGCTAAAGCACATCGACACCTCTGCCATGATGGACCTGCTGCTGCGCCTCATCAGCTGCGTGGAGCCCGCGGCGCTGCGCCAGGACGTGCTCAACGTGAGGCCTTCCCCTGCCAGCCCTGCCCTGCTGGGCTCGGCACAGACGGGGTCTGGGGGGGTTTGTGCCAGGAGCAGATCCCCCCCGCTGGCAGCTCCTGTTCCCAGGCTGGAGTGCCTCACTGGGCTCCCTCAGCCCGGGTGTGGCTCCAGGGCAGAGGCGGGGTCACTCCTGGCAGCAAAGGGGTTCCCTCTCAGTTTTCCATGGAGCAACCAGTGTTTAGTCCAGCTGGAGAGGCTGGAGAAAGGGAATCTCTGTTCTGTCCCAGTGTTCAGAATTTCAGATATTGATTGGGACAGTAATGAGTGTAATTCCTCACCATGTTCAAGGAGTCATGGAATCAGGGAATCCAGGAATGGTTTGGGTTGGAGAGGACCTCAAAGCCCCTCCAGTGCCACCCCTGCCGTGGCAGGGACACCTCCCACTGTTCCATTCTGCTCCAAGCCCCAATGTCCAGTCTGGCCTTCCCTTCCTGCAGAGCTTCCCAGAGCTCCTCTTGTTCCGAGTTCCCAGACATCCAATGAGGATTTTCTCTCCCTCTCTTTTCGCTGTAGTGGCTGAATGAAGCCAGGATTATCCAGAGACTCGTGGAGCTGATCCATTCGAGCCAGGACGAGGATGTGAGTGGCACCAGGACTGGGGATTTGGGGTGCTGGGTTCTGCAGGCTTCTGGAGATTCCCATTTTCCTTGTCTCCTCTGTGGAGGAGCCAACAGGGATGGCCTTGGGATGTCCCATCCTCTGCTCAGCATCAGATGTGGGATTTTGGAGTGGTTTTGTCTGCTTTTGACTTAATTTGCTCTGAATTTCCTGGTTGTGCTGCCTCAGTTCATCTCAAACCTACAGACAGTGGAGGCTTCCCTTGGAATTAGGGAGGAACCTGCTATTCCTGGAAAATCCTTTAAAATCAACCACTTTATGCCAGTTTCAAATCTTTTAGCCTCAAGTAGGAATTCAGTTGTAAAGTCCAGAAAATGCAGTTCTCTGAGCCAAATTCCCTCAGCTCATCCCAGGAAAACTTCCCCCTGTGAGAGGAAAACTGGGAACATGCCCATGGATTTGTGTTGGAGCAGATGCTGAGGTACAGCAGCTCCAGAGAGGCTTTGACTGATGGCCAGAACCAGGGAATGAATTCCTCCAACACCCCTGGAAAGCCTTTTAACCCCCATGAATGAAAGGATGGTTTCCTGAAGCAGGAAAACTGAGCAGTGAGGGGAAGGATGCAGTGTTTGTGTTGGGAATGTGCAGGTTAGTGGGATTGAGGAGGGAAAAAGGAATCCTCATCCCTGAGCTCCTGAAGTGCCATTAATGGTCATGTTTGGGCCAATCTCCTTTGAGTGCAAGGTCTGTTGGTGCTGCTACTCCAGGGGTGTCCAGCACTGAGTGACTCCAGGGGGAGCAGGAATGGGATTGATCCCTTTGGTGCATCCCCAGCCCGGCCGGGCTCGGCCCCGGCGCTGACGCTGCTCTGTCCCTGGTTCCAGAGGCAATCCAACGCTTCCCAGACCCTGTGTGACATCATCAGGCTGAGCAGAGACCAGAGCACTCAGCTCCAGGATGTCCCGGAGCCAGATCCGCTTCTCACAGCACTGGAATCGTGAGTACTGGGGGCACTGGGGATACTGGGGGTGCTGGGGCCCCTGGGGGTGGCTCCTGGATTACTCTGCAGGGAGCAGGTGGAGCAGGGATGTTCCTTTGGAGCTGGAGCAGCACTGAACAGCCTCTGCAGGGACTGGGGGCTTGGGGCTCTGTCCGGAGGCAGGAGGGGGAGTCAGGGAGCCCAAAGCTCCCAGCCTCATCCAGGGTGAGGCAAAACCCAAGGAGTTTCAGCTGTGTGGAGACCTCACAGCACCTTCAGGGTCTGAAGGGACCCCAGAGGAAGCCAGAGGGGGATTGTTCATCCAGAACTGGAGTGCCAGGCAAAGGGGAATGACATGAAGCTGACAGAGAGTAGGATTAGATGGGATCTTGGGAAAGAACTCCTGGCTGTGAGGGTGGGCAGGCCCTGGCACAGGGTGCCCAGAGCAGCTGTTTGTGCCCCTGGATCCCTGGCAGTGCCCAAGGCCAGGCTGGACACTGGAGCTGGGAGCAGCCTGGGACAGTGGGAGGTGTCCCTGCCATGGCAGGGATGGCTTCGAGGTCCCTTCCCACCCAAACCATTCCCTGACTCCCTGATTTCCCAGATAACTTTGAATGTGTTCCAGAAATGTTTATTTTCCCAGCTTTGCTCCATTCCTGCTATTGTTCCTTTGCTCTTTGCAGTGAACATTCAATTATTTATGCCCTGTGTTTTCTGCTTCTTATCTTTGCTTCAAACCTAAAAACTCCGGGAGATTCTCCAGGAGACTGAAACCAAAAAAGGCTCTTTTAGGCCTGGAGGCGATGTTTTGTCAGGAAAGGGCTGGAAGGAGCCATGGAAGGAACTGGGGCTCCCAATTCCCCTGGGCTGTTTCTGCCCACAGGAGTGTGTGCAGGTGGGAATGGGATGTGGATCCTCCCAGCACTGGGAAGGCACTGGGACCACCCTGGGCCTGCCATGGAGCTCTGCCCCGGCCAGGACTTGCTACTCTTCATAAATTCTTCATTTCCCTCACTGCTCCTGCAGGAATGAGGCAGATCAGGCCTTTGTGCCATGGCCTGACAGAATCCTGTGTTAGGGAAACGTTGACTTTTCATGGAATCCTGGAATGGTTTGGGTGGGAAGGGATTCCATGGATTCCTCTGGATTTGCTGCAGCAGCTCCAGGTCCTGCTGCTGTTGGGCTCTGGAGCTGGAGGCACTGGAGGGCACACCCCTGACTGGAGCCTGTGGCCTCTCCTCCGTGTCAGTTCTGAGCCCTCGACATTTTGGAGACGGGATTCCAGCTCGGTCACTCCCCCTGGCAATCCCAGGACCTTTAATGAGGGCTGTGATTCCCTGCAGCGGGAGGGGCGATGGCCATGGAGGATGTGGCTTTTTTGGTAACTTTAGGCTTTCCTGGTAGTTTTGGAGAGGGCTGTGGGACCCTGCACTTCAAGGAATCATCTCCAGAATTCCTGCTCAAAGTAAAGAACATTTTGGGCAAAAGGATTGTTTTGCTCTCCTTCCATTTCTGCTGAAGATCACAAAGTTCATTACCCTTCCTGGCCAATTTTCCCAGCATTGCAGTGGCCTTTTGGATTTTGGATAACTTTTATCATCCCTGAGTCAGGAATGAACGATCAGCATGAAGGAGGTGGGATCAGGGTTAGGGAATGATCCCCGAATCCAGGTTCAGGAGCTTCTGGCTGGGTGCCATAAAGAGAATTGGGTTCATTACAGAAAACTGACTCCTTTTCCTGCCTCTGCCTCCCCTGCTCTGCTGACAGAGGGTGTTTAGATACTCCTTATTCAAATAATCCTCCCTCATGAATTATTCAGCTGTTTTTACATTTTCATCTCATATTTTATTTATACCCCTGGGAAGGAGATTTTTTGGAACGTTAGAAAAGAGTCAGGATGGGTCTGTGAACTCCAGGGATGCTGGGTTTGGCTGGACGTGGGACTGGGGAATGCAGGGAAGGCAATTCCCGGGGGCTGGATTTTGGGGACAGAGCTGGGGTGTGGTTGCAAACAGGTGCTGCAGGAACTGGGGAGCAGGGCTGCTCTCAGCCTCCTGCTCCTGCCAGTGTCACTCCTCGGTCCTGGCACAGAGCAGAGGGAAGAGTGGGATGTTCCCTTAGTGTTCCTGGTTCCCCAAGCAAAGCCATCAGGGTGCAGCAGCCCGGGAGCAGCCCCAGCGAGTGACCCCCTGTGTCCCCAGGCAGGAGTGCGTGGAGCAGCTCCTCAGGAACATGTTCGACGGGGAGCAGAGCGAGAACTGCATCGTCAACGGAACCCAGGTGCTCCTGACGCTGCTGGAAACGCGGCGCTCCGGGTGAGCCGGGAACGCCGGGACCGCTGGGATCACTGCTGGGATAGCCAGGATAGCCAGGACCACTGGGATCACTGCTGGGATAGCCAGGATCACCGGGAGAGCCGGGACTGCTGGGATCACTGCTGGGATAGCCAGGATCACCGGGATAGCCGGGATCACTGCTGGGATAGCCAGGATCACCGGGAGAGCCGGGACTGCGCCTCGAGAGCCGCTCGAGAGCTCCGACCTGGGCTGGGGGCACAAAGGCCTCTGCCAGGACAGGCAGGGCCAGGGCACAGGGAATGTCTTTAGGCTGGGAGAGAGGAGTCTTAGATGGGATCTTGTGAGGGTGGGCAGGCCCTGGCACAGGGTGCCCAGAGCAGCTGTTTGTGCCCCTGGATCCCTGGCAGTGCCCAAGGCCAGGCTGGACACTGGGGCTGGGAGCAGCCTGGGACAGTGGGAGGAACAAACATTTATAGGTAACTCCTGCTGAGCCTTTTCCTTTGGAAGTGTTTGGGAGTGTGGAACCCCAGGAAGCCCTTTGGGAATGTGGTTTGCCGGCTCTGAAGGGAGGTTATTTCTGGTCAGTTCCCCTGAGCTCAGCACAGGCTTGGTTGTGTGAGCAGCACCTGAGAAATGACACCAATGTTAACTAATACAATATAATAAATAACAGAAATAATTAATATTATACAATCAGTATAATGCAGGTACAGGTGTATGTTCAGGAGCTGAACATTATTATTTTTCATCCTTATTTTTGAAGAGAAAACCACTGATATGGCCAGTGTGACTGGAGGCTCTTTAACAAAATCTCCCCCTCTGGATACTGGGGCAGCTCTGGGCCCCAGGAGAGGGAGGATGGAAAGTGGGAAGCGTAGAAGGAAAATGGTTTTAGTGGAAGCCCTGATTAAACACAGAGTTGGGCAATGGTTTAATGTCACAAAGTCCCAGAATCCCAGGACGGGCTGGGTTGGGAGGGACCTTGAGGACTACCTGGCATCACTTGGTTGGTCAGAATGGGAAGAAGGAATTGAGAGTGAATCCTGAGTGAATGTCGGTGTTCCCTCAGAGTGGAAGGCCTGATGGACTCGTACACTCAGGGATTCGAGAGGTCTTACACTGTCAACAGCAGCATCTTACACGGCATCGAGCCCCGGCTCAAGGACTTCCACCAGCTGCTGCTGCGCCCGCCCAAGGTACGGCCCGCGCTCCCGGGGAGCCGGGCAGCTCCGGCACGGACACGCAGCCGGGGGAGGGAAATCCATGCAGAGTTCCTAACTCAGGCATGCAGGGATGAGGCAGCAGGAGCCTGCAGCAGGAACCTGCGGCAAGAATCTGCAGTGGGAATCTGCAGCAGGAACCTGCAGCGGGAATCTGCAGCAGCAACCAGCAGCAGGAACCTGCAGCAGGAACCTGAGGGTCGTGTTCAGGGAAATCTTTGGGTCTGGGGCATTGAGTGGAGATGGGAAGGGATGGAGAGGAAGGGGCTTCTAGTTGGATTTTAATCTTCTGATTTGGAGATCAAATCTCCCAGTGGTCCCAGAACCATCCTCTTGGGAGGGTGGTTCAGGTTTCCCTGCTAAGAACATTCCTGAAATGAGCGGCTTCTGTTAAATCCCAGAATCTCAGAACAGCTGGGATTGGGAGGGATCATCCAGTGCCACCCCCTGCAGGGCAGGGTCACCTGGAGCAGGTGACTCAGGGACGTGTCCAGGTGGGTTTGGGCTGTCTGCAGAGTCGGGGACTCAAGCCCTGCCTGGGCAGTGGTTCCAGGGCTCTGCCCCTTGCCCTGGTGAGCTGGAATTCCCGTGGTTGAATTCATGGCCATGGCTCTGTGTCCTGTCCCTGGGCCCCACGGGCACTCCGGGAGTGTTGTCCTTCCCTGATGGCCTCCCTGCTCCCCAGAAACCGGCGATCCTGACCACGCTGGGGGTGCTGGAGGAGCCGCTGGGGAACGCGCGGCTGCACGGCTCGCGGCTGATCGCGGCACTGCTGCACACCAACACCCCCAGCATCAACCAGGAGCTCTGCAGGCTCGGCACCATGGACTTGTTACTTGTGAGTACCCGGGGCTGTGAATTCCAGCTGGGAGCAGCTTTGACTTCCCCGGGATCCGTTCTGTGCGGGGTTTGTGCCAGGGGCCGAAGTCCCGTTATTTCTCTGATCTGCTCCGAGGGGGAGCAGCCATCCCTGAAGGAGCTTTTGTGATCCAAATCTGACTGTTTGGGGTTTTGGACTGAGCCTCACACTTCCAGTTCCATGTTAGTTCAGTGGAGAGGCTGTGAAACAGTCTGATTGTGTGTGTGAGCTCCTGGAATGCTGAGAGATTAATTTTTTCCCAGGATCCCAGAGGTTGGAAAAGGCCTCCCAGAAACCTGGGCTGCCTTAAGAGAATTAATTCCATCCTTAGCAATTACTTAGTTCCTGTTTTTCCTGGGATTCATTCAGCCCCAGCAGAGTTAAGTTGTTTTATTCAGTGTGTCTGTGCTGTGAGTGCTGTGTGTGTGTGAGAGGATTCCCAAGTGCTCCATTTATTGGGAATATTCTCTGATTTCCCAGCAGACTGAGCACCCTGGGAATGCAGAGCCCAGCCAGCTGTGGGTGCTGGGGTGCAGCAGGAAAACCGTTTGAGTGAAATTGCTGATCAAGCAGCAGCTTGGGCAACAATTGAATACCAGAATCCTGGGATGGGATGGGGTGGGTTGGGAGGATCCTTAGAAATTGATGTCGTTAATCATAAAAACAGGAAAATTTATCCCAAGTAAACTCTTCCATCTCTCATTTCCCCTCCAGGATTTATTTTTTAAATACACGTGGAATAATTTCTTGCATTTCCAAGTGGAGCTGTCCATAGCAGCCATCCTGTCCCACTCTGTGCACGAGGGGAAGCCCAGCCCAGGGGAGCTGGGCAGCAAAGAGGAGGCTCCGGGTGGGACCGCGGCCCCGGAGCCCACGGAGAGCACGGAGCCCTCAGAGCCCCCTGCAGCGGCCACCGAGAACGTCATGGTCACCCATGTGAGAGCTGGGACGGGCTGGGTCAGCAAGGAGCTCTGGGATGGGCTGGGGTCACCAGGGAGCTCTGGGATGGGCTGGGGTCAGCAGGGAGCTCTGGGATGGGCTGGGTCAGCAGGGAGCTCTGGGATGGGCTGGGGTCATGGGCTGGGGTCAGGGAGCTCTGGGATGGGCTGGGGTCAGCAGGGAGCTCTGGGATGGGCTGGGGTCACCAGGGAGCTCTGGGATGGGCTGGGTCAGCAGGGAGCTCTGGGATGGGCTGGGGTCACCAGGGAGCTCTGGGATGGGCTGGGGTCAGCAGGGAGCTCTGGGATGGGCTGGGGTCAGCTGGGAGCTCTGGGATGGGCACTTGGCTCACTGTGGATTTATTAATATTTACTTTTATATGTCATTTTTAGTGGATTTTATTACTGTTTTTATCTATTTTTAGTGGGTTTTATTATTATTTATTATCTATATTTAGTGGGTTTTATTGTTATTTATTATCTTTTCTTAGCAAGATTTAGTATTTATTATCTTTTTAGTGGGTTTTATCATTATTTATTTTAGTGGATTTTATTATTTGTTACCAATTTTTAGTGGGTTTTATTACTATTTATTATCTGTTTGTAGTGGTTCTTGTGGAGCTGTGGTTGCTTTTGTACCCTTATTTGCATTAAAACTCCCCTCATTTAATGGCCCTGAGAATCCCTTGCTGTTTATTAAAATTATCCCTATTTATTATTAAAATTATCCCAAATTATTATTAAAATTCCATATTTTTTTAGTAAAAAGAAGTACACATTTTGGACAAAAAGCTGACCAAGAACATTGCAGCTGTTAGTGGTCAGACCTCAGAATTCTGAATATTCTCCCTTTTTCCCCAGCTGTTCCAGAAGTGCTGCCTGGTGCAGAGGATATTGGACGCCTGGGAAGCCAATGACAAAATCCAGTAAGGAATTGCTGGCCTGGGGCTGCACACTGACTTTGGGATATTCTTGGAGCATTTGCAGTTTCATGGTGTCCAAACAGACTTGGGTTTTGGTTGAGATTTGGAGTTGGGATGGTTTGTGTGCTGAAAAGCCAGATTCCCAAATAGGCAGGGTTTGAAGGCATGCTGGGTTTTATGGGTGTTTCCAACACCTCATCCCAAGCACTCAGTCTGCTGCTTTCCTGCTTTCCCAGGGATTCCCATGGAATATTCACTTTTTGCATTCTATTTTTTTGTTTTAAATGCATGATTTTATTCTCCCTGGAGTAGAAAACTGCTGGAAGCTGCGGTGGCCAAGCATTTGTGCCCTGGATTTCCTATTTTAGCTTTATAAACCCCTTGGATTTTGTGCTGATTGGGCTGATAAGAGCTAAATATTTTAAAAGAACTAAAACGTTACAGGGAAAATTTTCTGGAGGCCTCAGTTTCTGTGTCCAGCTCAGTGTTCGGTACTCCCTCTCTATTTTGAGCTCCTGGTGCCTTCCAAGGGCTTTGGAGCTCCACTGGAATTGTTTAAGCCATAATTGGTGGGTTGGGGCTTGGATTACATTTTTTTTTGTTTGTTTGGTGTGGGCTTTTTGGGTTTTTGCTCCTTTTTACAGCCCCTTGTCCACATAAGGAATTTTGCTGGGCATTTCCTCGCCCAGTTCTGTAGGACCAAAAATATCCCTGGGTGCTGCTTGGGATTTTTCCCGATGAAACCAGAAAGGAGCCAGAGCTCATCCCTGTTTCCTGCCAGAGAGTTCCAGTCACCACCACACTGGAAAGAATCTGAATGGCAAGGAAAAAACAGGGATTGAAGCAGAGGAATCTCAGCTGGGGCTCTGGGAAGGTGGAGTTTCCAGGAAGGTCCTTGGCTCCGTGGGTAGCGGCTGCTCTCTGTTCCAGGGCAGAGGGCGGCAGGAGGAGAGGGAACATGGGGCACCTGACGCGCATCGCCAACGCCGTGGTGCACAACATGGAGAAGGGGCCCATGCAGGCCCAGATCAGTGACTTCATCAAAGGTACTGCCTGCTTCTCCTCCTCTTCCTCCTCCTCCAGCTCTCCCTCACTGCTCTCCAGGGAAAAATAACCCTTGGGAGCTCCTGGAAGGACTCACTGCAGGTATTTCCTCAAGGTCCTTTCCCAGTGAAATCCCACAGTATCCCATCATTTAAAGTGTGGTGAGACCCCATTTGGCTGCTCTTGGTTTTCACACCGTGAGGTTAAGATTGGACACTGGGAGGTGTCCCTGCCATGGCAGAGGTGGCACTGGGGGGGGCTCTGAGGTCCCTTCCCACCCAACCATTCCATGATTCCATGACAGCTCTCTGAGGGAAGAGAGACAAGAAGTTAAATGTCCCCAGAGAACCTAGATGTGTCATCAGGGATATTCCCATTTGTGTCCGTCCTACCTTTACTGGATCCACCTGGAGAACTGTTTTGACTGGTTTTGTCCCATGGGTTTGGGTGGGAGGACAGAAGATTTTCCATTTTCCCCATTTTCCATCCCCACTACTCGGCCCCTGCTGGGCTGGGGTGGGCACAGCCAGGCAGTGACAATCTGGGGGCAAAGTCTTTTGTTCTTTTCTCCATTTATTAAACTTTACTCAGCCCTTGAGTTCTGCTCACCTGTGGGCTCCCAGTTGTCCCGTTGTGCTGGGCTGGGAGGGATGGGAGAGAAGGACCCCCTTAGCCCCCAGGAGGAAAGGGAAGACCCAGGCACAGCTGGACCCTGCTCGGGGTTGTTCCCAGCAGGGTGAGGGGAGCTGAGTGTCCTTAGCCCAGGTGAGCCCTGAGGAGTTCAGCTGGCCCAGAACACCTAAATCCCATGGGTTCTGTGTCCCTGTCATTCCAGAGTTGCCTGAGGACTGCAGGGGCAGGTGGGAGAGCTTTGTGGAGGAGACGCTGACGGAGACGAACCGGAGGAACACGGTGGATTTGGTGAGTTGGCCACTCCGGTGCCTCCTGGACTTCCCCTGACAGGAAAAGGGGATATTCCTGTTTTTTCTCATTTTCCTTGTTTTGCTGAAGAATGCTTCCAAGGCAGAGTGGGAAACATTTCCGTAAAGATACTCCATACCAGTCCTTCAGCAGAGCTGATCTGTGGAGCTCAGCTGGTCGCTGGGGTGCCTTGGGGCAGCTCCTGCCTGGGAGCAGGGGTTTGGGCTTGGCTGGAACTGAAACCTTGGAGCTTTTCCAGCTTTCCCTGGGTCCCTGACTGGTTTGTGCTTTCCTAGGTGAGCACCCACCACCTGCACTCCTCCAGCGAGGATGAGGACATTGAAAGTGCTTTTCCCAATGAGCTCACTCTCCAGCAGGTGAGTTGGGAACACCTTCACTATTCCCAGGAAATCTGCTGCTCTGACTGCCTTTGGTCCATCCTGGTGTGGAGCTTCCTGAGCTCTGCTCCCAGTCTGTGTGTTCAGCTCCTTGGGGTTTCCCAGAGCAGCTCCATGGCCTGGGATCCACCTGGGAGCAGCACTGAAGGCATCGGGGTGGGAATCCCAGAGCTCTGCATGCCCCTGCTTTGGGAAGGGGATGGAATGAGGATTTCCCACTTCCCTGGGATTGTAATGCTTTCCCAGAGGAGCTGTTTCTGGAATGTCTCTGGACACCCTAACGATGGATTTTTTGGGATCCCTTCCCAGGCCTTCTCTGAGTACCAGATCCAGCAGATGACGGCCAATTTCACGGATCAGTTTGGCTTCAATGACGAGGAGTTTGCGGACCAGGATGACAACATCAAGTGAGTCTGGGGGTGTTTGGTGACAGCACCAAGTGAGTCTGGGGGTGTCTGGCATTTCAGCCTCTTTGTGTTCCATCCTCCCTGTGCTTCAGGTTTGTAAATGAGCCTCGTTGTCCCTCCTCAGGCTGGAAACAGCTCCTTCTTTTCCAGGAGCCCAGCCTGATCTCCAGAGCCAGCTGGATAAGCAAGGAAAAGGATCCCTTCATTTTAGACAGGGATATTTGAAATAAAACAGGCAGTCATTGTCCAGCCCTGCTCTGGAAGGAGTTTAAAGGCAGAGCATGAGAGCAAACTGTGGGCAGTTAAACACATCTTTTCCAAGGAATTCAATCCTTATTGGAGTGAGGAGTGAAGGGACAGTGCTGTGATGGAATCCATGGAAAATGCAGCCATTTTCCCCCTCCTGAGGAAGGGAGCAGGGACAGTCAGGAGCAGTGGCAGTTCAGGGAGACAGGGAAGTGGATTCAGTGTTACACAACTTGCTGAATCCAGAGCTCTGAATTCACTGCTTTTACAGATTTCCTTTAATCCCATTAAAGCTGCAGCTCATCCTCTCTCCTTTGAAATGTACCTGGCACTGGGATTATCCCAGTGCCCATAGCAGTCCTGAAATTGGGACCATCCAGTTATGGACAGAGCAGTGCTCAAAGGATCCCAGAGCTCCTGGGTTTGTCTCCATCCCAGGAATTCCTGGGGATCCAAAGCAGCACCTCTGCCCTTCCCATCCAGGGCTTTTCCTGAGCCTTGGAGATGTCAGAACCTTGACAAGGTCAAAAAGTTGTGGATTAGAATCAGAGTTAAATTGAACAGAGATGATTTTGTTCTACACATAAAAAAAATTAAAAAAAAATATTAACTGCTGGCAAATGTGGCTCCATGTGAGTGAGGGGCAAGGAGGAGTTAAATCCCTAAGGAGCTGCCCCAGGAGCCTCGAGCCCGGTGTAAAATGAGCAGGGAGCTGGAAAAAGTCTGTCCTTGGGATGTTCTGACTTTATTTGTGGTTGGAAAAGGAGAATATTCTGCAAAACCTGGAATATCCTGGGAGTGGTGCTCCCTGCCAGCTGTTTCCAGCTTTTGGGCACTTCGATGAAAGAGAGTTGGAATATTTAAGGAGTATCAGTCGTATGTCAGTGTCCCTGGGATTGCAGGAGTATTGAACTGGAGAGTCTGTCAAAGAAAATAACGCTGGAAAAGCTGCAGATCCATGAGTAGGGGGAGTGAACTCTTCTTGGATCCAGACTCTGGGAATTGGGAATTTCTGGGCCTGCAGCTCCCTCTGCTGTTCCCACCAGGGGCTCCTCTGGCTCGGGCTGGGAATTGGGTCATCCTGGAGTATTCAGAGCACAGCCACATCTCGGGCTTCGGGCCACTCCTGCACTGAGAGTCACAGAATCCCGGGATCCCTGAGGCTGGAAAAGCCCTCCCAGCCCATCCAGTCCAAGCTGTGCCCAGTCCCCACCTTGTCCCCAGCCCAGAGCTCTGAGTGCCACCTCCAGGAATTCCTTGGACACCTCCAGAGGTGGGGACTCCAAACCTCTCTGGGCAGTTCCAAGGCCTGAGCCCCCTTTCCATGGGGAAATTCCTGCTGCTGTCCACCCTGAGCCTCCCCTGGCCCAGCCTGAGGCCATTCCCTCTCCTGTCCCTGTTCCCTGGGAGCAGAGCCCGACCCCTGCCATGGGCAGGGAATGTTCTAGGCTGGAATAACCCTTCCCTCAGCAAGAGGACACCATGGGCCGGGTGCAGGAGTTGGCTGTGCGGAGAACCCAGCCCAGGAGTGGCTGTGGCTCTGCTGCTTTCCCGTTGGGAAGCACCAGAACCATCCCTGAGGCTCTTCCCTCTGTCTCCTCTCCTCTCCCTCCCAGCGCTCCCTTTGACCGCATCGCCGAGATCAACTTCAACATCGACGCTGACGACGACAGCGTGAGTGGGGACCTGGGATAGTGCTGGAATAAATGTGGTTCTGGAAAGGTCCTGCTTGGATTCTGAGAGAACAAAGCTTGGGGAGGATTTGGGCAATGCAGAGGGGCCTGAGAGAGCTGCAGGCACGGCTCAGCCCTGCAGGGGCTCCTCACAGGAAATGTTCCCTCTGAAGCAGCACCCCCGGCACGAAGGGAATCTTCCTCACTCCCTGCAGTGCCAGTCTGTTCTTACAATCAGGGAATCCTGGAATGCTTTGGGCGGGAAGGGACCTCTAGTGCCACCCCTGCCATGGCAGGGACACCTCCCACTGTCCCAGGCTGCTCCCAGCCCCAGTGTCCAGCCTGGCCTTGGGCACTGCCAGGGATCCAGGGGCACAAACAGCTGCTCTGGGAATTCTATTTCAGGGCCTGCCCACCCTCCCAGTCAGGAATTCCTTCCCAATATCCCATCCATCCCTGCCCTCTGGCACTGGGAAGCCATTCCTTGTGTCCTGTCCCACCAGGCCTTGTCCCCAGTCCCTCTCCAGCTCTCCTGGAACCCCTTTAGGCCCTGGCAGGGGCTCTGAGCTCTCCCTGGATTCTCTCTTCTCCCCATGAACACCCCCAGCTCTCCCAGCTTTTGATCATCTTTCCAGACACAGATTAGGGAGGCATAGACAGAGATGGATTTCTCATGGATCTAAACATTGCCAGGCTGTTCTGGCCTTTCCTGGGTTATTGCCCCAGAGCAAAGCAGCAGCTGGACTGTGGTGATTCCATCTCCTGAGCAAAGCTGGGCTTGGTCAGCCCTGAGCCTTGGGCTTCAAGCAGAGTCTCCAGAGAAGCTCTGGAATGTGATTTGCCTTTGGTCCTGCAGCCCAACGCCTCCCTGTTCGAGGCCTGCTGCAACGAGCGCATCCAGCAGTTCGACGACAACGAGGAGGAGGAGGACATCTGGGAGGAGAAGGAGATCTCCTACGCCACCCAGGTCAAGTCTAGGACACGGTAAGGGGAGAGCAGAGCCCTGATCTTCCCCCTGGTGCTGGGGGTCTGCACATTTCCATCCAGGCCACGAGGAATTCCTTGGGGTTTGTGTTGTTTTGGAGCTGTGAGGTTTTATCGGGTTTTATCCCAAGCGCTTTCCCTGCCACTTGTACTGGGGCTTCTCCTGAGCTGGAGATGGAGACAGATCTGGTTTGAGGGAATTCAGTAACAATGGGAACACCTAATTCATGACTCTTCCATCAAACACATTAAAAACCCCCACCCTTAGTGTGAAACACTTGGAATTTGCTCCTTCCCTCATCCTTGGAGAGGAGAAGGAGGAGGAGGAGGAGGAGGAGGAGGAGGAGGAGGTGAGACTGAGGGGAGTGGGCAGAACATTGTTTCTGAGAATGTTCAAATCAGAAAAGTGAGAACAAGAGGCTTCCCAGGGGCATCTCGGGCTTTGAAATCAATTTTCATTCCTTTGACAGAGCCACTCATTAAGCAAAGTTATTTCCATAATTCCCAACCTGAAATGGGATCAAAGGAAACAGGGAAAGCATCCAAGACCTCAGCGTGTCCTGCCAAGCATCAACAGCCTCAGGTCCTGCCCAGGCACAGGGTGGGCTCCACAGCAATGTCCATCCACAGCAGTGTCCATCCACAGCAATGTCCATCCACAGCAGTGTCCATCCACACCAGTGTCCATCCACACCAGTGTCCATCTCCTTGCTGGGCACTGGTTTGTGTGGTGCCCCAGCCCTGGGTCATTCCTGCACCTCCAGGGAATTCTGACACCAGAGCCTCGGGTATCTGGGGAAATCCCTCCGAGCACCCACGATTGCGCTGAGCAGTTTGGGGAAATATTTTGGGAGAAGCAACCCTGGAAGAGGCTGTGGGCAGCTCTGGGCTGTTTCCCCAGGGACAGGAGGAGGAGCTGAGGGATGGAGGCCATGGGTACTCTGGGCGTGGCTCATTCCCAGTTCCCGTTCAGGTTTGGAGCCTCGCAGACATCGGAGAGCTCCAAGAGTGACCTGGAGAACGGGGACCATGACGGCAGCGTGGACTCGGAGGAGGAGGAGGAGCAGCCGCCGCCCCCCTCCCCGCACAAGGGCAGCACCCCCGAGCAGAAGGACTCGGACTCCTCCCAAGGTACTGGATTTGGGGAGCACATCCAGGGATCTGTGGGGTCCCTGCACAGCAGCACTCACACACTGCCAGCTCCCCTGGAGAGTCCCCAGCTGCTCCTGGCCAGGGGAAATGGGAATGCCAGGGCTCCCTTTGTGCCTCTGGAGTCTCTGGGAGCTGAGCCCTGCCCCAGAACAGCCCTTGGGTCAGGCAGCCCCACAGGGAGAATCCCAGGGAAAGGGTCCCTGCCCATGGCAGGGCTTGGAATGAGAGGAGCTTTAAGGTCCCCCTCGCACCCAAACCATTCCATAATGTTTGTATCCCAGCTCCTTCAGTGCAAATCCAAATCAAAGCAGAGGTGCAGGGATGTGACCTGCAGAGCTCTGCAGTCCTCCTTCTTCCCTGGGAAAAGCTCAGGAAAAATGCTATTCCAGAGGTGTGATTTGTAGGACTGGGAGTAGGACTAGAAATGGAGGTAGGTTCTGGAGGAGGAATTGTCCAGGACTGTAAAAAAGGCAATTAATAGGTGATTTTTAGGATCTTAAATATTGGAATCCATTGATCAGATTGTTCTCTGAAAGTGCCAAAATCCAGACACTGGGAATTGAGATAGGAGCTTTTGGCAGGGAACTGAGGGGCTTGGAGCTGGGAATCACTGGCTCAGGGAATGAAGCCACCCATGGTGTCATTGGTGTCCATGGATGCCTCTACTGGGGACAAACATCCACAGGGGGATTTCTGTGGGACACAGGCAGGAGTGGAAGGGGTGCCCTGGGCTGGGTTGCTGTGTCCCTGGGGTCCCTGGGGTGTTCCTGGGATGTCCCTGGAGTGTTCCTGGTCTGTCCCTGGCTGGCCGAGGCCGGGCTGGCACCCAGGCAGGCTGTGGTGTCCGCAGGGGCTGGCTGGACGGCCGTGTTCGAGCCCGCGAGCCCCACGCCGCCCGTGGCCATGGACGTGGGCTCCAGCGTGTGGGACTCGGCCACGGCGCAGAGCAGCGCCCCGGAGGAGAAGGGCTGGGCCAAGTTCACAGACTTCCAGCCTTTCTGCTGGTAAGAGCCATGGGACTCCAGCCCTTGGAGCTTGGGAATGGGGGAATATTTGGGGTACGTTCTGGTGGAGTGCATGGCTGTAATCCTTTCTTTTTCCCCTTCCCTTCCCATCGTTTCCTTTTTATTGTTTAATATCGTGTGGTGATCCTGGACTGGGGCTCCTTTGTGCTTCCCACAGCTTCCCAGTGCTCCTGCCTGGAGCTGGGACACAACCCTTTCTGTGCCCTCACTGGGTTAGAAAATCAGTTAATGAGGTTTAGAGAAACTGAAAACATGGACAGGAAGGAAGAGCAGGGCTGGTGACTGCTCCTGGGCTGTTGGGAAGCTCTGGGGTGGTCCCAGGTCCGTGCTCAGGGCTCTTCCCTCCCCAGCTCCGAGTCCGGCCCTCGCTGCAGCTCCCCTGTGAACACCGAGAGTGGCGGCACCGATGGGACCCCGGCCCAGGGCCAGGACAAGAACTGTGAGTGACACAAGGCACACTCAGGGTGCTCCCTGCTCCTGGGAACTCTGCACAGAGCACCCAGGGCAGGGAAAGCATCCCTGCAGGGCCCCTGCCCTGAGGGTTCCCTGCGGGATCAGTGAATGAAGCACAGGCAGAAATCCCAAGGGTTTGCTGAGGCAGTGTCAGCAGGGATGGGATGGAGCTGCACTGAGTTGGAGCCGGTATCACAGGGACACTTCTTTAATCCCTGGAAGTGTCCCAGGCCAGGCTGAATGGGACTGGGAGCACCCTGGGGCAGTGGAAGTTGTCCCTGCCCATGGTGGCACTTGAGCGGCTCCCAGGTCCTTCCCACCCAACCCATGCCATGATGCCCTGACCATCTGCAAGTGGCTGCAGACCCTGTCTGACCCCTCGGGCCATTCCTGGGCAGTTGTCCCGAGGTTCCAGTGTGGGCTGTTCCTCCCCCAGCCAGCACTGCCTCTCCCTGCGTGTGGAACGCGTGTGGGACACGGAAGGCGCCGCTGGTGGCCTCGGACAGCAGCTCCTCGGGCAGCTCCGACAGCGACGACGACGAGGACGACAAGGCCAAGGCCAGCACGGAATCCACGGGCACGGCCACGGCCACGGCACAGGAGCCCAGCAAGGACAGGGCAGCTCCCACCAGGTGAGAAGGGATCTCCATGGGCTGGGATGGCCCCTGGGATCGCCCCTGGGATGACCCTGTGTGGTTCTGCTGTCCCCTCTCCCATGGGCTCCGTGTCCCCTGGGAGCAGGACCTGCCCCTGGCCTGGCACGGGGTGGGCTTGAGGGTCATATTTAGCACAGGGTTATTCCAAGGAAGGGTTTGGGCTCTTTGAGCCACTCCAGTGTCACAGGAGCATCCTTGTCCCTGTCCTTTGGGCCACTCCAGTGTCACAGGAACATCTGTGTCCCTGTGGATCTGGGATCTGGGCCCAGGGCAGGGATCCGGGTGGGATCGCTCGGAAAAGCAGAGCAAAGGCTCCCATGGGATCTCTTGCAGCCATGGGGGGAAGGTTTGACCTACTCAGGCTCTCGTTTTCCCATCAGTGTCAAAGCCAATCAATGATAAAAGCACCAGGAAGGGCTGGAGCAGGTCCTGGAACTGGGCAGATTTGTAGGAATTGGATCCTCAATCCAGCCTGCCCCAATCACAGGGAGGAGGGGAGCTGCTGCCCGACCCAGGCAGCATCTGCTGCATCAACAGGGATTTTACCCAGGTCTGAGATTCTGAGGCTTTTCCTCATTCTTCCATGAATTTCCTGCTGTTTTTCACTGGAATCCCTGGATTTGTGCACCTGACTCAGGATCAGGAGTTTCCCTTTGATTGGTGACAGTTTGGGGTCATCCCTGCGTGTACTCAGCCAGCAACAGCTCCTGGGGGCCTGAGGGGCTGGGAAACCACTGGGATTGCAGAATTCCCTGGAATTAGGGCAGGAGTTATCCCAGAGTCTGCTTGGCTGGAGGCAGCTCATTCTGAGAAATGCATTAATTCTGATAAATACAGTTGATTTTGATAAATAATTTCAGTTTGATAAATGCATTAATTCTGATAACTGCTTTAATTCCCATAAATACAGTTGATTTTGATAATTACATTAATTCTTATAAATACAGTTCATTGTGATAAATGCATTAATTTTGGTAAATGCATTAATTTTGATAAATGCATTCATTCTGATAAATACATTAATTTTGATAAATGCAGCTAATTTTGATAAATGCATTAGTGTTGTTAAATAATTGCAGTTTGATAAATGCATTAATTCTGATAAATGCCCTCCGTGTGCCTGGGAAAGGCCTGGCTGTGGCTTGGTGGGAAGCAGGAGGTGAGGAAAGGCACAGCAGTTCCAGCTGTGCTGAGAGCAGCCTCTCCTTCTCTTGGATTGTGAGGAATTGGATCCATTGGGTCTGATCCAGGCTGTGCTCCAGGTGCTTTTCCTCCCTGGATCATGGTGTGGGCAGAGCAGGGTCTGGCCTGGGGCTGCCTGGGTTCCCAGCAGGGTCACGGACTGTCCTGAGCTGGACCCTCAGGGTCATTGGTGCAGCTGCTCAGGACAGCCTAACAATCCCACACATTCCTGGAGCTTTGGGGCCATGCCCATTCCCTGGGGAATTCCCTGGGGAGCTGTTCCAGTGCCCAGCACTCTCTGGGGAAGAACCTTCCCTGATATCCCACCTGACCCTCCCTGGCCCAGCTCCAGCTGTTCCCATTCCCATTCCCGTGTCCATCCTGTTTGGGATGGTCTCACCTCTTCCCGTGCTTTCCTGGCAGGAAGGAAGTGTTTGTTCCTGGTTTGGCACATTGGGAATGTTTTCCTCTCCAGACAGGTGTCTGTACCACATTCCATCGGGATAAAGCTCCCAGAGCCTCCCTGCCTTTACCTGCCTGCCCCTCTCCAGAGCTAATTCCAATTCCATTGTGGCAAAGAGAGGAAATCCTGGAGCAGCCACGGCCTCCTCTGACAGGTGTCTGTGGCTCTCCACAGCTGTGTCCATGGCCAGAGATCCAGGGGAAGCTGTGGGAGGGCAGGAGGCAGTGCCACAGCTGGGACTGGAGCTGCTCCAGGCCTGGGCTCCCAGTGGGAATCCCTACCCAGAGCCTTCCCAGTGCCCTCAGCTCTCCCAGACCACTCTTCCTGCAGTGGGAATATCCATTTCTTACCACGTTCCTGAGTGATTCCAGAGAACCAGGAACATTTTGGAGTCACTCTCTGGGTTGTTCTGACTCTCCAAGTGCTTCCCCAGAACCTGCACCAAACCCCTTTCCTGTTGCTGTAGGAACAGGTTTTCCTTCCCCTGGAATTCCCCCCTGGAATACTGGAATCCACACAGAGATCTGTGATTCTCCTTGAAGCTGCCCAAGGATTTGGGGTTTTCCTTCCCCTTGTCCCTGGAATCCACATGGTGATCTTTTGTCCTTAGAAGCCTCTGTGGATTCCAGGATCACTGGGATCATGGAGAACCAGGTGTTGCAGCCCAGCAAATCCTCCAGATGTTGCACCCTCCATGAGCCCCATCCCAGCTGCCCAGGGGGTTCCTTAGGCCAGGAGATGCAGATCAGGAATTGCTCTCAGCTTCCCATTTGGATCCAGCTGCCCAGGGAGGTTTGGGATCCCATCCCTGGTGTGTCCCAGGAACACCAGGACATCCCACACAAACTCCTTGTTCAGGTTGTCTCACCCGTGGTCTGGCCCTGTGTGCCCAGCTGGGATTTTCAAGGAGCCCAGGGAAGGCAGAGAAATTCCCACACCCCCTTGGGAACTCCAGTAACTCTGGAATCCTCCTGCCCTGGAAACTTCAGCAGTTGGGTTTCAGAAGTTTCTCCTGGAGCCGTGGAGCTCCAGTTTTTTGTGTGGGAAGTGGTTTTCCAGTGACATTCCTGGGAATGCAGCTCCATCCCTGCATCTCTCCAAGGTGTATTTTTGTACTTTTGAAGAGCCTGTGAGCCCTGGAGGAAGAGGAATGTTTGGATCTCATTATTCCTCATTTTTATGGGTTTTTTTCAAGAGAAGTGCTCCAGAAATAGAACCTCAGTCTCCAATCTCCATCACATGTCCAATTATCCAGCTGGGATTATTTTATTCCATGAAAACTCCCCCGGAGCCAGTGACAGGATTCCAGCTCAGCCATCTCCAGCTTTCCTCCCTTTTGTGGAGATTTAAAAGGCAGAAGGAATTGTTCTGCATGGAAACAGGGATGAAAATCATTCCTGGGACAGCTCATCCTCTGCCTTGGAAGCCAAAAAATGGGGATGTGCACAGAAATCCCTTCCTCAGCTGGGAATCTGTGTGGGTTTATTCCAAACAGGAGATTGGGAGGGTTTGTCCCTGCAGTCTCTCCTTCCCCAGGATTTGAGCTTTGGTTGTTGGCACTTCACTGGGGACATCGTCCCTCAGGTGGCACCTCCGTGGTCCCAGGAGCGCCTTCAGCGTGTTTGGGTTCTGAACATCCAACCCCTGGGATTTTTCCTCCTTGGCATTTTAGGACCTGCCCCTAAATCCAGGATTTTCTGGGTGCTCCAGAAGCTTCAGGAGCCCCTTAGGCAGGGCCTGTGGAGCAGAGCAGTGTCCATGTCTGTGTCTGAGCAGAGCAGGCTGTGCCATCCCAGTAGTGGCCATGGGAACAGTGGTTTGGGAACTGTGAGACTGGAGGTGCAGCAGGAGCTGGGGATGCCTTCCTGGAGGAGCTGTTCTGGTGTGTCCTGTTGGGTTTGGGACCCGCAGCCCTCAGGACGTTCCGCAGGGCTGTTCTTAATCCCGGTTTATTGCCAGCTCTCATTCCCGATGGGATTTTTAGGCCTGTGTGAGGAAAGCAGGAGGCCTTTGGGTTTCCCTTCTGGAACCTGAGCCCCATCCCAATATGAGCCTGCTCTTCCCATGGGCTGAGCTCCATTAACGTGTCCCTGCCCTGTCCCGCAGTGGTTCCGACGGAAAGGCCCTGGAGATGCGTCCCGTGGCCGAGCCCGGGACGCCCGGTGCCCCCCGAGCCCGGAACAGCGCGGCCACGCACACGGAGGGACACCAGAGAGTGGCCCCTGCTGTCACAACTGCCACAGAAACGGCCACGAGAGACAGGTGAGGCCAGAATCCTGGAATGGGCCGGGTGGGAAAAGACCTCAGAGCCCCTCCAGTGCCACCCCCGCCATGGCAGGGACACCTCCCACTGTCCCAGGCTGCTCCCAGCCCCAGTGTCCAGCCTGGGGCAGCCACTGCTGCTCTGGGAATTCTATTCCAGCCAAGAATTCCTTCCCAATATCCCATCCATCCCTGCCCTCTGGCAGTGGGAAGCCATTCCCTGTGTCCTGTCCCTCCAGGCCTTGTCCCCAGTCCCTCTCCAGGTGTCCTGGAGCCCCTTCAGGCCCTGGCAGGCACTCTGAGCTCTCCCTGGGTGAACATTCTGAACTCTCAGCCTGTCCTCATAGCAGAGATGCCCCATCCCTCTGATCACCTTGGAAGGGATTGGAACCAGCCAGGCTTTAATTCCCTTCCCACCCAGGCCCTTCCCTGATTCCACATTGATTTTCCCTGTAATATTCCATGAGGGACTGTGGGAATTTCTGCACAGGGAGCTGAGAAAAAAACCACACCCAGAGGGAGGGGCTTGGTCCCAGCAGGAAGGCATTTCCAGCAGGGGTGAGGGAAGCTCTGGGGGCTTTCCCGGTGTGTCCCATGTCCCTAATGCTGCTCCCTGGTGTCCCTGCAGGGGTGACGAGGCCTTGCCCTGCGCCGAAGCCACGTTGAACGGCCCCGCTTGATGCCACCGCCAGCGCCCCAGGACGTGTGTGAGCCAGGCCAGGCTGCTCCCTGGTGATGCAATTTGTCGATTCTTTATTATTTTTTTTTTTTCATTTTAATTTTATTTTTTAATAAATGCTGCATTGATGAGAGCGAGCTGGCGTTCAGGACCAGACACGCAGATCCAACAGCACCGATCCGTTCGGAAAGACACTCGGCATTGTCGAAATGTAGCATTGAGTTCAGTCCTCACGGGAATGACGGGCTCTTCCCAAGCCTTCTGCCTGATTTGAGTTGTCCCCTTCCCCGTGCCCCTGGTTTTTGTTTTGGATTTGGGGTTCAGTGCTGTTTTCCCAGTGTTATTGCACACAGTATTCAGCTTCTCTTGGGAAGGTAGCAGGTCCAGCGGCGGCCGGGGCCAGCGCACAAATCCCGCAGCCGTGTGACCAAAGTTCCTGATGGAGCTGTCCTCGGGCAGCCTTTGCACCGCTTTGTAGAGCAATAAAGCCTTACCAGAAACATTTCACAGGAGAGGAGGAATGCCAACACTTCCGTGGGAGGGAGCAGGGAGGGCTTGGATTGGGTTTGCAGGGCCCAGGCCGGGGTTGTCCCCAGCTGGAGCCAGGGAGTGACCTGTGAGGCCCAGCTGTCCGGGGAACGGGCTGTCCCTGCATCCCAGGACTGCTCCGGGCTCTCCATGGACACGTGGTGGGTCAGGGCAGGGTCTGGGCCAGGTCCAAGGTGGGCTCTCCTGCCAATGCCCGTGTTGGCCGCAGGGGGACCCTGCCCACGAGGAGGTGACCAGGGGTTCACTGGCTCTTTGGAGACTGAATTAATGTATTTGCAAATGATGATGGAAATCCTTTTTCTGTTTGTTTTGTTCTGTTTTTAAAGTTTTTAATGGATGCAGGAACAGCAACACTTTTGCACTTTGTACCTGGTGATGACAGCGTTGGAAGGGACACGGCGGTGGCCGTGCCCACCCAGGGAGGGGACATGGAGAGCCCTGGGGGACACCCGGGTCCCTCGTGGGGGTGGGAGAGCAGGGCCAGGTGAGGGGAGCACCTGGAGCTGGGATATGGGATGTGGGATGTGCCCAGGCTGGAGCCCCGCTCCTGGGAATGCCATGCTGGTGCCAGGCCCCGAGCTCACTGCCAGCCCAGCCTGGGGGGCACACGGGGGCACTGCGGGGTTGGGCCACCTGGGGCAGCTGAGCTGGAACCCCCTGGCAGGTGGAATCCTGGCAAATCCTCTCTTTGGAGTAAAGGCTGGAGCTTGGCACCCAGAGAGCCAGGCAGCTGCTTTGGGGTGCATTCCCGAGGCTGGGAAGCACCTCACATTCCCAACCAGGGTGGCCTGGTCAGGCTCCAGCTGCCCAGAAATCCCTTCCTTGTGCTGCGGTGTCCGTGTGCTCCTGGTGTCCTTACCTGGGCTGGGAGGGGAGTGAGGGGCACGAGGTGTTCCCTGTGTGGGGCTGGGGCTGCTCCGCTGGCTCCGAGTCCGACGGCGCCGCTCCCGCGGCCCTGGCTCAGCCCTGTGAGCCCAGATGGGTTCTGCTCGTGGGGAAAAGGGGTGGGTCCCAGGAACTGCGGTGCTGGAGGTTACTGGGGTGCTGGAGCTTACTGGGCTGTGGGTAACTCATGTGCTGCTGGCAGGGCTGGGCTTTCCCCCAGCCCCATTTCCTCGGGAATCAGAAGGCACAGGGCTCTTGTTCTGGAAGTTTTCACTCACTCTGCATAATTTAAAATTAATAATTTAAAGTTAATTGCACTGGGAGGGAAAAAAAATCTCACTTTGTGCTTTGCTTGCCCTGCTTGGTGTTCAGGGATCAATCCCACTCCCAGCCAGGACTCTCAGACGGGATCAGTGGCTTTGAGGTCCTGATTGGAGACACATCCAAGTCTTAATTTTCCAAGGATTGGTGCTAGAGTTCTGCTGGACACTGGCTTCCCTTTGGGCATTCTTGGGGCCCCAGAATTGATTCCATGGAAGCTGAAGGATCCATGTGCTGGTCCAGCCTGGCTGGATCCCAGGGGATGCCAGGGTGCTGTTCCAGCTGTTCCCTCTGCCTGCCCCGGGGGCAGCAGTGCCCAGATCCCATGGGAATGGCCTCGGCAGGCACAGCTGGATTCCTTCCTGTCAGGGCAGTGCTTTGGGTGGGGTGGGGTCACAGCGGGGTCCCCTCATGTGGCCTGAGGGACAGGACAGAGCCACCACCCCCGGAATGCCGAGCTTTGGGAGCAGAGATTCCACCTGGGCAGGGGTGGGGCAGCAGTGACCCCAAGGCGTCTCCCAGAGCGTGGGGCTGTCTGTGCCTTCCGCTGCAATCCCAGCCTGTCCCAGAGTGTCAGTGAGAGCTTTAATAATAATAATTATATTAATAATAATGATTATAATAATAATATCCTTGGGCATATCCAGATCCAAACACAGCTCGTTAGTGGGGGCTTGTTTGTGGGTTAATTTATTACTTTGTGCTGAGACACATCACTGGGGCTTGGTCAGACCTGTGGAGATGCACAAATTCCGTGGGTTTTGTGCCCGTGGATGATCCCTCCACGGCTGGGATTGAGGCTCTCCGTTCATTCCACCTCTCCACTCCCCTGGGATTGTTCTTCCACCAGCCAGGGGCTGATCCAGAACCAATTCCTGCTGCTTGGGCTGCCAGGGTTTGCAGCTCCCAACATCCAGAGCCAGTTCCTGACCTGGCTCCAGGGCTTTTGTGGGGAAACCAGAATCAGAAACTCCTTCCAAGGCAGAGCTTCCCCTCCCTCCGGAGGCACAGCCCATGGCTGGGGCTTGGAGTGCCCCACTCGGGCTTTTCTTTCTCCCTGTGCTCTGGGGAAGGCTTTCCAGGGCTGGAGCAGGGTCTCTTGGCTTCTGAGGATGGGATTCCCTGTCCCCCCATCCCTCCATCCCCTGGCCCTGCTCAACTCCATGTCTGAGTGATGAAGGCTCTCCGCAGGTCCTGCCTCCTGTGCAGTGCTTGGAATCCCCCGTATCCACAGGGTGTCTGCAGTGCTGGGATCCCCCCTGGGGGTGTGGGGGGACACAGATCTGTGTAAATCCATGGACTCGGATCCTGTGAGAAACCCGGGAAGGAGTATAAGGAGCTGGAGTTTTATCTCCGTACAGCTCTAGGGTCAAACCAAAAGCAGCAAGGCCGAGTTCCTGGGGGATGGTTCTGGAATGTTCCGCCTAGGCATGGATCCAGTGATCCCACTGTGCCTGCTGCTCCACACTGGGATGGGAGGGAGGGCAGGGGGCTCCTGGGCACAGTTAGGGCTAAACCTCATCCCTTAGGCCAGTCCCAGGTAATTCCTGGGTTGTGGCACATCCCTCTCTGGGTGGGACGTGGGAAGAACAGGCTCGTTGGGGGATGGGAAAATCCTGTGGTGTTGGGAGCGTTCCCATCCATTGCCACATCAGGGAACCCTTCCTGGTGTCCCAAGTCCTGTGGTGGCACCTGGGTGCTGAGTGTGGTGAGGAGAGCAGAGCTGGAGGGCTCAGGATCCCAAATCCCAGTGTGTGGAGCCGTGATCCGACAGCGAATGGAGCTGGAGAGGCTGGGATTGAGCATTCCTGGGGCTCAGGACAGGCTGGGGGGATCTGGAGCCCTCAGTCCAGGGGATCCTGAGGGTGTCCTGAATTCCCTGCGAGTCCCAGCATGAGATCCTTGTCCCACTGCACCCAGCACCCTGAGGAGCAGCCAGCAGGGAATATCCTGGTCGTTCGTTCCCTCCAGTCAAAAACTTACCTAAGCCAGAATTCCTGGGGCACAGCAGTCAGGCAGGCAAAATCCCAGGTGTTTATTAGGATCCTGGGTCCTCAGCAAAGCCCAAGGGAAACTCTGTGAGCGTCCCAAGGCTTTGCTGCCCCTGGGATGGAATCCCAAGGTTTCATCCTGAGGTTTCATCCAGAAATCTCTTCACAGAGCTGCAGGTGGACAGGGCATGGAAAAAAAAAGAAAAAAAAAATTACCAAAAAAATGCCAAAAAGCCCAAAGGGCTCGGGCATGGCAGTTCCCAGACTTCCCAGTGAAGGGATTGGAGTGGAGGTGCAGGGAATTCCCAAAGAACATATCTAAAGGAAATACCATTTAAATTACTTGCTTGTTCTCCAGTGGCAGCCCAGTCATTTTTCCCACATTGACCAGGGAGCTGTTATTAAAATCCTGAATTATCAGTGAGCTCATCCCTGTGCCAGGGGGCTCATCCCTGTGCCAGGGGGCTCATCCCTGTGCCAGGGGGCTCATCCCTGTGCCAGGGGACTCATCCCTGTGCCAGGGGGCTCATCCCTGTGCCGGGCACTCTGGATTTGCTCCACGTTGTGGCTCCATGGTGCTCCAGCCTGGGCTCGGTCCCTGCAGCCTCCAAACACCTTCCTGTCCCTCCTGCCCTGCCCTTCCCGGGGCTGGAGCCTTCCTGGGGGAATTTTACCACCATTTATTCATCAAAGGGGTTTGAGCCTTCCCCTTCCCCGAGCTGATCCCAGGTTACCTGGCCAGGTAAATCCTGCTGGGAGGCAGAGCCCCAATTCCTGCCTGGCCATCCCACAGGGGTGGGAGAGGCTCCATTCCCCTTCCCGTGGGAGCTCCCAGGGCAGCCCCAGCCCTTTCCTCGCTCTTTGCCAAGCCCAGCCTAAACTCAAACATTGCAGCTGCTTCTCCCTGCAGGGAAATCCAGCTCCTCCCTCTCCTCCCAGCCCTGGGTGCCAGGGACAGCTCTGGGAAGGGGAAGGCACCCGGGGGCTGAGGCAGGTCCATGCTTTGGGAATGTGGCCATTGGCATGGAGAGATCTCAGCTGTGGATATCCCAGACCAGTAAAAACCAGTCAGACTGGAGAGTTCCCTGCTGTGGGCACCACAGGCCTTGAAATCCCAACCCCTTGGGAATCCCCCAGCCTGAGGGGACCCTTCTGCTGCCAGAAGGGAATTGATCTATTGGAAAAGCCAGAATTGATCTATCAGAAAAACTGGAGTGTAGTGCTTAGAGCTGAAAGTGTATCCAGGGTGTATCCAAGGTGTATCCAAGGTGTATCCAAGGTGTATCCAGGGTGTAACCAAGGTGTATCCAGGGTGTATCCAAGGTGTATCCAAGGTGTATCCTGGGGTGTGTCCAGGGTGTGTCCTGGCTGTACCTGTCTTCCTGCTGTCCTGTCACTTGTGGACTGGCTCTCAACTGGTTTAAACTGGGGCTCACTGGGCTCGGTGCTGCCCCCAGAGAATTCCCTGTCCCCTCCTCGCTGGCTGCTGCCACACGTGTTGGGATTGGGAGCTCTTCCTGCCACTTCCATTCCCGCTGTCCTGGCTCCGTCCTGTGCCCCTTCCCTGTGCTCTCCTCCCGGGGGACTGTGCCACCCTGGAGTCCCGGCCATGCCCAGGGTGGAGCCGTGTCCTTGGGAGCTGCCAGGGCAGGGAAGGGCTGGAGGCTCCCTGGGAGCTCCGGAGCTCAGCCCTGCCCTTGGAACGGGGTGTGCTGGTGTGGAGTGGGAGGTGCATCCATGGAAAGCCAGGATGGAGGGGTTTAGTTGTGACTGTTCTCCCTTGGATTTGGTGTTGGAATTTTTTCCCTTTGCTCTGCCCAGATTGGGTTTGGGATTGTGGCGTTCCCAGTCTGGAATCGGCTCTGGAATTCAGCAGTGTTAATTAATAATTACCTGTGTTAATTAATGACGTGAGGCAGTGGCAGGAATGGTGCCCTGGGAGAGCTGGGCCAACCCCAGCATTCCATGAGTGAAAGTCTGGGATCCTTTGGAAAATGGGTTGGATCAGTTCCCGTTGGTTTCGTCCTGGATAACGTTCCTGACTTGATCAGGAATGCTGTTGGGTTTGGGCTGACAGTGAGATGTTTGATCCTGGCTTTTTCCCTCTGTGGTGGGAATTTCTGGCAAACCCGAGGAGTTTTCTGAGTGTATTTAGGGCTGAGCTTTGGGACAAACAAACGGAAAAGGAACAATTTGGCTCCTCCCCGGCGGCTTCGCTCACCTGAACCTCTCTTACCTCATCCAGGAAGGGCTCTGTGGTGTCCAGCTCCCACCTGGATTTGTACAGAATTCCCAGGATTCCCTGGTGGGCCTCACCTTCCCAGCAGTGGGATATTGCCATGGAAATTGTATTTTTGTATTTGATGCTGATGGGAAGAGGGGGATTTTCCTCTCTCCCGGAATTCGGGGCTTTTCTGGAGGGCAGAGCCTTCCCTTCTATTTTTGATTCCCTCAAATCCCTTGGACGGATGGAAATGAGGAATAAAATCTTTTCTGCTGTAATTTTGATGCTCAGAGGTAGTTTTGCAGAACTTTGTAGGAATTCTGGGAATGCTGTAGGGATTCCCCTACTGGGGTGGGTTTGGTGCCTTTGGCAGTGAGGGCACTGCCAGAGGATCCCCTTGGCCGGATCTCATGGATCCAAATGTGGAATGGGATTATCCAGAGGCACAGCAAATGTTCTTGGAGACCTTCTCTCCATGGAAACGCTTCTCCCACTCTCCTGTTTCCCAAACTGCTGCTGGAGAGCCTCGAGTGGCGCTTGGTGTTCTGGGATTGGGATGGGAAGTTTGGCTGCTCCACCCCAGAGCCCAGAGCTGGGCCTGAAGTTCCCTTGTTCCGTGGTCCTCATGTGCCTCCCATGTCCTTGTGTGCATTCCCTGCTCCCTGCAGTCATTCCCTGCTCCCATTCCCTGCTCCTCTCTCTCATCCCAGCAATGTTTGAACTCGGATCCGTGGCTGACTGGCCACAGCAGAATCCAGAAAAGTGGCTTTGTGTGAAAAGTCCCAATCCCTTTCCCCTTCCCTTCCCTTCCCTTCCCTTCCCTTCCCTCCTGTTAAGTTCCATCCCTTAAACCTGGACCTGGGCACAGAGGGACAGGCTGGGATTGGGAATTCCCTGGTTTGATTTGGGACTTACCTGGGTGTGGATCCCATTTCCCTGGTTTGGATCCCCTTTCCCTGGTTGGGATCCTGCATTTCCTGTTTTGGATCCCCCTTTCCCTGGTTTGGATTAGGATTTCCCTGGTTTGGGATCCCAGGAGGTGCTGCAGGGCCGGAGCCAGCCAGAATTCCTGGATGGATTTATGGCCAATTCAGGAACAGGACCTGACCCCCTCCCCATTCCCCAGTTCCCAGGGGAGCCGGCACCTTTCCTGAGGGTTTCCCGTTTGGCTCAGGCTGCGACTTGGGGCTGCACTGTGAGACAGGCGGGGAGAGACCTTGGGACTGAAGTCCTTGGGATTGCAGGGAAGGAATCCCCCAGCCTGGGACAGGCAGGAGCATTCCAGAGGGGATGGATCCATGGAGTGAGGGCTGAGGGGACACCGGGGGACAGGCAGGAGCATCCCGGTTGTGGCCCTGGCTCCTCCTTCCCTCCCACGCTCCCATTCCCAGCGTTTGCTGTAAATAGGGAATATTTATATAAATTTATTGCAAAGATTTCTAAACTCACCCGAATCCCGTTTTTCCCAGAGCTTTTGGCTTTGCTGGGAACTCCTGGAGCAGGAGATCTGCACCTTTCCCGTGGGCTCCGGTGTCGGTACCAATCAATCCGATCCCAATCCCAGGTGGTGGGCAGGGCTGGGAATTCAAGAATCGCAGTGCTGAGAACAGAGCGACTCCTTCCCGTATTTTATCCCTGTTCCGTTTTCCCCGGACGGGAGAGGCTGTTCCAGGCTGGAGCCATCCCAGGGTGTCCCTGGCGCTCTCGGAGCTTGTGGATTTTCCCTTTTCCCTGTTTCTGTCTTTGCCTTCCATGTCTGACCCGGCTGTGGTGGCAGTTGAGGAGAATTTGGGTGGGAATGTGGAGTTTTCCAGGCATTTTCCTTGATGTGACGTTTCCCAAACCTTTCCTTTATCCCTCCCGGGCCCCGCGTGGCCACGGGGGGCGATCCCTGCTGGCACATCCCGGTCCCTGGCAGTTCCTGGGGGTTTCCTGCGGGGTGAATTCGCTCCGGCAAATCCCTCCTTGGCTCCGCTTCCTGCCCGCCCTCTCCCGTCCATCCTCGCTCGGAATATTCCGTGTTTGCTGTTGGGTTGGAGCCTCTGGAGCCGCTTTTCCAGGGCTTTTCCGTCCCTCCAGGGGCTCGCTAGGAACATTCGGCTCTGTGACTGTTAGCACAAGCCACGGATGGATTCATCCCGTGGGAGAGCCCAGTGCCCCTCTGGCCCCAGGACCCCGGATTGGTCTAAAAATGACCCAGGCCAGGCAGTTTGTTGGGAATAATTCCAGATCTCCGGGAGAGCTGGAGCCTCTGGGACCGCAGCGGTGCCCAGGGCCGGCAGGGCCGTCCAAGCATCTCCCGAGGGAGCCAGTTCCGTCCAGGATCATCCCAGGGGATCTGTGCCCATCCCAGGGGCTCCATGGCCATCCCAGGGGCTCCATGGCCATCCCAGGGGCTCCGTGCCCATCCTGGGGGATCCATGGCCATCCCAGGGGCTCCGTGCCCATCCCAGGCCGTGCCTGGCTCCATGGCCTTGGCTCATTTTGGGAAAAGGCCTTGGGAATGGCACCTCTGCCATCCCCACATCCCAGCTGAGGCCAAGCTAATTCCAGGCTGTGGGATGGGAGCTGGAGCCTTCCCTGAGCACAGGAGATCCCATCAATCCAACAGCCTGAGCAGGGGGAAGCGCTGCTGCCGTGGGGGTGGGGATTCATGGATTTGGGAATGTTGCAGGGGGGTCCCAGCCCGAGCCCAGATTTTCATCGTCGCTCTGCTCCTCCTCCTCCTCCTCCCGCTCTTCCCAAATCCCGCCGAGGGGCCAAGCTGAGTCTCCCTGAAAACCTGCGCTGGCCCAGGCACATCCCGGCGGTTCCCGAGGGAATTCCTGAGGGGGTCCCGGCGGGAGCAGCGGGCGGGGGGGACTCGATGCCTTTCTCCACAACCACGGGCCCTGCAAAGCAATAAAACCACGGAGGGGCCGCGGGGAGATCCCGGGATGCGCTCCCGGCCGGCGCCGGGGCCCAGGGCGGGCACGAGGGCGATGCCGGGGGAGCCTTCTCACGATGCCAACTGCCCTTAAATTGGGATCCGGGTCTTTGTAAGCAATGTCTGTGTATTATGTGTAAATATGAGGGACAAATTTGAAATTACTGCCTTTTCCCTGTTTATTTTTCTGAGTAATTCCAGATGTACTTTAGTCTCTCTACTGTCAAAACTTTTATATTGTAAATCTGATGCTGGTGGCTTTTTTGGTTATTTTGGTTTTTGGTTTTGTTTTTTTTTTTTTTCTTTTTTTTTGTAAAAAAGCGACCAAAAAAGAAAAAAAAAAAGAAAATAAGAAAAAGGAAAAAAAGTCTGCATCTCTCTATGTTGTCAGTTTTAGGCTGTAAATTCCAACTATCAATAAAAGCTCAAAATTCACGTACCAGTGCTGGGTTCCTCCGTCCTGTAGGACACGCGAGGGTCCCGAGGAACTTCGGGACAGGCAGGGCTGGAAGCAGGAGCGGGGCTGGGCCCCTGATGGGATCAGGGAATCCCTGAGGCTGGAAAAGCCCTCCCAGTCCCAGCTGGGCCCGACCCCGACCTGTCCCCAGCCCAGAGCCCTGAGTGCCACCTCCAGGAATTCCTTGGACACCTCCAGGGATGGGCACTCCAAACCTCCCTGGGCAGTTCCAAGGCCTGAGCACCCTTTCCATGCAGGAATTTTCCCCAGTATCCACCCTGAGCCTCCCCTGGCCCAGCCCGAGGCCGTTCCCTCTCCTCCTGTCCCTGTTCCCTGGGCTGTCCCCTCCTGTCAGGTTGGAGCGGTGCCAGCCTGGGCAGGAGCGGGTGGGACAGAGCGGATCCAGCCAGGACAAAGGTCCCGGTGCCAGGATTCCCCAAAAGCTCTGCCCTGTGCCACAGGAGAGTGCCCGAGGGAGGAGCTGAGCCTGCCCCGGGCTGTCCCGAGTCTCTGCCGCGTTTCCCGATGCTCAGCAAGGCCAAAGGAGCGTCTCTCATATTAATTTTTTTATTAAATTCCGTTAGTTTTCTCTTTATAGAATAACCTTTTCCTCTAGGCACAAATACAATACAAGGACTCTGCATGTTTGACACAATGTACAGAAACTTCAATAATCTACAACTGCTGGGGTAAGTTACAAAACCTCCGTGTTACACCTGCACAGCCAGGGTGGTGCAGAGGAACGGGGCGCCTGTACAAAGAGCTCTGCACTGAAATAAAACGCTGGACTTTAAAAACAAGATGGGTGGAGGGGCTGGTGGAGCTGGGGGGGTCAGTCCTGGGGGTGCTGGGGGGTCCTGGGCAGCAGTGGGGCCGCAGTGACCCCACGGTGCCCATCCGGGGTCCCCCCACGCCAAACCCCCCAGTTCACACCAGTGCGGGGGCAGGGGGGCTGCAGGAGCCGATTCTGTACCGAGAGCCCCCCCTGGCACTGAGGGGCAGCAGCAGCGGGGGGGGGACAGTGGGGCAGGGACAAGGACAAGGACAGGGACAGGGACAGGAGCTGCTCCCCTGGGCTCCCCCGGGCTGGGCACAAAGGGGGGTTGGGAGCGATGGGAGGGAAGGACAGCGTGGGGGGGAGTGGGGGTGTGACCTGTGCAAAGAGACCGTGCAGAGCCCGGGTTGCACCTGCAGGGCCGCTGTCCCAGCCCTGTCCCTGCCCGTGTGGCTGCGGCCAGAGGGGACCCTCATCCCGGGGCTGGTCTGGTCCCCACCCCCGGGAGGGGACGGGGGCACCCAGGAGGCTGCAGCATTTGGCACCTCCCGCAGGGAATGTGCCCCCCGGGACAGCCAGCCTGGAGGTAGAGACTGTCCCAGCCAGGACAGGGACCCCAGCAGGACAGGGACCCGCTGGCCTCCTGCTCGCTGGGAGCGGAGTGGCCACTGCCATTTCCCCGCTGGGGAGCCAGCACCCGCAACATCCCAGCATTCCCAGCATTCCCGTTCCTGTGCACAGCCGGGAGCGGCTCCAGGGTGAGACACGGGATGGTCCCGGTGCTCTCTGTCACCTCCTCCATCCCCTGAGCTGCAGGTCCCGGCTCCGGCGGGATGGGAGCGGAGCCCAGGACTCGCTCCTAGACCGGGAGGGGCAGGGCAGGTTCTGGGGGGCTCTGGCAGACATGCAAGGGGGGCAGGACGAGGGGGCAGCTCTGCCTCCCCCGGCAGTGTGGGGTGGGGGTGTGGGGCGCAGGATCCCCGCCCAGGGAGCTGGGGCGGGGCTGGGGCACACGGAGGACACGGGGTCACGACACGGCTCAGACGGGGCCGGGGGCGGGACGGGGCCCCCGCCCGCTTCAACGCGAGGAATCCCTCCCTGTGCCGCCCCTCCCCGGGACACGGCCCGTCCTGCCCGGCGGGTGGGAGGAAGGGCCTCTCCTCCTCTCCCTCAGTCCCGGCTCGGCCTCGAGCCTGGCGCTGCCTCTGCTCCCGCTGCGGGCCCGGCAGCCGTGCCTGGAATTGCGGCTCCGCTGAGCCGGGCTCACGCGTCCGACAGGCAGCTCTGGATGCGGTCGATCCATTGCTGGGCCAGCTGCACGTCCTGGGCGCAGAAATTGTAAACTCGTTTTGTCGTCTTCAGCTGCGGGCACAGAGAGGGGAGGGGCTGAGGGCTACGCCCGGAGCAGAGCCTGAGAACCGCGGCCGGAGCCTGAAGTGACCGGAGCTGCCCAGGGCCAGCCCCTCGGGGATACTCACGTCGAAGAAAGCTTTCTCATCCACCGTCTTGGGGGCTCCCATGGTGGGGGTCCCCGGCGTGATGGACTCCACCTCAGCCAGGTCGATGACCCCCTTGCACTCCGTGTCCATCCGGCTGTCGTAGTACCGCAGCTGTGGGGGGACAGGACAGGGATGGGACGGGATCCATGGGATGGAGGGAGTGTATGCAGGAATGGGATGGGGATGGAGGAATGGATGCAAGGACAGGACAGACCCCAGGGCCCAGCCAGTACGTACCTGATGTTTGGTTTTATCCAGCACAAACCACCGAGGCTTCCAGGGTTTCATGAAGGCGCCTTTCTTGTACAGAGACCCCTCGTAGGACCTGTGGGGCAGGAAGGGGTCGGGAACAGCGGGGTCGGGATGGGAACCCAGCGGGATCCACGTCCTGCCCCTCGGGGAGGGATCCCCCTCCTTCCGCTGCATTCCCAGCCCCTCCCAGCCCCGCCTGCCTGTTCTCGCTCTCGGACATCTGGAACTGGCTGTAGAGCGTGGAGGTGCTGCGGCGGCCGCCCGGCTTCCCGCTGGACGGGGTGGAGGTGCTGCTGGTGTCGCTGTCCAGGCTGAGGTTGAGCGTGGAGCCCACCCCACTCTCCTGCAGGTACACGCCCAGCGAGCGCCGGTGGTGGGACAGCCCCGACGACATCAGCAGGGAGCTGGGGGTCTGCGGGACAGGGACAGCATGAGGGGGGACCAAGGTCCTGGGGACCCCGGTCTGGGGCTGAGCACCAGCACCACAACCAGCACGAAAACCAGCACCAGCCACAACCAGCAGCACCCAGAACCAGCACCAGCCTGCCACATGTATCACAGTGCTGTCACAGCCCCTGCCACACCCTGTCACACCATCACAGCCCCATCACAGTCCCTGCCACAGCTCTGTCCACACCCTGTCACAGCCCCATCACAGCTCCTGCCACACACTCACACCCTGTCACAGCCTGTGACAGCCCCTGTCACCTACCCTGCTGCCCTCCTGCCGCCCCTCCGTGCGCTGGGACGCTTTCACCTTGTCCCACGTGTCCTTCCAGCGCTCTGGGACCTGCCCCAGCTCCATCTCCAGGTTCTGCAGCTCCTGCGGGGGTGATTCCGACATCAGCCCCGGAGGGGACAAAACCCCTGGGGCCGCTGTCCCCCTGTCCCGGGCCCTGCAGGTGCCCTCCCCGGGGCTGCCCGACGCTGACCTCGAGCAGTTTGGAGATGGCGTCGGGCTCCACGCGGCTGCGGTTGTCGTAGCAGGGCCAGATGATGCGGCGCTTGCTCTGCGGGGCTGCGGTGTCCTGGCGATCCGGCTCCTCCGCCGGCTCCGGCTGCCCCTGCACCAGCTCCCAGTCGTACGAGGGGCCCTCGGACAGCGTCTCCTCCGTGTAATAATCCCACACCTTCAGGTTGGAGATGTTGCTGTATGGCCTCAGCACCTGTGGGAGGGGCAGGAGCGGCTCAGGAAGGGCAGCCGGGCCAGGCCAGACATTCCCGGCTGGACCAATGGGAAAAATGTGTCCACATAGAGCATTGGAGTGTCCAGCCTGGAGATGAGAAGCTCCAGGGAGTGCTCAGGGCCCCTACCAGGGCCTAAAGGGGCTCCAGGACACCTGGAGAGGGACTGGGGACAAGGCATGGAGGGACAGGACACAGGGAATGGCTTCCCAGTGCCACAGGGCAGGGATGGATGGGATATTGGGAAGGAATTCCTGCCTGGGATGGAATTCCCAGAGCAGCTGTTTGTGCCCCTGGATCCCTGGCAGTGCCCAAGGCTAGGCTGGACACTGGGGCTGGGAGCAGCCTGGGACAGTGGGAGGTGTCCCTGCCATGGCAGGGGTGGCACTGGAGGGGCTTTGCGGTCCCATCCCCGTGGGCAAACCCCAGCCCCATCCAGGTGCTCCAGGTGCCCCCAGCTCTCACCTCCCCATCCTCAGGAGCATACAGGTAGTTGAAGAAGACAGGAGCTTTCTTGTTGAGGCGGTCGATGTAATCCCAGATGGATTTGGAGACCTGCTGGCCCTTCCGCTCACCCTTCTCCTCATACAGGAGCCCTGGGGGGACAGAGGGGACACTGGGTGTGACCGGGGGCACGGGGCAAGTGCCACCCCCGGCCCTGCACGCTGCCCTCACCCAGCTCGATGCGCTCGTAGTCCGAGTCCAGCAGGAATGTCCGGAAGCGGTTGGAAATGTAGTGGTAGCTGAGGAACTTCAGATAGTACTGGCTGAACTCGAACTCCATGGGGAACTGCAGGTGGATCTGTGGGAGCAGTGACAGGAGAGCCCCAGGATTGCTGGGATCCACAGCCATGGAACTGCCAGGATCCACAGCCACGGGACTGCCAGGATCCACAGCCACGGGACTGCCAGGATCCACAGCCACGGGACTGCCAGGATCCACAGCCATGGAACTGCCAGGATCCACAGCCACGGGACTGCCAGGATCCACAGCCATGGAACTGCCAGGATCCACAGCCACGGGATTGCCAGGATCCACAGCCACGGGACTGCCAGGATCCACAGCCACGGGACTGCCAGGATCCACAGCCATGGAACTGCCAGGATCCACAGCCATGGGACTGCCAGGATCCACAGCCACGGGACTGCCAGGATCCACAGCCACGGGACTGCCAGGATCCACAGCCACGGGACTGCCAGGATCCACAGCCACGGGACTGCCAGGATCCACAGCCAAGGGACTGCCAGGATCCACAGCCACGGGACTGCCAGGATCCACAGCCAGGGGCTTTGCTGGGCCCTCCCACTGTCCCAGGGGCACACCCAGGCCTTGGAGTCCCACTGGGCACTCAGGGGTTCTGGTGGACACTCAGGGACTTGAAGGGCACTCAGGTGGCACTCAGGGATCCTGGTGGGTGCTGGGGGCTCCAGTGGGCACTCAGGGAGCACTCAGGGCTCCCACTGGGGACCTGGGATTCAGGGGACACTCAGGGCTCCCACTCAGGGGTCCCCTGGCAGGGCTCCCAGGGCTCACCTGGTGCACACAGTCCAGGAACTGGAGGAAGATGGGGGCGAAGCCGCTGCTCTGCCCCGCCAGGGTCTGGGCGCCGCGGTGGCTGAAGCGGTGGCCGAAGGACAGCCACTCCTTCTCCACCAGCAGCCGGAAGCCCTCCAGCGTCCGGTAGTAGGGATCGGACAGGAGCTGCACCAGGGACACCACCTGCGGAGACAGGGGGCTCCAGGGGCTGCAGGGGCATGGCCACGGGGCCACCCCCGGCCACTGCCGGGCTCTCTCTCACCTGGGTGGTGATGTCCCAGCCGTCCTCCAGACTGACCAGCACGGACGAGCCCGTGTCCAGCAGCTCCACCACCAGCACCGAGATCTGCAGGATCTTGTGGATCTGCCAAGGGCAGGGCCAGCAGTGAGGAGGGCACAGGGCGTTCCTGGGCTGGGTGTTGGGGCAGTGTCCCCTTCTCCGGAGTGAGGCCATGCTCAGGGGTCACAGGGGCCACCACGCCGTGCTCGGACATGGTAGCAGCAGCAGGGACAGGGGACCCTCACTCCCTCCAGAGTGGGACCCCTCCCACAGCTCCACACTTGACCAGTCCCCCCAGACAGTTGCCCCTGGCTCATGCTGGCCATGCTGGCACTGCCCTGTCCCAGCCCCTCTGGAGCATTCCTGGCCAGCAGCTCCACCCAGCACCGCAGAGCTGAGCTCTGCACTGTCCCATCCTTATCCCTCACAGCCACTCGAGTGTCCCCAGAGTGCCCCAGTGGTGCTCTGCACAGGGCACTGGAGCCTGTCCTTGCTCAGAGCCCCAGGATGGGCCCAGGGGAGGGCACAGGCCCTGGCTGTGGGTGCCTGACCTGGGACAGCCACTCGGACTCCTCCAGGGAGCGCAGGTAGGCCACGCTGGGGTCGCTGGAGGGGCAGCCGGGCACGCAGGCCTTCATCAGCTTCTTGAAGCTGGCCTTGACCTGGCGCACGTCGAACACCTCGATGGGCACCACCTCCCAGTGCTGCAGCGGGTCTGGCTTCACACCCTGCGAGGGACAGCATGGCCTGGGCTGGCCTGGATGGCCTGAGCCACTGCCACCCTCGGGATCTGGGAATTCTTTGGATTGGAAAAGCCCTCGGAGACCGTAGAGTCCCAACTGTTCCCCAGCACTGCCAAGGCCACCACTGACCATGTCCCCAGGTGCCACATCCACAGGGTTTTAAATCCCAACAGGGATGGGCACTCCAACCCTCCCTGGGCAAGGCCTGAGCACCCTTTCCATGGGGAAATTCCTGCTGATGTCCACCCTGAGCCTCCCCTGGCCCAGCCTGAGGCTGTTCCCTCTCCCTGGCAGCAGAGCCCAACCCCCCCTGGCTGCTTCCTCCTGTCAGGGACTTGTGCAGAGGCACAAGGTCCCCCCTGAGCCTCCTCCAGGCTGAGCCCCTTTCCAGCTCCCTCGGCTGCTCCTGGGGCTCCAGACCCTTCCCAGCTCCATCCCTCCCCGTGGTGGCCATGCCGGGTGTGTCACCTTCAGCTGGGACTTGTCCCCGATGATGTAGAGCGAGGCTCGGTGCTGCCGCAGGAAGGAGGGCTCGGCAGGGGTCCCGTTGTGCTGTGTCCCCAGCAGGTCCTTCCCCGCCAGGCGGGACCCGATCTCCACGTTCAGGGCATAGCTGCTCATGCGGCCACTGGCCCGGATGCTGCCCCACTTCCCTGTGGGATCGAGATCAGGGCGGGGTCAGGCCGGGCCGGGGCTCGGGGGCTGCGCTGGCCCCATGTCCCCAGCTGGGGGCCGAGCTGTCCCTGCAGCCCGGCCCGGGGGGCACATGCCAGGGAGGTGCTGGGCACCAGGTTTGCTTTGGCTCCTTCTCCCTCTGGGTGCTGCAGGAGTTCCTGCCCGCTGGATTCCGACCCCGGCGGCTCCGTGTCACTGGCACTGTCACACCCCACTCTGGCGTCACCAGACCTGTCACGTGCACCACAGCCCTGCCACCTGCACCACAGCCCTGCCACCAGCTGCACCCTGCCCCGGCACCGCTGCCCTGGCACCGCAGAGGCCGAGGAGCCCAAAGCAAACCTGGCGAGGCTGCCCGGTACTTACCGTGCCCGTGGCACACCTGGGGGCTCGGGGGGGTTACTGGGGTTACTGGGCATTAGTGGTGTGGGGCAGGGGGTGAGTGGGGGGTCAGTGGTCAGTCACACCCGGCGGCTCGGGCGCGTCCGTACCTCGGGGCGTCTCACGGCCCTTGGGCGACGCGCACTTGGGGGAGGACAGGGTGATGACCCTGGCTCTGTGACCCAGCCCTGGGGGCACAGGATGAAAGCGACCTCAGCAAGGGACACGGAGGGACAGAGGGACAGGGAATGGGATGGAGGTGATGGCGTCGGGGGGCTGATGTAGGGCCCACCCTCCCTCCCTTCATCTCAGGGGAGCACCTGCTCTTCCCAGGGAATCATCACCTGCTCTCCTCAGGGAATCACCTGCTCTTCCCAGGGAATCATCACCTGCTCTTCCCCGGGAATCATCACCTGCTCTTCCCCGGGAATCATCACCTGCTCTCCTCAGGGAATCACCTGCTCTTCCCAGGGAATCATCACCTGCTCTCCTCAGGGAATCACCTGCTGTTCCCAGGGGATCACCTGCTCCCCCCAGAGAAGCATCTACTCTACGAGAGCTGCCCGGGCCGGGGGTCTCGGCGAGGCCCCCCAGGCAGTGCCCCCGCCCCGTCCTCACCTCCACGGCTCAAAGTCCCAGGCCCTTCGTCCTTCCCTCCCATCACCTGCTTCATGAGCGATCCCAGCTTAGGCTGCTGCCTCTTGTCGGAGAAATCTGCAGCACCAAGAGAACGTCAGCTCCCGAGGCCCTCCCGAGGCACTCCCGGGGCCGGGCAGGGCCGGGAGGAAGCGGCAGCAGCAGCAGAAGCAGAATCCCAGGGATGCGGAGCCAGCACGGGAAGCACCATCCAGCTGGAGCCACCCAAACCCAGTGCCCGGGGCAGCCCTGGGGGAGGGGGCTCAGCCCCCAGCCCATGGTGGGGTCACCCTGTGCCAGCCCTGCCAGGTCACCTGTGCCACCCTCAGAGCCAGGCTGAGTCCCTGCTCTGGCTGTGCTCCCCCCCACACCGGGGAGAGGCCTCAGAGGGGCTGTCAGGAGTTCTCTCCCTTCAGGATCAGGGAGCCCCCAGCCCCTGACGTGTCCACAGGGATGATGGGTGGGATGATGGGACAGGATGGCACTGGGACAGGACGGATGGCACTGGGACAGGACAGATGGCACTGGGACAGGACGGATGGCACCAGTGTGGCACTGGGTGATGGAGCTCTGCCCTGCAGGGAAGGGCCAGCTGGGAAGGGCCGGTCAGGAAGGGACAGCTGGGCACAGACTTACCGGGGGTCCCCAGACTGACCCCGGCACCATGCATGGGGGACAGGCAGTGCCGAGATCCTGCTGGGAAGGGTCTGTCCCCACCGGCCCCCGGAGAGTGCCCAGATCCCAGCACAGGCTTTAGCTCCCAGGGGCTCCCAGTGCTCCAGGGACACTGGGTTTCCCAAATCCCATCCCCATCCCGCAGCCAGGGAGACCCAGCTGGAGCTGGGAGCTCTGGGGAAGGCTGCGTTGCCTCCCTGGGTGGGGGCGCCCAGAGAGCAGCTCCCTGGGGATGCACAGCAGGACCCGGGGCTGGCAGGAGCCCCCCTGTGCCCCCTCCCATCCCCTGTGTCCCCTCCCCTCACCTGCACTGCTCATGTGAGCTGAGGTGAAGCCGCTGAGGGTGTTGCGTCCGCCGGCGTCTGAGTAGTGAGGCATGGAATTGATGACAGCCTGCAGGTACTTCTCCTGCTCCAGGCTTGTGGAGTCCGCCTGCGAGGGGCCTGCAGGGGACACCCCACAGTGTCAGCTGGATACCCCAGGTGTCACTACCCAGAACCAGGAGACATCCAGGTGTCACCTCCCAGAGCTGGTGAGACCCCTGAGTGTCACCTCCCAGAGCCAAGGGACCCCCCAAACATCACCACCCACAGCTGGGAGATGCCCAAGTGTCACCTCCCAGAGCCAGAGGACCCCTGAGTGTCACCACCCTGAGCCATAGACCCCAAAGCATCACCACCCCAAGCCAGGGGACCTGACACACCCCTGAGTGTCACTGCCCGGAGCCAGGGGCGCTCCCACAGCCCCAGCCCCACATTCCAGCAGGGGTGGAAGGGTCACCTGGGGTCGGGGCGTTCTGGGACTTGAAGAGGCCGACGACGCCCTTGCCGTGGAGGCCCCCGGAGCGCAGGAGCACGGCCTTGGTGCGGGAGTTCCTCCAGCACACCACTGGGAAGCGGCTCTGGCGGTAGCAGCGCGAGATGCGCTGGATCGTGTTGTCCTGGATGCTCTGCGGCACGATGAGCAGCCCAGGGTAGCTGCGGACACAAACCCGGGGGTGACTCGGCTCTCCTGACCCAGCCCTCGTTAGTGCTTTAATTAATCCTGAGCAGCCCCCCGTTGCAGCCAGCGCTGATGAAGCTTCTTCTGATTGTTCCTCGGACTGTTAAATCCAAACTCTGAGTTGGGTAAAACCAACCCGGACAAGTGGCACTGAGGGAGATTAAGGCTGGACACCTGGAAGCCGGAATTTATGCCCCTCCAAGGACACCATGAAGTGACCAGGACTCACGGCCCTCTAAGGACACAATGGAGTGAGCAGGATTCATGGTCATCCAAGGACACGATGGAGTGACCAGGACTCACAGTCCTCCAAGGACACAATGGAGTGACCAGGACTCATGGTCATCCACGGACACATTGGAGTGACCAGGACTCACGGTCCTCCAAGGAGAGACTGGGGTAAATGAAGACAAAGGAAACACCTGACAAAGATGTTTTGGCTTCAGTGCTGGAAACTCCACATGTGGGGAAAACATGATAAAAACACTGGAAAATTCATACTAATCATGAGAAGCGAGAAATCAATAATCAACAGAGAGCAGAACAGCGATTAATGAAGAGAACCGGGCAACTTGGAACCAATGAACACTGGCGAAGAATGTATCAATAAGTGAGAAAGCTGTGGGGTGTTGGAGGCTGGGATTCTGCTGGCCAAGGGTGAAGCGATGCCGGGCTCGCCGACACCGTTGTGGGGTTTGATTGATCCTGGAGGTTCCGGGTGTCCATAGGGTGATCCATTGGGATCAGCAGGGGTCCGGGCCCCGGGCTCACCTGCGGCAGATGGCGTACATGCGGTTGACGGTGGAGATGCGGAAGGGCTCGTTCTTGGAGCGGGTCAGGCTGCTGCTCAGCGTGCCCAGCCCCAGGCGCTGGTAGTCCCGGCAGCAGGCGCGCTCCACCACGTGCGTCATCGTCATCTTCTCCGATGGCCTCATGGTGCTGCTGGGCGTCAGGGTGCTCCTGTCCAGCTCCTCGGACACTGTGGGGACACGGCGGAGCTGGGGACACCTGGGCATACGCAGTGTCCCGGGGCAGCAGGAGGAGCAATGGGATGGAGCGACGTCCCACCCCGCTGCTGTCACCTGCCACTGTCACCAGAGCCCTGGGGGATTTTCCAGCTGACCCAAAACCTCCCCCCGTGCTGGAGTCTCTACCTGGCCACCACCAGCACCAAGGGCTGGGGCACTACCAGGAACTCCCACCCGTCCCCACTGCAGGGACACCAGGACTGCTCCTGGGTGGCCGCTGCTCCCCGGCCTGCCCGGGGCGTTCCCAACCTGAGATCTCGTCCTCATTGTCCTCGGTGAAGTGCTGGCTGCCCCGCTGCTCCCAGGGGGGTGGCGTGTACTTCTTGCGGGTCACGTACTGCCGGCCGATCGTCCTCTTGGCGTTCTTCACCAGGTTCTTGGACAGCGTCCTGGGGACACGGGCAGGGGCACACAGGGACAGCGCTGTCACCAGGGAGGCAGAGCCAGGAGCAGCCCTCGCCCCGGGCAGTCACTGTCACACGAGGAGGGGATGGACATGTCACCTGCCAGCACTCTGGCCCTGTGGGAGCCCCAGCTTCTCCTATTCCCAAGGGATTTGGGTGTTGGGGAGGTGGGATGGGGCAGCCAGGAGGGGTAGTGCCCCACCCTCCGGATCTGAGGGGACCCAGCCTGCTCCGCAGCAGAGCTGCCACAGGGGAAGAGGGCTCCAAAGCACAGCAGGGACCAGGGATCCATGGCAGGGAGCAGGGGATCCACGGCAGGGTCGGTACCAGCCCAGACTGGGCTCAGGGCTGTAGCCAGTACTGCAGGACAATGTCCCCAAGCCACACAGCACTGCAGGGTCGTGTCCCTGAGCCACCCAGGCCACTGGAGCCTCTCCTGTAGGACACCTCCTCAGGCAGGAGATGCCACTGCAGCAAACTCGCACTTCCCAGTGTGACCCATCCTTCCCAGTGGGACTGTGTGGGGCTGGGGACATCTGCAGGACCACAGGACAGGGGACATCTGCAGCTCTGTGGTCTCCACAACTCCCTGGCAGGAGGGGGCAGCTGGGGGGGGTCGGGCTCTGCTCCCAGGGAACAGGGACAGGAGGAGAGGGAACGGCCTCAGACTGAACCAGGGGAGGCTCAGGGTGGATACTGGGGAATTCTCTCCTGGAAAGGGCTGTGCAGCCCTGGCACAGGGGTGGAGACCCCATCCCTGGAGGGATTTTGAAGCCATGTGGATGTGGCACTTGGGGACATGGGCAGTGCTGTGAATGGTGGGACTCTTGTCACAGGGCTTTTCCAACGCCAAGGATTCTCTGATTTCCAGGGATGCAAATCCTGCACCAGGACAGGTGTGAGCACGGAGGGCTCAGCTCCCCGTGTGCCATTCCCTGGGTGTCCCCAGCCCAGTGGCTCTGCCAGAGCAGGGACAGGAGGGGTGTCCCAGAGGAGGAAGCACAGGACAGGTGTGACTCCCTGTCCTGGCACAGGTACCTGAGCGAGGGGTTCTTCTCCTTGGTCTTGGGCTGCATGGCCTGCTTGGGCGACTGGCCCACGGTGAAGGCGAAGGTGCCGCGCACGTGCTGGGGGTAGCGCAGCTTGTGCAGGTGCTTGCGGAAGATCTCGGCGCTGTCCGAGGCCACCTCCTCATCAAAGGCGATCTTCAGCAGCTGGGGGGGCACGGCCAGGGGGTCACAGCGGGGTCAGGCCAGGGGACAGCCCTTCCCGTGGATCAGGGCAGAGATTGGATCCACCTGGGAACACCAGGGTCACAGGGCAGGGGACAGCCCTTCCCATGGATCAGGGCAGATTGGATCCACCTGGGAACACCAGGGTCACAGGGCAGGGGACAGCCCTTCCCGTGGATCAGGGCAGAGACTGGATCCACCTGGGAACACCAGGGTCACAGGGCAGGGGACAGCCCTTCCCATGGATCAGGGCAGATTGGATCCACCTGGCAACACCAGGGTCACAGGCTGGGCCGGGAGGCTGCCCTGCCTCTCCCTGAATTCCCACTCCCGTTCCCCCTGGGGTCTCCACTCCTGCTCCTGGCTGTCCACACACCCAGCAGGTTTGGGAGCTCCCTCCCAGCCTGGTCCCACCTGGAATGTGCAGGAGCGCAGCTGCAATCCCTCCTGGATGAACTGATCCGCCTGGGCCTGGATGCTGATCTTCTTCTCTTTGGTCAGCGAGGCGATGGGGAAGGACCGGATCACCACCTGCTCCCCCACTGGGCACGGGACAGCAACGGGTCAGTTCCAGCCCTGTCATGGCACCAGGTAGGGCCAGGCCACACCGGGCCACCCTCGGTGTCTGTCCCACCACGGAGAGTCCACAGGACACAGTGGCCAGAAACAACCAACCCCTGTATCCAGCTCCCTCCTCCCCAGGGATCCTCATCCCCGCTCCCCAGGGACCACCCCCTTTCCCCAAGCCCCTCACCCAGGGGGTCGGTGGGGGTTCCCTTGAAGATGATCCTGTAGGTGGTGAGGAACACGGCCCCTTCAGCGGGGAGCAGGGGGGGCCCCCCGACGCTGCCCCCGGCCGCCTCCTCGCGCCCGTCCGGCATCAGGTACACGCGGAGCCCCTCCATCACACACTCCTCCCCCAGCAGCAGGTTGGGCCGCAGCAGCTTTGGCTGGGGGGACAGCACAGCGGGGGGCTCAGGCCTGTGGGAAGGGGCTCCCAGCCCCCACGGCTCTGCTCCCAGCCCAGCAGGGCATTCCCTACCTTCTGGATGGGAGGGAGCCTCTTGCTCTCCCTGTGCACGGCGTCCAGGGTCTCGATGTGCATCTGCACGATGTCTGTGGGACAGGGGGTGAGTCCTGCCCTGCCCAAACCCCACCCTGCCCTCTCCTGCTGTTCCCTGGGACCCCCGTGCCCATCCCCTGTGTGTCCTCACCCGGGATCATGACGTGCAGCCCCTTGAGGTGCTCGTTGGTGACGCCGCTCTCGGTGCACACCTTGTCCACGAAGCGGTTGATGAACCTCACCACGGAGTTGGCCACGTCCGAGCTCTCGGCGTCCTCAAAGCCGCTCTCGGTGTCGTAGCTCTCGGCCACGCTGCCCGCGATGCTTCCCGAGGGAAAAGGGGAGGGGTCAGCCTGGGACAGCCCGGGACAGCCCTGGGGAGAGGCCACTCCCAGCACGGACCCGGGAGAGCTCCCACTCCTCATATGATCCCAGCAGAGCTCCCAGGGCTGATATGGACCCAGGAGAGCTCCCAGTGCTGATATTGATCCAGGAGAGCTCCCACTCCCCATAGGAACACAGGAGAATTCCTACTCCTGATCCGATACCAGTAGAGCTCCCACTCCTGACAGGAGTCCAGGATTGTTCCCACTCCCAGCATGGACCCAGGAGAGCTCCCACTCCCAGAAATTCCCCCTGGGCACCACATTCTGTCTCAATCCTGACAGAATCCTGGAATCCCAGCATGCTTGGGATTGGAAAGAGCCCTTACAGGCCATCTGCTCCAACCCCCCACAACAAGCAGGGACATCTTCCCCTGGCAGCAGCTGAATGCCCAGTGCACTCCATGAGCTCTGTCCCAGCTCAGGTCACCCCGGTGTCCCCCAGTGTCCCCAGGCCAGGCACCTGTTGGTGACGAAGCTGTTGCTGACGCTCTCGACGTCGCCCAGGCCGGAGCTGCGGAGCAGGCGGTTCTTGCTGGTGTCCAGGGGCAGCAGCAGGTAACTCATCCTGTTGGCGTAGTGGATGGCCTGGCTGAACACCGTGCTCTCCTCCTTCTGGATCAGCTCCTGCTGCTTCTCCCGGCTCATGGTGGGCCACAGCCGCAGCTGCTCTGACGCGATCTCCAGCGTAGACTTGGGCTCCTGCGGCTCCTCCGCGCTCTCCTGGAGCGGGGAAAGGGGATGGGGGTGTCTGCATGGACAGACCCGCAGGGATCTCCCAGAAAAGGCCCTCATCCTCATCCGAGCCTCTCCAGCCCCTGATCCTCATCTGAGCAGGCTGCCCTGAACAGGCAGCTGGAATGGGATTCCCAGAGCAGCCCCTGAATCCGTGGCAGTGCCCAAGGCCAGGCTGGACATTGGGTTTACAGCACACTGGGACAGTGGAAGGCGTCCCTGCCTTGATGGCACTGGAGGGGCTCCGAGATCCCTTCCCACCCAACCATTCCAGGATTCTGTAACTCCACAAAGAGCCCCAGCCCTTTGGGAAGAGCTCTCCTGGGCCACCCTCCCACCTGCTCCCCGTGGTTCTCCTCGGCGCTGTCCAGGTACAGGGCCCGGATGTGGTTCTGGACATCACAGTAGAACATGGCCTCCCAGAACTGGATGTTGGTCCACACCACGTGCTCCTGCACGCAGCTGTATGCGAACTGGGTGATGCCAGGGCTCAGTTTCTGTGCAAGGAGGTGGAGAAGGTCCATGTAAACACACCCTTTGTGGTGAGCTCTCTGCTTGGGTATTGCTGCTCCCAGAGCCGGCTGCTGGGGAAGTCCTGGGCAGGCAGGAGGGATGTCTGCACCAGAGCTTCTCCAGCATTCCCTGAAAATTCTCTTGCTCAGAACCCACCCAGAGCCCGCAGTTCAAGGGGAGGTAGAAGCTCCTCCCAGCCCAGCCTGACCACGGGATCAAGCTGGCAATCCAGAGTAATCCCCTTCTCACAGGTACTCCAGCCTCCCCGGGAGCCTCGGGCCAGTCTGGGCTGGGTGGAAGGTTCTGGGCAGGAGCTGTGGGCTGACAGGTCCTGAAGGGACACCCTCCTGCAGCCTCTGCCACCTCCTGAGGGCTCCAGGGTAGGGACAGTGCGGTCACTCACCCTGCAGAAGGCGGTGACCAGCGGCAGCAGGGCGGCGGCGATGCCGTGCTCGTCCATGGCCGTGCAGTCCTGGGGAAGGAGTGGAGGTGAGGAGGGGGCTCAGGTGATCCCCACCATGTCCCACAGGAAGGAGGAGCCCCCCAGCCCTGCCCTACCTGGAGGCAGCAGTTCATCATGCGGATGACGAAGTCGAACTGCTGGTGGTCCAGCACGGCGCGGTTCTGCTGCACGTGCAGGTGCAGCTCCTGCGTCAGGCAGTGCCGCGCCGCCCGGCCCTTCATGGCGCGCAGCACGGCCGGGAACAGCTGTGGGAACGGCGTTTGGGGCGTGGGAGTTATGGGGCACGGACAGCCCTGATCCCACACAGAGCTCCAGGTGCCATGGGGACCACAGCGGCTGTCACGGGATGCGCTCGGACATGGGGACAAACCAGGGTAAAATTCCAGGTGTGGCCGGCTGGACACAGCCATGGAGGATGGGGAGGAGAGCAGGGGCACTGGGAGATGGAGCAATAGAGCTGAGGTGGTGTGGAGCCTCCAGCCAAAATCCCAGGAACACGAGGAGGGGGACACGTCACAGGTCAGTGGTGGCCTTGGCCGTGCTGGGGAATGGTGGGACTGGATGGCCCCAGAGGGATTCCCAATCCAAACAGCTCCATGGTTCTGTTACTGAGGTGGGAGTGGGGCTCTGCTCCCAGGGAACAGGGACAGGAGGAGAGGGAACAGCTCCAAGTTGTGCCAGGGCAGGGTCAGGATGGATATTAGGGAAATTTTTCATCCTGGAAAGGGTTTTCCAGCCCTGGCACAGGGGTGGAGCCCCAATCTCTGGAGGGGTTTAAAAGCTGTGTGGGTGTGGCACTTGGGGACACGGTCAGTGGTGGCCTTGGCAGTGCTGGGGATGGTTGGACTCGATGGGCTCAGAGGGATTTTCCAGCCTCAGTAACTCTGTGATTCCATGACCTTTTGAGCCTAAGCCAACCAGGACATGGGCACAAACAGGGAATGTCCCCTCCATCCACAGAAGACAGTAACCGCCAACCCCAGCCCCCCTCACCTTTTTGGCCTCCAGCATCTTGTTCTCAAAGACGTAGGAGATGCAGTTCCTGACCACCTCCAGGCGCCGGGCACTGTTGGCCAGGGCGTTCCCGTTGCGCTCCAGGATGGCAGCTGGGAAGGGATTCCCGTCAGTCCAGGGCGGGACCAGTGCCCCTGGGGGGACACAGTGTCCCCCTCCCCAGGAGACCACGGGGCCTTCAGGGACATTGGGAGCCCCTGGGGAGCTGAGGACCCCAAAGGGGTCAGAGCTGCTGCTTCTCCATGTTTTGCTCCCATGGTATGACCTAAACAAGGTCCCCCTGTGCCCCACACACCAATGGAGGTCCTGAGGGCACCACGGCCCTATAGCAGCCCCCAGGACAGGGTCCCCCTGTGCCCCACACACCAATGGGACCCCGAGGGCACCACGGCCCTATAGCAGCCCCCAGGACAGGGTCCCCCTGTGCCCCACACACCAATGGGACCCCGAGGGCACCACGGCCCTATAGCAGCCCCCAGGACAGGGTCCCCCCATGCCCCACGTACCGATGGGGGGTCCCGAGGGCACCATGCACTTCTTCTCGGCCTTGACGGCGGGCGGGGCCGTCTGCAGCTTGGCCGTGGCCTGGTCGATGATCCACTGCACGGTGCCCTCGTCCAGGCGTGGGAAGGGCTTCTGGTGCAGGCGCAGGTGACAGCCCTCCGTGGGCTTCTGCACCTTGTGCATGGTCACCGCAGGGTACGGGTTCTCCTGCACGGGACAGCTCCTGCTCAGCCCCGGGGTCACCAAGTGTCCCCTCCCTGGGCAGGAGCCCTCAGCCCCCTGCTCTGCTCCCAGCTGGAACCTGCCAGCCCCAGCATCTGCTGCCCCGAGCCCCAGGGATGCACAGCTGTGGCACAGCCATGAGCCAAGTGCCACCAGGAGCTCCATCCCAGCCAGCCGGGGCTCCCAGGGGCACTGCTGCCTTCAGCTGCCACTGGAAACCTCAGGCTGGGCCAGGGGAGGCTCAGGGTGGGCATCAGCAGGAATTTCCCCATGGAAAGGGTGCTCAGGCCTTGGCAGGGGCTGCCCAGTCCCCATCCCTGGGTTTCCAAGGAATTCCTGCAGGTGGTACTCAGAGCTCTCGACTGGGGACAAGTTGGGGATTGGGCACAGCTTGGACTGGATGACCCTTGGAGGTCTTTTCCAACCTCAGTGATTCTGGGATTCTGTGACCCCATAAAACCAGGGAATCCCACTGCCAGGACCTCTGGGCATGTGGGGATGTGCCTGACCACACATGACAGCAGAGAGGGACAGGCTCCACCACAACCAGCTTATGGAGGGAGGACAGAGCGACCAGGACTCCGGCCCAGGCTCTCCCTGCCCCGCATCCCCCAGCACAATCCCACTCCTGCCGGGGGCTCCAGGACTCACATTTTTGTAGAGTTTCTCTGCCAGCTCCTTGATGTGCCTCAGGATTTTCTGCTTGTTCCCCTCCTCTGCCTTCATGCGCTTCACCTCGTACGCCACAAGCTGGGAAGGACAGGGGTGACAGGAGCAGCTCCAGTGCCTCTCCCAGAGTCAGGACCACTGCAGATCCCACTCAGGCCCCAGAGAGCCGGGGGATGTGGGGAGCTGGGGATGCCCTAGAGAACCAGGGGATGTGGGGAGGGGGCTGCCCCCAGGCCTCACCTCGTCGAACAGGTCGATGGGGCGGTAGGGAGCCCCGCGCTCGGTGACAAAGCCAGCAAAGGCCATCCCCTCCAGCACCTTGGTGAGGAAATCGTCCTCCGTGAGCCCCCGCTGGCCCAGGAACGCTGCCTGCAAAGGGAACAGTGGTGCCATCAGCAGAGTGGGTGACACCGAGCGATGGATGGACACCTGGGTGGCACTGGGACACCATCAGCAGAGTGGGTGACACCGAGTGAAGGATGGACACCTGGGAGGCACTGGGACAGTGTCACCTCCTTCCCTGTGCCAGCTGGGCACAGGGACAGGGTTGGCATGGAAACCTGAGCATCTGGCCCATGGCAGCAGGACAAGGGGCAAGGGAAGGGCTCTGGTGTCACCTCGCTGTGCAGAGGCAGGACACAGGGACACAAGGCCAGAGGGACACAGGGATACAGTGACATGTGCACACAGAGCCAGACAGACTCACGGGCACAGGGCCAGAGGATTGCAGGTGGTCCCTCAGCAGTGCCAAGATCTCCCGAAATCCCTCCCCCCTGAGCTCTGCAGGAGCACCCGAACGCTCCGGGGCACAGGGAAGCGCTGCCTGCTCCGGGAGACCTCGGGACACTCAAGGACAAACACGGGATGCAGATGGGCCTGGCAGGGATGTCAGGGAAGTCAGTGCCTGGAAACCCGGGATTGTTTTTGGGTTCAGCTGTCCCAGCCCAGCTCATCCCAGCCTGGACGAGCCCTCACCTTGTGGAAGCGGATGACGGGCTCGGGGTGGATGCGGATGATGTGCAGGCACCAGCGGTAGCCCTGCAGCAGCTGAGCAAACAGGCGCAGGAACACGGCCCGGATCTCCTTGTCCTGCAACAGGGGAGCACAGCCTGGGCTTGTGGGGCACAGGGTGTGGACGGGGCAGCTCCCGGGGCAGGAATTCCCCCCAGCACGGGATCAACCCTGGGGTCAGGGCAGGGAATGTGGCTGAGATTCCAGGGAAAAGGGACACAGCAGCCTGGATTCACTGCTCTGCCCCCTAGAGCTGCACTGGGAGGAGAGGGAGCTCTGCAGCTCCAGGAATGCTGGAAACCCAAACATTCCCTGTTAGCTCCAGCCTGGTCATGAATCCAGAGCCCAGGGCACTGCGGGATCCAGACACGGCTCGGAGCAGTGGCCTTGGATGGACATGGGCCTGGAGTGGTGCCTGAGAGTCCCTGGGGCACAGCCCCTGCCAGGGTCCCTCTCCCTCCTGCCCCAGGGTGTCCCTGGGGCACAGCCCCTCACCCAGGGTCCCTCTCCCTCCTGCCCCGGGGTGTCCCTGGGGCACAGTCCCTCACCCAGGGTCCCTCTCCCTCCTGCCCCGGGGTGTCCCTGGGGCACAGCCCCTCACCCAGGGTCCCTCTCCCTCCCATCACTCACCTGCATCTTGAGGGAAGAGGCAGAAATGGTGGAAGGGGGGAAGGCAAGGTCGGCCACCTCCAGCTCCGGGTCCAGGACCTGCCCAGGGAGGACACTGAGCTCAGGCCCCAGACTGGCTGGAGAAGCCACGGAAATTTCCCCAGAGACCCCACAGCCCCCGTGAAAAAGGTCTGAGGGGCTTGGAGACAAAGCACAGGGAATCGGGAATGCTCCATCAGGCCTGACCCTGCCTTGGGAAGCACGGCTGGCACTGGGATCCCAGGGAAGGGGGAGCCCCTCGGCTCTGCCAGGGACACCTTCACCCTCCAGTGCTCTCCTGGAGGAGCAGGAGCTGTGGCCTTTGCTCTGGAAGGGCCTCAGGAACACAGGAACAGCCAGGCCACAGCTGCTTCCTGCCCCGGGCTGGGAGCCAGCACCCCATTCCCAGAAACTTTTGGCAAAGGAACCCCCCTGCTCCAGCACTGCTGGACATCAGAGGGCACTGGATTGGGAATGGCCACTGTGACAGGGGCAGCAGCACCCCAAGGTATGGATGGATCCCTGCTCACAGAGGAATCCCTGCTGCTCCACTCCCAGCTCCCATGGACATGTGTGTCATTCCCAGGGTGTTGGCCAGAGGCCATTGGATCAGGAATAGTCCCTGTGACAGGATCCCGAGGTGTGGACAGTACCTCCCACAGTATGGACAGGATCCCAAGGTAGGGACAGGACCCCGAGGCACAGACAGGACCCCAAGGTACAAGTCCTGCTGGCAGAGGAGCCCTAGCTCCACTCCCAGCTCCCTGGACACAAGTGTCATTCCCAGGAATGCCGTGGCACTCACCATGGACAGGGCCTCTCGTGTCTGCTGGAGCAGGGGCTCCGGGAGCAGGGAGATGTGCACACACTCGGGGACATTCACGGTGCCACCGTCCAGGTCTGCGATCACCACGTCCAGCTGGGAGGGTGGGAGAGCAGTGGGACATGGCCCTGCTTCCCAATCCTGCATCCCACATCCCATATCCCATATCCTGCATCCCATACTCCTCATCCCACATCCCGCAGGTGATGGGGAGCTATCCAGGTGAGCTGGCTCAGGAAAGGGCTGGGAGCGGCCTCTGGCTCCTCTCCACCCTCCCTGAGCACTCCAGCCCTGTCTCCCATCCTGTTCCCAAATCCAAGGACACACTGGGATCCCTTGCTGGGGGAACAGGGGGAGACCTGGCAGGAGAGGCACCCGGTTGGTCATTCCTGTGTGACCCAGCCATTCCCACTGGACCCGGCCATTCCCTCTGTCTCGTGTGGGACTCCTGGCTGCACCCCGGGCTGAGCACACGGAGTTGTGGCCCTGGGCACCCTCGGGATGAATCCAGCTGTCACCCGAGCCTGTGACACCCACGCTGCTCCTCCCTGCCCCCCCTGGCACCAGGACAGGGAACGTGGCCTCTCACCAGCTCCTGGGTCTCTGACTGGAAGATGGAGTGGACGCCGATGATGAAGGGGGTGGGGGTGCTCAGCACCTCCAGGAGCTGGGCGGGCAGGATGGGCACGTAGGTGAAACTGCAACCAGAAACAGCCTCAAGCACAGCCCCAAAACCAGCCCCACTGCAGCCATCCCAGCCCTGCCCCACATCCCATCCCATCCTGGCACAGCCAGACACGATCCCGGCTCCGGAGCTGTGTCCAGGGCACCCCCGGCACTCCCAGCCCCTCAGGCACCACAGCCACACAGGGCTCCCCAAGGCTGAGGCTGCCCCAGCCCTGGGAGTGCCCTGAGAGGGACCTGGGACAAGGCATGGAGGGACAGGACGCAGGGAATGGCTTCCCACTGCCACAGGGCAGGGATGGATGGGATATTGGGAAGGAATTCCTGCCTGGGATGGAATTCCCAGAGCAGCTGTGGCTGCCCCTGGATCCCTGGCACAGCTTGGACTGGATAGGCTGGGAGAGCTTTTCCAACGTCAGGGATTCCATAATTCCATGAAAAGGGAGGTTCCTCTGGGACACCAACAGCCTCTCAGCAGCCTGGGGAGGCCAGGCCAGCCTGGAGACAGGAGCTGACAGGAGCCCCAGTGGTGCCCAGTGGGTCTGTCAGTGTCCACACTCCCTGTGGGACATTCCCAGCTCCCCAGGGTGAGCGCGGTTCCAGCCATCCCACAGGAGTCACCATGGTGCCTTGGCCAGCACAGACTCTGCTGGGAACACCTCACTCCTGCTCATGGAATCATGGAATGTCCTGAGCAGGAGGGACCCACAGGGATCATGGATCCAGCTCCTGACACCCCAACAGTCCCAGCCTGGGCATCCCTGGGAGCTCCTGGAGCTCTGGCAGCCTCGGGGCTGTGCCCATTCCCTGGGGAGCTTTTGGAGCACCCTCTGGGGAAGAGCCTTTCCTGATATCCATCCTGTCCCTCCCCTGGCACAGCTCCAGTCATTCCCTGGGCCCTGTCCCTGGTCCCAGAGAGCAGAGAACATTTTCCAGCACTGCTTCCAGTGCCAGAGCCCATTCTGCTTGGGAGGGGTGGGAGACCCTCAGTTATTCCCCTGACCCTGGGATGTAGCAAGGGTGGGACAGGGGCACAGCTGGCACAGCTGGAGGCTCAAGGACCCTCACCTGTACTTGAGGGGGAACATGAGAGCCAGGAGGGCCCGGCAGGCGTCCGTCAGCCTCTGGTAGCTGCTGGACAGGAACAGGATCTTGTGCTCGGTCAGCGCCGCGCAGAACAGGAACAGCACGTTGGTGATGCCTGGGCAGGGCACAGCAGGGGCTCAGCAGTGGGGGTGGGGGGTCCCTCTGACACCCCTCAGAGACCCCCAATCCCACCCAGGCTGCAGCCCAGTCCCCACCCCTGCATCCTGCCAGGACAGGAGCTCAGCATCCCCCAGAGAGCCACTCCTGGTTCTGGTTACTGCCAGGTGTGTCCCCCTTTCCAGAGGCGCTCTGTCCCTCCTGGGGGCTGGTGGCCTGTCCTGAGGGGCACAGGTGGCCTGTCCTGAGGGGCACAGGGTGGCCCTTCCTGGGGGGCACAAGGCCAGTGGCAGCCCCTGGCTGCTCCCTCAGACCCCAGCTCCAGTCCCACCCTCCTGGAAAAGGGATGGCCCAGCAGGGCCAGGGAAGCTCAGCAGAGACAGAGCTCGGAGTCACACATGGGAGGTGACCCACAGGGTCATGGGGACAGGGTGGAGACACGAGGTACCCTGGGTGCCACGGGGACAGGGTGGGGACACCAGGAACCCTGGGTGCCACGGGGACAGGGTGGGGACACGTCTCACCGAGCTGGCGGAACAGCAGGGCCACGCTGCAGCTGCTGACGGGCAGTGAGTCATTGATGGGGGTCTGGATCACCTGCCTGTCCCCTGCTCCCAGCGAGATCGTCCTCTGCAAGGAAACACACACCTGGTCACCAGGGCCACCCACAGAGGGACAGGGACAGGGCAGGGACAGCCAGACCCTCCCTGGCACAGGACCAGGGCCACCGCACCCCAGCACAACCCCATCTGCTGCGCGAAGAGGGAAAGGGAAAGAGAAAGGGAAAGAGGGAGGAGGGAAGAGAGAAGACACAGCCACAGCACCCACTGGGTGCTTCACTGGGTCCCTGGGCTGAGGGGAGAGAGGGGACCTTCTGCAATGTCCCCAGACAGTGCCAGCAACATCCCAACAGTCCCAAGAGCCACATGATGTGGGACACAACGGCTGTCCAGGACACGAGGGCTCCCCAGGACTCGAGGGTTCCCCAGAGTATGAGGGGTCCCCAGAACTTGAGGGGTTTTTAGGTTATGAGGGCTGCCCAGGATTTGAGGGATCTCCAGGATGCAAGAGCTTCCCAGGATTCAAAAGTTCTCCAGGATGCGAGGGCTCCCCAGGATTCAAGGGCTCCCAAGGACTCAAGAGCTGCCCAGGATTTGAGGGGAATTTGAGCCTCTCCTGGGCCTGTGGAGCCAAAGGAGCAGCTCCCCTGTCCCAGCCCCAGCTCCATGGCCTTTCCAGTGGGAGGAATATCCCACTGGATAGAGGTGGCCCGGGTGGCTCCAGGGGAAGGGATGAACACCCCAGGCACAGGACTGGAGCTTCTTCCCTGATACCTCTGAATGTTCCCAGCCCTGAGCTCACTGCCAGGGACACAGGGACACTCATGTCCCATGGCTGCCCCCAAGCCCCTCTCCAGGGGAAGCACTCCTGGGAAGAGCAGCGTTCCCACTGCAGCCACCTCTGGGCAAGAGCTCCCAGCTCCTGCCAGGAACAGCCCCAAAATCCACGGCTGAGCAGAGCCAGAGCCCTGAGCTGGGCTGTCACAACCCCAGGAGGACACCCAGAGGTGTGCCTGGAATTCTGCCCCTTCCCAGAGCCCAGGGAGGGACACACAGGGACACGAGGCGCCCCAGGGTGCCCTGAGCCCACCAGGACCCGGGGCTGGGTCACAGCAATTAACAGAGAGGCTGCTAACGAGGGCACAGACCCAGAGCAGGGAGAGAAAAGGGGAAAAAGAAGGTGGGAAAGAAAAGGAGTTCGTACCACGGCTTCATCCTCCGCGTCAGGCTGAGGTGGGACAGACAGAGAGCACAGTCAGTTAGGACACACGGACAGGGGACAGCGGGGACACCAACACCAGCAGGGACACGGGGACAGGAGAGGAGCCCACAGACACCCCCAGACACGGACACCAGCAGGAGACACCAGCAGGGACAATGGGACAGGAGCCCACAGACACCCCCAGACACGGACACCAGCAGGGACAATGGGACAGGAGCCCATAGACACACCCAGACACGGACACCAGCAGGGACAATGGGACAGGAGCCCACAGACACCCCCAGACATGGACAGCAGCAGGGACTATGGGACAGGAGCCCACACACACCCCCAGACATGGACACCAGCAGGGACAATGGGACAGGAGCCCACAGACACCCCCAGACATGGACAGCAGCAGGGACACGGGGACAGGAGAGGAGCCCACAGACACCCCCAGACACGGACACCAGCAGGAGACACCAGCAGGGACAATGGGACAGGAGGAGCCCACAGGGACACAGACATGGAGTGAAAGCAATGCCTTCGGCACTGGGAAGGAGTGCTGGACATGGCACGAGAGCAGGAAAAGCACAGGAAGGGAAGTGCCACCACCAAACTGTCCCCCCTGTCACCCAGTCCCGTTCCCACGGCACAGAGCCACCCTGCCCCAGCTGGGGGGACGGATCTGTGCCAAGCTCAGCGAGCCATGGTGGCAGGAGAAGCCGTCCTGCTCCGGCAGCCGCTCCTGGTCCCGCCGGGAGGAGCCGGATCCGGGCAGATCCCCATGGGAAGGGACTTCAAACCCGGGTGCCTGGCACAGCCCTGGGACAGGCAGCACCACGAGGGACTGCAAACCCAAGTACCTGGAGCAGCCCTGGGACAGGCAGCACCCGGCTCTGCCCTCCGGAGCACTGGACAGGCCTGGCTCCACCCCTCTCCCGCAAATCCCGGCAGCACCGCCGGCTTCTCCCGGGATCTGCATCACTCAGGGTGCCAGAGGGAGCCCCAGGGGCACCTGCCCCAAATCCCACTGAGATACGGGATCAGGGAGAGCCCCCTCGGGATCACAGCAGGGAGGAAACCCCTGAGGAGGCACCAGGGGCCTGTGGTGCTGTCCCAGTGCCCTGCAGTGCTGTCCCAATGTCCCTCGGTGCTGTCCCAGCCTGGCCAAGGCTCCCCCATGGGATCAGCCAGGCTGTGGGATCATTCCTGGCACTCCGTGCTGGGGGAAGAGGAGCTCAGCTGAGGGGAAGCCACATCGGGACACACGGACACATCCACAGGGACATTCCAGGGGCCAGCAGGGCAGCAGAGCTCCAGGGCACAATGCTGCTGTCCCCAACCTCCTGCCAGGAGCTCCAGCTGGGCTTTCCCTCTCTGCCATCCCCAGAGAGCCTCCCAGCTCCATGTGCTGAGCCCAGCTGGGCCAGAGCAGGGGAGGCTGGAGGGACACATGGCATCGAGGGGACAGCAGGGGCCTTGGTGGCCTCAGCTCCAGAAGCTGCTGCTCCTCAGGCCCCCAGGCACGGACACAGGACCCGGCATGGACAAAGGGCCTGGCACAGGACTTGGCACAGACACGGGCACAGGACCTGGCACAGGACCTGGCACAGGACTCAGCACAGACACAGACAGAGGACCTGGCACAGGACTCTGCACAGCCATGAACACTGGACCTGGCACAGACACGGACACAGGACCTGGCACAGGATTTGGCATGGCCATGGACATAGGACCTGGCACAGAAACAGACACAGCACCAGGCCAGTGCCCCGAGGAGAGCTCCAGGCTGCTGTCCTGGCACTGCTGGCCCGTGTCCCCACAGCTGTCCCAGCCCTGCTCTCACAGATGGCCTGTGGCCACTTGGCTCTGGGGCAGCTCTCCACAGGGCGATCCCACAGGGCTGAGAGCAGAGCCAGACCCCGGGAGTGCCCACGGAGCAGGGAATGTTTGCATGGATCAAGCAGCACCCACGTGAGCTGCTGGTCAAGCCCCTGGCAGCAGGAGCCAGGACACAGAAGCTGCAGCAGGAGCTCCTTGGCGAATTGAGGACCTGAGTGGGATTTGTGCCTGGAAGCCCTTGGGAAGGCAGCAGGGCACGGAGCCAGACCCTGCCCACGAGCCCTGCTGGGCTCTCCCAGCACAGGGAGCAGCGCTGGGCTCAGCTCTGAGGGGACAGAGCAGGGACACGGACAGGGCAGGGCAGCAGGACACCCACCTGCGCTCCCCCCGTGATGGGGATGGTGCAGGTCAGCAGGTTCCCGATGACGTTCTCCAGGGACACACTCAGCCCGTCCACGTAGATGGTGTAGATCAGCCCCAGGCTGTTCTGCAGAGGGGAGCAGGGCACGGATGAGCAGGGACAGGGGCTGGGGACACTCCCAGGGCTTGTCCCAGCCACAAACACACCCTGGGAATGCCAGCTCCAGGTTTTCCTCGTCCACACGGATGGGGTATTCCAGCCAGGAGCACGTCCCCATCCCTGCACTGACCCAGCTGGAGCAGGGGATGTGTCTCCAGGGATCCAAGGAGCAGCTGAGGGGCTTCCCAGAGCTCCAGGAGCAGAGGTGACCGGGGCAGCGGGGCTGCTCCAGCCTCCCAGCACTGCCAGCCCACCACAGAGCCAAGGCATGGGATGGGAGGAGATCCTTCCCCAGCGAGGGCTGGCTGAGATGCCCAAAATGTGATGACAGCACACCTGGACTCTGGTCAGCCCCGCGTGGTCACTGTGGGTCCCTTCCCACAAAAACAGCCCATTCCAACTGGGAAGCAACAGCAGCCCCAGCTCAGAGGAGTCTGGGGACACAGGGCAGACCCCGGGACAAGCTGGGAATGAGGGATTTGAGGAATTTGTCTTCCAGGCACCCTTGGGGTGCTGTTTTCCAGCCATCTGCCCATGACAGTGAGGAAAAGGGAAAACAAATACTGGGATTTGGAGAGCAGGAGCAGCGAAGCTCTGGCACGATGGAATAATGAGGGAAGAGCAGGATAAAGACCTGCCTGCTGGAATAATGAGGGAAGGTGAAGCTCAGATTCCTGGGCACAGGAATGAGCTGGGAACTTCTGTGCAGTCCCAGGGGAGCAGCTGGCAAGACACCTCTGTTTTTGGGAACAAGTGAGGTGACCTCCTGACCCCTGGAGTCACCCCAGCTTTTGCCTGCCAGAACCCCACACTGATGTCCCAGGCTCAGGAAACAGGCCCTGTATTCGAGAGAATTCCCGCTCCACAGAAGGCCAGGAACACCCTCCACTATCTCAGGGTGCTCCAAGCCTGGTCTGGGGCACTGCCAGGGATCCAGGGGCACAAACAGCTGCTCTGGGAATTCCAGCCCAGCCAGGAATTCCTTCCCAATATCCCATCCATCCCTGCCCTCTGGCAGTGGGAAGCCATTCCCTGTGTCCTGTCCCTCCAGCCCTTGTCCCCAGTCCCTCTGCAGCTCTCCTGGAGCCCCTTCAGGCCCTGGCAGGGGCTCTGAGGTCTCTTTGGAGACTTCCCTTCTCCAGGTGGGACACTCCCAGCCCCATTCCCATGGATACAACCCAAAGAGCTCCCAGCCCTCCCAAGCCCTTCCCAGGCACACAATGCAGCACCTTTGGAGCCAGCACAGCTGGCACAGAGAGTGCTCCCAGGAACGGGCTGTTCCTCACGGGTTTCCAGGAGCAGCTGCTCCGTGTCCCGCGCCCGGCCGGGATCAGCAGCAGCTGCCAGCCCGGAGCTCCAGGGTGCCAAGGGCAGGACAGGGCCAGGCTCCCACGGGGCCGTGCCAGCGTGCCCCCACTCCCACGGCAGGAAGCCTTTCCCAGCACGGCTCCCCCCTCCCTGAGCAGGATCCCGGCGTTCCCCACTCACCCGGAACACCTCGGCATGGTCCAGCCGCGACACCAGCACCAGGCTCTTGGGAGCGAAGAGCTGGGCAGGCTGCACAAGGGACGAGGCCTCCTCCTCCTCCTCCTCCCCCTCACCATTCCTGGCCTGGCTCTGGGGCTGGGGACACACAAACCAGCCCGGGCTGGGGGTTAAAGGGTGCTCCTCCCTGTCCCGAGCTGCCAGTGCCAGGGTCTGGATTCCTGTGGCACAGGGACGGCAGAACCCCTGGCCAGAGCCAGCAGCCGCCAGATCCCTCCCTGCCAGCCCCTGTCCCCGGTACCTGCGGGCTCTCCACGGCCTCCCAGAAGGTGAAGCAGGCGCAGTAGTGCCGCTCCGAGTTGATGTCGGTCAGCACGGCCACGAAGAAGGTGGGGGGGTTCCTCTCGGGGAAGAGCTGCCACCCGCTGGGCTGGCAGAACTGTGGGAGGGACAGCAGCGGCCTCAGGGGCTGCCAGCCCTCCCCACACCAGGTGATCCCAGCCCCGACCCCGGTCCCACATCCCATGGATGTCGCAGCTCCACGGTCCGGAGCAGGGAGAGCACAGGGCAGAGCCCCCCGGGCTCCTGGGACCTCCCAACCCTACTGGATGGGCTCTGGGAATTCCCAAATCCCCCCCTGGGGGGAAGCAGGGCCAGTTTCCCCAGCTCCTGGGGAAACTCCACCCATGGCACAGACACCCCAAACTGCAGAGCCCCCAGACCCCCATGGCACAGACACCCCAAACTCCGCACACCCCCAGCCCCCGTGGGTCACACACCCCATGCCAGCAGCACACAGAGTCCAGGAGGAAAGGGGACACGTGAGACACGGGCTCTGGAGTGGCTCCAGGAGGTGGCACCACTCCCCTGGCGCAAACTCTGGCCCGGCTGTGCCATCGTCACTGCACCAGCTCCTGGCACTGCCCAGAGCCCCTCCCAGGACCGGGGTAATTCCACCCGGTGGCCCCAGGACTCCTCCACGTTCCCAGGTCTCAGGGGTTTTTTCTTTATTTCCTCAGGGCTGCATTTGGCTGCTGAGGAGCTGTGGAAAATTCCCTGGGTGGGGGAGAGACCAGTTCCATGCAGCCCGGCTCCTTCCAGGGCTCGGGGCACGGGGAATTCAGCGAATCCCAGGATGAGAACAGGGAGCCACCAGGGCTTCTCCATCCCGGGGCCTCCTGCCAGCTCCCGTCGGAGCACAGGGGCAGGTTTGGCTCAGCAGAACACTGGGATGAGCTCACGGTGTCACTGTCCCGCTGTCACTGTCACTGAATTCCCCCTCACTGCTCCCAGCCCCACACGGAGATCTGGCACTGCGGGAATGAGGAGCCCAAGCACACAGAGCTGCTGGGTCAGGACCATGGAATCCTGGAATGGTTTGGGTGGGAAGGGACCTCAGAGCCCCTCCAGTGCCACCCCTGCCATGGCAGGGACACCTCCCACTGTCCCAGGCTGCTCCCAGCCCCAGTGTCCAGCCTGGCCCTGGGCACTGCAAGGGATCCAGGGGCACAAACAGCTGCTCTGGGAATTCCAGCCCAGCCAGGAATTCCTTCCCAATATCCCATGCATCCCTGCCCTCTGGCACTGGGAAGCCATTCCCTGTGTCTTGTCCCTCCATCCCTTCAGGCCCTGGAAGCTGCCGGATGCCCTGGAATGCTGGCAGAGGTGGAGCAGGTCTGGAGGTCTGGACACACCCAGCAGGTGCCAAAACCGCCCCAGAGCTGCCCCAGGACACGGAAATTCCACATCAAGTCTGGCATGGACTATGGGATCATGGCATGGAAGGACTTGGGGTCCAGTCCCAAGGAAGGATCCAACAGGGAGAGTGGGAATGGCCCTGAGCCTTGCTGGAGCACAGGGAGCCCCTGGATTTATGGGAATCTCCATTCCCACCACAGCTCATGCAGCCAATCCCACCAGGATCCCTCCGTTCCAGCTGCTCCCCTGGGAATGCCCTCACCAGGCAGCTCCTGGGGCTCCACAGGGAACAGCTCTGGGCAGGCAGGGAGAGGCTCCCAGGGTGATTTATCCACACCCTGTGCCTGTCCCCAGAGGAACTCCATCCATTAAAACGAGATATCTCTGTTGGGAATTGCTGCACAGCCAGCAGTTCCAAATTCCACCTCCCTGCACACCCCAGGAACCCTTTATCCCCAAAAAACTGTCAAGGAGGATCAGCCCTGAGCCCTGGGATGGGCTCCTGTGGATTTCCCCACGTGCTGCTCCCCAGGGACACCCGCAGAGCTTGTGGGAAGCCCTGGAGCCACCCCAACTGCACAGGGCTCCAATTGTTTAAATTCCAGGGATTTTTTGGCTGGACAGTTTGACCCTTGGGGAAAAAAAAAAAAAAAGCAGCTTTGCTCCTGCTTGGGACGGTTCCCAAGTCCCTGCAGACACCAGGAAACTTGGAGCACAAAAATAACAATAAAAATAAATGTGTGCTTTTGCCTCGGATAAAACAGCACAGAAAGGTCCCAAATTGCACGGGAATTTCAGGGAACACACGATGGGAAGAGGAGCTGGACACTGCTGATCCCAGTGACAATGGGACGAGGAGCCAGTGACCCCAGTGACCCCAGTGATGAGGGGCAGGGACACCTCCCACTGTCCCAGGCTGCTCCCAGCCCCAGTGTCCAGCCTGGCCTTGGCCACTGCCAGAGATCCAGAGGCAGCCACAGCTGCTCTGGGAATTTTATTCCAGAGCCTGCCCACTTTCCCAGCCAGGAATTCCTTCCCAAGATCCCATCTAAAGGGGTACCCATCCCTGGCACAGCTGCCCAGGGCAGGGGTGGAGCCCCCATTCCTGCAGGGATGTGGCACTTGGGGACACGGGCAGTGGTGGCCTTGGCACTGCTGATTGTGTTCCATCAGCTCAGAGGGATTTTCCAACCCAAATAAATCCCTGATCCCACGAACTCCAGAGGGGATGGAGCAGCTTCCAGAGGGCTCAGCCTGGGGGTCTGTCCCAGCCCACCTTTCTCCCTGGGAATGGAGCTCCAGCTCCTCCCTCAGGGTCCCCGGAGCTCCAGGACTCAGGCCGGGATTGGGAAGAGTTCCCAGCCCAGTTTAGCAATGAGGGGAACAATCCCACTCTCCTGGATTATCTGGAGCATCCCCACAGCAGCACATCCCGGGAATGCCCCAGCTCCAAATTGATTCCAGAGCACTCTGGGGAGGTGGGAACAATGTCCAGAGGGCTGGAAGGATCCAGGCTCTGCCCCTCCTGAGATCCAGTCACAGGCAGGGCACTGGGAAAGGCTTGGCCACGCTATGGACACTGGGGCTGCATCCATGGCTCCTCCAGGAGGCATTCCAGCATCCCAGCAGCTGATCCCGGAAAAGGAGGGGTAGGAGGCCGGGGGGAGCCGGCACACTGGATCCCACATTTCCAGAGAGTTCCAGAGGTGGGAGCTGCTCCCTCGTGGCCCCCTCCCCGGGTCAGACCCGGTGGGATTGTCACCCCCCAGTGTCACCCCCCCGGGGACAGCCACTCACCAGCTCGATGCCCTGTGGGAAGGGGTTGTCCTCCCAGTCCTTCTCCGGGAAGCGCTGCAGGATCTGTCCCTGTCCATCCCCGCTCCCTGCGGAGACAAGTCGGGGGTTAGAGGGCAGCAGGAACCCTCCACCCAAGGGAATGCCAGGCTGAACAACCCCGGGATGCTCCAGCTCTCCATGGATGGGGAGAGACCCCAGCCCCTTCCCCAGGTCCAGCAGCACTGCCCACTCCAGCAGGAACAGCAGAGATGCCAAGGGATCTGGGAGCAAACAGCTCCCAGAGCTTTATCTGGAGGTGGGAATGGCACTGGAGCAGCAGCTCTGGTCCCACTCCAGCCGGAACTTCCTTCCCTGTGAGCCCAACATGGACAGCAACCCCCTCTCCGAGCTGCAATTCCCTGCTCCTCATCTCCCTGCAGGCCTCTCCCCAGAAAACCCTGCCCCGGGATTTGCTTTTGGGCTCCTGACAGCTCCTGCTTCCCCAGGCCTTTATGGAGCACTCCAAACCCTCACCATTCCACACCCTAAATCCCTGGGTTTCCCAGTGGAGCTGGCCAGGACAGCTTGGAAAAGGCTCAATGTGGCAGAGCTGCTGGGGGATTATCCCATTCCCAGGGGACCCCCAGGGCCTTTTCCATCCCGGGAGCCGGGTCCTGGCCATGGAATGGGGCTGGGAAGGCAGGAGGAGCACCAGGGAAGGGCTATTTTGGGAGCCCAGACGTGTCCCCAGGGCCCTGCTCACCGCCTGGCAGCCACAGCTGGATTTAGCAGGACCAGGAGAGGGAAAGGGAAGGGGCCATTTATAGCCCTGGGCCCAAAATGGAAAGGCCAGAGCCAAACTGGGCACAAAATATCCACAGGGATTGGGTCAACAGGGATTGGGTCAACCAGATCCTGCCTGGCCGCGTGCTCTGACACTGCGGCCGTGCTCCCACACCACGTCCCTGCCCTGTCACCACGTCCCCCTGGAGGCACCCCTGGCTCCGACTGCTCCCAGCCTGGCCAAAGGCTGCCCTCTCCCAGTGCCAAGAGCTCGGCTCAAGCTCCAGACAGGAAAATCCCTCGAGATCCACACGTCAGGATAATGGCTCCGACGGCTCCAAGCCGTGCCCTCCACCTCCAGCCCTGCCATGGCTTTGCTGGAATGTCCTCAGTTAAAGGGAGACGGATACAAGATCAGAGAATCCTGGAATGGTTGGGTAGAAAGGGACCTCAGAGCCCCTCCAGTGCCACCCCTGCCATGGCAGGGACACCTCCCACTGTCCCAGGCTGCTCCCAGCCCCAGTGTCCAGCCTGGCCCTGGGCACTGCCAGGGATCCAGGGGCACAAACAGCTGCTCTGGGAATTCCAGCCCAGCCAGGAATTCCTTCCCAATATCCCATTCATCCGTGCCCTCTGGCACTGGGAAGCCATTCCCTGTGTCCTGTCCCTCCATGCCTTGTCCCCAGTCCCTCTCCAGGTGTCCTGGAGCCCCTTCAGGCCCTGGCAGGGGCTCTGAGCTCTCCCTGGAGCCTTCTCTCCAGGTGAGCACCCCCAGTTCTCCCAGCCTGGACCCCTGGGAACTGAGGGTCTCCAGCCCTGGAGCAGCTCTGGGGTCTCTCTGGGCTCTCTCTCTGGGGTCTCACAGGTGTTGCTGCTGTGTTCCCAGGGCTGGGGTCTCACCTGAGCACAGGGGCAGAATTCCCCCCTCCCTGCTGCCCACTGGGATCAGCCCAGGGCTGGGGGGAGTCTCAGGCTCATCACCCTCAACACAAACAAGAATCATTCCAAGGGCTGTTGAGAACCATGGGAATCTCGACTCCCAGGGTTTTCCCAGAGCCAGGAGCTGCCACTCTTCAGCCACCTGCAAGCAGGTACATCCCAATTTTAGGGACTGCCACCAACAGCCTGACTCAGGAATCCTGGCACCCCCCAGCACTTCCCTCAGCTGCTCCTGGGGCAGCCTGATCCCAGCTTTCCCACTTCCCTGCATTCAGCTCCGTATCGGGCTGCGGGATCAGCGTGTCCCTTCCTGCTCCATCCCTTCTGCTGCCACCCCAGCTGAGATTCCTGGGAAAGCACGAGATTCCTGTGAAGCTCGTGTGCCTGTGACCCTCATGTGCCTGTGACCCTCGGCCCCAACGCAGCTGCTGCTGCTGCTCCTTCCTTCCTGCGGCTCCTGCAGGACACCTGGGGGAGCCCGGCCCCGCCCCGGCTGCGCTGGGAAGGTCACGGGATGTTGTTGTGATACAGGAAATTCTAAATAAGCCCAGAGCTAAACACGGGGCTGAGCCACGGCACCGGATGACCCCGGGCGGGAGTGCTGGCACGCCGGGACACGGCCGGACACTGCCGGGAAGGGCCGCTGCTCCGGACAGGGGTCACAGACACACGAGCGCCGTCCCTCGCTCCCAGTGCCCCCTAAATGATGGGACAGGAGGAGCTGGGCCCTGGAGTCCCCGAGGTGGCTCCTACAAAGGCAGGGACTGAGCAGGCACGAGGCCACACAACCTGCGAGGGCCTGGAGCTGCTGCCAAGGGCACTGAGAGCTGAGCTCTGCTCCCAGCCCAGCCCGGAGCTGCTCCAGCACAGGCAAAGAACCAGGCCCAGCCCAGCATGCAGCAGGGCACTAATGGGGCTCTTGGAACAAGGCAGGACCCACGAATCCCTGCAGCAGCATCAAACAGGGACTGGGAAATGCCCTGCAAGCCCTGGGAGCGATTGCATCAACCAGCACCAACCAGCACAGCGGGGAGCAGTGCCAGCAACCCCTGCCCCAGCCCTGAAAACACCCCAGGCCAGCCTGGAGCAGCCTGGGACAGTGGGAGGTGTCCCTGCCATGGCAGGGGTGTCACTGGATGGGCTTAAAGGTCCCTTCCCGCCCAACCATTCCACAATTCTCAGACGTGTCACACCAACCTGAGGACAGCCAGCCCACCCTTCACCCCTCTGTTCACCGGGGACCATCACCTGAGTGGGGAGCTGGGATATCCCAGCCCTGGCCATCAGCTGCTCCCTCCTGGAGAGAGCGGGAACACGGCACAGACAGGGATGAGCTGAGCCATCCCATGGATCCCATCCCATCCCATCCCGGCCCTGCAGCCCCCCGCCCCCAAGCCCACCCAGAACAAGACCCGAGTGTCTGCTCTGGGGACAAAGGAGCCTCTGTTCCCTGTGACGCTCCCGCCGGGGGGATGGAGAATGGCTTTTCTATGGAGGGAACAAAGGGGCCGTTTGTGGGGCTGGGGGTGGCCCCGCTGCTCCGGCCACCGCCACTGCCACCAGGAAAGCCCACCCGGCCCAGGGCGAGCACACGGCCCCTGTCCCCACTCCAGCAGCCACCAGCAAGGGATGGGACAGCAAGGGTGGGTGCTGGCAGCTCCCTGTGCCAATCCGAGATCCCTGAGGCTGGAAAAACCCTCTGGGATCACCAAGCCCAAGCTGGGCCCAATCCCCACCTTGTCCCCAGCCCAGAGCTCTGAGTGCCACCTCCAGGAATTCCCTGGGCACCTCCAGGGATGGGGACTCCAAACCTCCCCGGGAATGGAATCCCTGCTCCAGTGCTGGACAATCCTTTCCATGGAGAAAGTCTTCCTGAAGTGGCACTTAGCGAACCCCCAGTGTCCCCTCCAGCTGTCCCCAAGGCCACATCCCCCCTGTGGCACGGCCACTGTGCCCCCCAGAACGGGACAAGCAAATGAAAAATCCCAAGGAATAACACCCCACTCATGGTTCTCTCTCCATGTTACAGTGCAATTCCACGGGACAAGGAGCTTGGGAAGGACAAAGCCCTTCCCAGGCAGCAGGAACCCCAGGTGCCTGCAGGAGCAGGGTGACAGGGACACCTCTGGCTCTGCCAATGGGATCTGGACAGGATTTAGGGCAAAAGTCTCCACAAAGTCCCACCCGGAACAGCAATTCCTGTCCTGAGTACAGCTAAAAAAGGGAAAAACTTAGGAAAAAACACCTCATTCCATGTTTAATGTCACCTCGGTGACGTCTGAGGAGGTGCTTGACCCACTGGGAAGATAAAGATCACCCAGGGATGATAAGGATCACCCACAGCTGGGGACACGGAGCTGGGTGAGGAAGCAAACTGTCTGCATGCAATTCCAGGCTGGAAAAACTCCATCCAGCCATGGAACACTTCCCACGGGAGGCAAACCCCCCCAGCCCAGGGTCACTCGCTCCCAGTTACAACATCCTGGAGCAGCGTCAGGGTCCCAGCATGGCACTGCCATGGAGCATGGCTCTCATTCCCAGGGGAATTCAGGGAGCAGTGGCTTTGGGAGGCTCTGGACGAGCCTCAGAGACACGGAGTGTTTGTAAGGAGCTGAAACGAGGCAGGTGAAAGAGGGGCCAGCGCTGATCCCCCTCACCCCGGGTCACACCAGCCCTGTCCTGGGATGTCATTATTCCTCAAACCTCTCCCTCATCCCTCTCAACCTCTCCCTAATCCCTCTCAAATCAAGGGGTAGTGCTGGACACAGCCATCTCCTCATGGATGCAGCCTGGGGGCAGTGCCAGGTGCCCTGCCAGGACCTGGGGGTGCAGACTCCTGGGGACCAGGAATGCTGGCAAATCCTGGACACAGAGTGTGGCTGGAAAATCCCAGGAGCCTGCGGAATGTGGGGTTCTCCGCTCTCCCACCACCCCAGGTCCTGCAGGAAGATCCACCTGGATCCTGCCCACACAGGGCACTTTCAGCACATGCCCCAAGGGGTCAGGGAAGATGCCGGGATCTGGGAATGGTCGGTGGAGAGGGAGCAGCCCGGCGTGGAATCACTGCTGCCCTGGCAGGGGACAGATCCTGGGAGATTCCCAGCATCCCCACACAAACCTGGGGCTGCAGAGCCCGGCTGTTCCCTGATCCCGTGCCAAGGGAGAGCCGTGTTTATCTTTGGAAACATTAAGGCAGAAGAGGAAGTAATTAAATTAAAAAAACCCCGCCTGTTTCCGAGAGCTCGGCGCAGGAAAGCGCGGCCGGCCCGGAGCGTTCCTGGCAGCGGGACACGGCCCCGGCCCCGCAGCTGCCACTGCTGCCCCGAGCCACGGCTGGAGCAGGAAGCTTTTCCATAAATCCCTGGGGGAGCACGGCCCCAAAACCCTCAAACCACCCCAAACCACCTCAAACCAACCCAAATCAGCACTCACACGGGGCAGAAGGTCCCTTTGGAGGAGCCCCCCAGGAAAACTGAACGCTGCGAGGGCCCAGGAGGTCCTTTAAGGGACCCCAGGTGACATCTGAAGGTCCCTTTGGACCTCAAATCCTCTGGGATTCTACCAAGAGCAGCCAGGTGACAGTGACACCTGGTTGGCAGAATGTCCGAAGGGGCTCTCCAGGAGAGCTGCAGAGGGACTGGGGACAAGGCATGGAGGGACAGGACACAGGGAATGGCTTCCCAGTGCCAGAGGGCACGGATGGATGGGATATTGGGAAGGAATTCCTGGCTGTGAGGGTGGGCAGGCCCTGGCACAGGGTGCCCAGAGCAGCTGTTTGTGCCCCTGGATCCCTGGCAGTGCCCAAGGCCAGGCTGGACACTGGGGCTGGGAGCAGCCTGGGACAGTGGGAGGTGTCCCTGCCATGGCAGGGGTGGCACTGGGTGATGTTTGAGGTCCCTTCCCACCCAACCCATTCCCTGACTCCCTGATTCCTACCTGGAGCCAGGTGGGTGCTGTGGCTGAGTTCCCCCGGGAGGAGGATCCCCGTGTCCATCAGGAACGCCGCTGTCCGGCCGCAGTTCCGTGGCCAGAGGTGCTAAAAGTGCTCTGGGGAGGAACCTCTGCTATTTTTACCTGATGCCAGATTCCAGCTGCATCCCTGGGGAGCCATTCCCAGCTCCCCTGGCACCCCGGGTGATAATTATGGGGCTGCCAACGTTTAGCCATGGCCTAAAAACAGCCCTGGCTGCTCCCACGGCCCCTCCTGCCCTATGGGAAAAATATATGGGAATTATGAAATGGGTTGGGATAGGAGGGACCTCAGAGCCCCTTCAATGCCACCATGGCAGGGACACCTCCCACTGTCCCAGGCTGCTCCCAGTCCCAAAGTCCAGCCTGGCCTGGGCACTGCCAGGGATCCAGGGGCACAAACAGCTGCTCTGGGCACCCTGTGCCAGGGCCTGCCCACCCTCCCAGCCAGGAATTCCTTCCCAATATCCCGTCCATCCCTGCCCTCTGGCAGTGGGAAGCCATTCCCTGTGTCCTGTCCCTCCAGCCCTTGTCCCCAGTCCCTCTGCAGCTCTCCTGGAGCCCCTTTGGGCCCTGGCAGGGGCTCTGAGCTCTCCCTGGAGCTTCTCCTCTCCAGGTGAACATTCCCAGCTCTCCCAGCCTGGCTCCAGAGCAGAGCTGTTCCCAGTTGGCAAAGGGATGAGAGGGACAGTGGGACAGGATCCAGGCACAGCCACAGAGCAGCTCCCAGCTCCAGCACAAAAGGCCCCAGTGCCAGCCCCTGTCCCATCTGTGCCGGGCAATTCCCTGCAGAGCAGTCAGGGACACAGGGAAAGCCCAAACCCAAATCCCAGCCAGGGCTGCTCCTCACGGATCACACGTGGGTGCCCAAGTCCCTCCCTGCTCCCTCGTGCCAGGGAACAGGGAATGATCCAAGCCCTGCCTCGGTTTGTCCCGACCCTGCAGGGATCATTTCCACCCGGACTGTGCCAGCATCAACATCTCCCACGAGGGCAGAAGGAGCTTTTGTTCCCTGTGTCCCACACAGGCAGCGGCTGCGGGGCCAGAGCTGCCGCCGGAACGTGGCACATCCAGGGGAAAACTGGACAGGGAGGGACAAGGACAGGAATGGCTGGGGAGGAATGGAGAAGTGGGAATCGGGTCAGACACCACAGGGGCCTCAGCAGTGCTGGAGCCACCAGAACTGAAACGGGAGGAGATGTCCATCACCATCAATATGGGAAGTTTGAGAATTCCCCAAGAACACCACTGACCCTGTCCCCGAGTGCCACATGCACACGGCTCTGAAATCCCAACAGGGATGGCACCCCACCCCTGTGCCAGGGCTGCACAGCCCTTTCCAGGACGGAATTCCCTGAGGCCATTCCCTGTCCTCCTGTCCCTGTTCCCTGGGAGCAGAGCCCGACCCCCCCGAGCCCCCTCCTGTCAGGGACTGTGCAGAGCCACAAGGTCCCCCCTGAGCCTCCTTTGCTCCAGGCTCAGCCCCTTCCCAGCTCCCTCAGCTGCTCCAGCCCCTTCCCAGCTCCCTCAGCTGCTCCAGCCCCTTCCCAGCTCCCTCAGGATCTGTGCTGCAGAAGGGACTCCCCTCTATGAGGGAGGGCCCTCAGCTGGGATCTGACTCTGCTGGGGCAGCAGGGAGAGCGGAGGGTGCAGGAGGAGGAAGAGGCTGAAGCCAAAGGGAACTGAAACCCCACTGACCACAGACTGCTCCAGGATGGGGAAGTGACCCTGTCCTGGAGCCCTCAGCTTCCTCATCAGCACTTCCCAGAGAACCAGGGAATCTTCTGAAGCTCCCATGGAGCACCGGCAGCCCCTTAGCCCGGAGCTGCCCCTCAGCCTGGCCCCAGAGCCTGGAGAGGAGCCCTGCCCTGCCCAGGCTCGGGAATGCCCACCCTGCTCCCCCCAGACCCCACAGCACATGACCAGAGGGTCCAGCCGTGGTGCCAGCCCTGCCCCAGTGCCCTGGAGCAGCTCCTCACCTCTAATCCTTGGGAATGAGCAGGGAGATGGGAATGGAAGCACGGAGCACTGCCAGCTCTGAGCCCAGCCAGGGGATTACCGGGATTAGCACATTCCCAGCAGCTCCTGCTACTGATCCCAACAGACCCCACCAACACCCAGGTCCCCAAACCCACCTCATCCCCCACGCATGGATTATGTGGGAAGTCTGGGACAGGCCAGGATGAGCCCTGAGGTCTCAGAGCCAAGTGGTTCATCCCCAGAGGGTGCTGGCACTGCCCAGGCTCCCCAGGGAATGGTCCCAGCCCCAAGACTGCAAGAGCTCCGCTCCCAGGGATGCACAGGCTGGGATTTTAGGGTGCCCAGGAGCTGGATCCATGATCCCTGTGGGTCCCAGACTCAGGATGTTCCAGAATTCCATGATTCCAGGTGCCACCTGCAGCCCTGTCCCTGGAGCTGATCCCAGCCCAACCCCACTGCCGACACCACTCAGCTCCAGAACCAGAACCAGGACCAGCGGTTCCAGGCCAGCTCCTGGAGATCAGCAGGACACAGGGCCCTTCCCAGCTTATCCCAGGGGTTTGAGATAAAGAGGGGAGATTTACATGGGAGAGTGGGAAGAAACCAATACAAAACATGATTCAAAATTCCCTGTTTTAGTGGAAGCTTCTGGAGAATCCAGTTTGCCAAGAGAAGAGGGACTGGGGACAAGGGCTGGAGGGACAGGACACAGGGAATGGCTTCCCACTGCCACAGGGCACAGATGGCTGGGATATTGGGAAGGAATTCCTGCCTGGGATGGAATTCCCAGAGCAGCTGTTTGTGCCCCTGGATCCCTGGCAGTGCCCAAGGCCAGGCTGGACACTGGGGCTGGGAGCCCCTGGGACACTGGGAGGTGTCCCTGCCATGGCAGGGGTGGCACTGGAGGGGCTCTGGGGTCTCTTCAATCTCACCCAAACCATTCCATGACTCCCTGACCCCAAGGCACACCCACAGCTCAGCCAGCTCGAGGCTCTGTTTGATGGGAAGGGCTGGGAAATGCAGCTCCATCGGATCCTTCCCAGAAGGAAACACAGTTCTGCTCCTCCACCCAAAGCCAACAGAGCCGGGCAGGGGCTGGGCCCTCGCACACCTGGGAGCCGCCCTGCAAGGGGACAAGGCTGGAAGGGTTCCACGTGATTTGAGGAGCTCTTCCTCCACCAGCCTAAAATCCCCCATTTCCCAAAAGAACTCAACTGAAATCCTTGGATCACTCTGACTTTGAGGGAGACAGGGAAGCCTCACTGGAGAGAGGAAGATGAATTCCCCATCGTGTGGAGCAGAGGAGATTCCAGCTGGAGCAGGAGTGCTCCTCGCGGATGTGCCTGGCACATTCCACACACGGAGCTTCCAGCCTTGGAATGACAGCTCAGACCTGGGAGAGCAAACACTCATCTCTGCTGCTGCTGTGCCAGAAAAACTGAGAACCGTGGAGTCATGGAATGGTTTGGGTGGGAAGGGACCTCACAGCAAAACCCTGATTTCCCAGAAAACAAAAAACCACTTGGAATCTGACCCAAATAAATCCCATCTCCGGCGTAGGTTTAGGTTTTTCCAAACCCTCAACAAGTGACTGACCCCCCGTTCAGCCAAATGCAGGAAAAACATCTTGGGATTTACCAAGCTGGACACAAAAACAACCCTTAAAGAGTTCAACAACAAAATAAACAACCCCAAACCAGCGAGATGACACACGAGGGGCAAAACCAAGTCAGACACGGAGCAAAGGGCAGGGAAAAATGAGCAACAAATTACTGAAAAATACAAAAAAAAATGGGAATTAACGAGAAATTCGACAGAAATACCAAAAATTCAAACATTTTCTCCAATGTCAGCTTCCTGTCCCACTTGGATTTTCAGGAATATTGAGTGATGGCCGTGCTGACCCCGTCCCCCTGGGGATTTCAGCAGCACAGCTGGTTCCAGACACACCAATCCCAGGGAAAAACATCCAAAACCCCCAAAACCACCGGCTAATGGCCAGAAAATTGGGAAAACACGCCGTAAGCATTCCAAACTTGGACATGGATTAAGGGAAGGCTGTTTTGGATGCACAGAGCTCGGGGGAGGATGGACGGGAGGGACCCCCCCAAGCTCCATCCCAAAGCAGGAGCACCATTCCCAGAGCTGGGAGAGCTCAGGGAGCCAGGCAGGCCCTGGGATAATCCCTGCGTGGGCACAGGGGCTGGGATAAACCCAGGGCTGGGATAAATCCCACAGACACAGCCCAGGCCTGCTCGGGATCGCTGGAAACACGGAGCAATCCTGGTGTGAGCGCACGGGAACGGGAACAGGAACCCAGCACTGACCCCAAAAGGCTCCAGGAAAACAGAGAGGTCCCAAGAGGATTCCAGGGGGATGTGGCTCAGGACAGAGGCACAGCCCCGTGTCCAGGAGTTCTGGGTGGACACCACAGGGAGGGAGGGAGGACACGGAGCCTCCTGATGGGAATATCTGCATCAACTGGGAAGTGGAGAAAATGCCCCAAATCAGACCCAAATCTGTCCAGAATGAGACGTGGAGCACTGGAACTGCACTGAGCCAAAACCTCCCCATTCCCTACATCCCAGACCAGAACCAGAGCCATGACAAACCCAGTGCTCCCCACTCCCTACATCCCACCCATCCCACACCGGAGCAGGAGCTGGGATGAGCCCACCACATCCCTGTCCCCTGCTCCAGACCCAGGGAGCAGAGTCCACATTTTCCAGCAAACATTTCTGGGAAGAGATCCAAGAGCAGTGAGCAGCTTCTGACTCTCCCACCTCCTCCTGAGCCCCTTCCTCACCCTCCTTTTGCTCAAAGACAGGGCCAGGAGATGGGGTTTTGCTTTTGGGGTGGAGCATGGTGACATTCCCACCTTGCCCCCTTTTTCTGGCATTCCCTTCCAGCCACCCCAGCGCTTGGAAAATTCCATGAACCCCAAAGCCCTCATGGGCTGGGATGAGACAGCAGAGCCAAGGTAAATAATGCAAGATAATCCCATTGAAATGATTTCAGGGACAGAGAACCAGAGGGTTGCAAGAGGGAAGCCATTCCCTGTGTCCTGTCCCTCCAGGCCTTGTCCCCAGTCCCTCTGCAGCTCTCCTGGAGCCCCTTTAGGCCCTGGCAGGGGCTCTGAGCTCTCCCTGAAGCTTCTCCTCTCCGGGCTGCCCCTGGATCCCTGGCAGTGCCCAAGGCCAGGCTGGACATTGGGGCTGGGAGCAGCCTGGGACAGTGGGAGGTGTCCCTGCCATGGCAGGGGTGGCACTGGAGGGGCTCTAAGGTCCCTTCCCACCCAAACCTTTCCAGGATTCCCTGTCACTGTTCTGTGACCATGGCAGGGTCCTGTCCCCTCCTGGGGGTCCCTGTCCAGGGCTGACCCCATCCACTCTCCCTCCTCCATGTCCTCCATCCCAGCCCCACCTCCAGCCCCGTCTCAGCCAGGAAGCCCCAGTAAATCCTGGGATTTACTTGGAGCCTGGCAGTCTCCATCTGGCAGGAGAGCTGCAAATCCCACAGCAGCCTTGCCTGGGGTGGGACCGGTCCCTCAGCCTGGCACTGCACCCAGGACACTCCAAAAAGTCGCCAGGTGCTGCCTCAGGGAGCCACAGGTCACTCCTCAGCCCCCTGGTTCCTCTGGAGCACGTGGGGCTGTTTGGTTTTGGGGATTTCTGTTTGTTTTTGTAACTCCACAAGGATATGGATCCTCCTGGGGCTGCATCCAGTGCTCCCACTGGGACACAGGCTGGAATTTCACCTCTCAAACCACAACTGCCTCCTTGGTCAGGACATCCAGCCCCACATCCCTGCAGCCCCATCCCATCTCCAGCCCCACATCCCTGCAGCCCCACCCCATCTCCAATCCCACCTCCAGCCCCACATCCGTGCGGGCACCATCCCATCTCCAGCCCCACATCCCTGCAGGCCCCATCCCATCTCCCCATGGAGACGAGGCCTCCAGCGCCTTTCCTTCACCCCCACACCCTCTCCAGACTCTCCCTGCTCGGATGTTCCCTTCTCCCACTCCCTGCGGACTCACAAATGCTCTGCACGAGGTGTGAGGGAGAATTTCCCCTTTTATGGTGAAAGGCAGCAAATCCCAGCGGGGGGAGCTGCCCCAGCCCTGCTCCTCCCCCCACACCCCCCACCATCCCTGGGATGGGCTCCACAGCTCCCAGCTGCTCCCTCCGCTTCCCCCCGCGCTTCCTACGGGCTCTGGAGCCGGGAACAGATTTCTCCCAGGATGACTCAGAGGATCCCAGCCCTGTGCCTGTCTCATGACTTCACCCCGGCAGGCTCCGGGCTGGATTCTGGATTTCTGGTGCTGCCGATTCATCGCCGCGTGCCGGCCCGGCTGGGATGACGGATCACATTCCTGCTGCCTGGCCTGCTGCCACCTGCATCCCTCCCGGCCAGGAGGAACGGCTGACACGCGCTCAGGGATGCTCAGGAAGGGCCTTCAGGAAAAAGGAGATGCTTTTTCTTGGGAAAAATCTTCCCTGAAAAGGCTGAGATTGCAATCAAGGAATCCTGGAATGGTGTGGGTGGGAAGGGACCTCAGAGCCCCTCCAGTGCCACCCCTGCCATGGCAGGGACACCTCCCACTGTCCCAGGCTGCTCCCAGCCCCAATGTCCAGCCCGGCCTTGGGCACTGCCAGGGATGGGGATGAAGGAAGGAGCTCCAGCAGCTCTTGGAGCTGCTCCTTTAAACCAGACCCAAATGCCAAACACGGCAAGGCTCAAGTTCTGCACCAGCATTGAACAAAAATACAAAATCCCAACATCCTCGATGGGATTCCCAAGGGATCCAACACTTGTGAAAGGTCCTTGTAGAAAACCAGAGGTGCCAAGAAAACCCTGGGTCAGGGGGAGAATCCAGAAGAAAATCCACATTCCCACCCTCTGCATTAATGGTGGTGAGGTGACTCCACTGCCAGGACTCGGGAGGAAAAGGGAAAACAGGGACTCCATGGGGAATGGGAAGAGGGTGGATGCAGCTCGTGCGTGACAGGAGCAAAGCAGCCTCCAAACATGGCCCAAACTCACCCAAACAGGAGGGAAAGGAAACGTGAAGTGAGAACACAGACCTGAGTCAGGAGAGCCAAGAGGAACTCAGAGAGGGAGGAAGAAGAAGTTTAATGGACTGAGAAATCCCCCAGGAGAGCCCCACTGCTGGGAGGAGCCGGGGCAGGGGAGGCAGGGAATGGCTCTGCAGTGCCACTGTCCTCCCTGCTCTGCTGGCACGTCACCAGGACAGTGCTGTGGGCACCTGGAGAGGGACTTGGGACACGGGGGAATGGGTTCCACTGCCAGATGGGATTAGATGGGATGTCAGGACAAAATTCCTAGCTGTGAGGGTGCTGAGGCACTGCCACTCTGTGCCAGAGCTGGACAGCCCTTTCCATGGGGAAATCCCTGCTGATTCCACCCTGAGCCTCCCCTGGCCCAGCCTGAGGCCGTTCCCTCTGCTCCTGTCCCTGTTCCCTGGGAGCAGAGTCCGATCCTGCCTGGATCCAGGGAGCTGTAGGAAACCACCTTCCCTGGCTTTCCAAACATCTCTGCAGGAATTCCCACCCCTGGGAGCACCTGACACAGCCCCAGCCGGAGCTGAGACTCCTCAGACAATTCCTGCAGGAATCAGCCGGGCTATCACTGCTCCCGTGAGGAATCAGGCCAGCACTGTCTGACCTCTTTCCTGCCCGGGGCTGCTGAGCTCACCTTGATCCCATGCAGGAGCTTATCCCTGTCCTTTCCAGCCCAGCTGGGCTCATCCCGTGTGCAGCCACCAGAGCCACACTCTGCTCATCCCTAACCCCAGCCCGTGGCACGTCCCTGCCGGAGCCGGGCGAGGCTGAAGCCAGCGATTGTCCTCGGCTGGGCCTGACAGAGCTGCTGTGTTTGAGGGACAGCAGGGCGGTGTCCCCACAGCTGTGGCCTGTGCCTGTGTCCCCACAGCCCTGCCAGGGACAGCGAGTGGCGTTACCTGCCCGCAGATCCAGCTCCTTCCCTCCCCTGGGAGCGCTCATTCCCAGCTTTCCCTGCTGAGGGATACAAAAGCTGGCAGGTGAAGGTGCAGATGAACACCCAGCTGGCACTTCCCAACGCCTGGCTGGGCATCCTGACAGGAATTTCCCACAGGGCTGTCCAGGTCCCGTTATCGAGCATGGCTGTGACTGCAGGAACCTCAAAAACACCGAATACCAGGGCAAAGTCCAAAAAACCAGGGCAGAAGTATTTCCCACATAAAAAAGCAACATTTGATGCAGAGCTGACCCGGAATCAGGGAATCATTTGGGTTGGAAAAGCATCGGGTCCCACTGTTCCCAGCACTGCCAAGGCCACCACTGCCCATGTCTCCAAGTGACTCCACCCCTGCCCCGGGCAGCTGTGCCAGGGCTGGGCAACCTTTTCCAGGAGGGAATTCCCCAATATCCACCCTGGGCCGTTCCGTCTCCTCCTGTCCCTGTTCCCTGGGAGCAGAACCCGACCTCCCCCGAGCCCCCTCCTGTCAGGGACTGGGCAGAGCCACAAGGTCCCCCCTGAGCCTCCTTTGCTCCAGGCTCAGCCCCTTCCCAGCTCCCTCGGCCACTCATGGGGCTCCAGACCCTTCCCAGCTCCATTCCCTCCTCTGGCCAGGAGCACAGGGAGGTTTGGGAGGGACAATGTGCAGAAGGACATTGTCACTGTTGCCCCTGGATGCAGGAAGCATCCGGGCTGGGATCTCTGGGATCAGAAGCTGATCAGACCAGCACGGCCCCAGTCCTGCCCTGGGGAGGGTGTGACAGTGACAGTGGCAGTGAGACAGAAGTGGCCTTATCTGGGCCATCAGCAGAGCCCGGCTGGGGCAGGAAGATGCTGCAGAGCTCACGAGAAGCTGCTTTGCTGCACTTCCTGCAGCTCCCCACAGAAACACCTCGGCTGCACAGACACCACACCACGCTCAGCTCTTCCTCCCCAAAATCCCCCCGCCGCTGCCTCATCTCCACCCAACAGCTCAGGCACACAAAAATAACGTGCAAGACTCCGCGGATCGCGGGAGCTGCCAAACGTGCGGCTGCTCCCTGCCAGGGGACACGTGGCACTGGGAGCCACTCCATAAACAAAAACCTCTGGATCTGGGGCGGGAGGAAGGGAGAGGGAGGGCCCTCACTGCTGCTCTCCACGTGCCTGACCCACATCCATTGCCTGCCCCTAAAAACAGCCCCCGCGCCCTTCCACAGGGTCCCAACAGTCCCTAAATCCATCCGGGACACGTGGCACTGGGAGCCACTCCATAAACAAAAACCTCTGGATCTGGGGCGGGAGGAAGGGAGAGGGAGGGCCCTCACTGCTGCTCTCCACGTGCCTGACCCACATCCATTGCCTGCCCCTAAAAACAGCCCCCGCGCCCTTCCACAGGGTCCCAACAGTCCCTAAATCCATCCGGGACACGTGGCACTGGGAGCCACTCCATAAACAAAAACCTCTGGATCTGGGGCGGGAGGAAGGGAGAGGGAGGGCCCTCACTGCTGCTCTCCACGTGCCTGACCCACATCCATTGCCTGCCCCTAAAAACAGCCCCCGCGCCCTTCCACAGGGTCCCAACAGTCCCTAAATCCATCCGGGACACGTGGCACTGGGAGCCACTCCATAAACAAAAACCTCTGGATCTGGGGCGGGAGGAAGGGAGAGGGAGGGCCCTCACTGCTGCTCTCCACGTGCCTGACCCACATCCATTGCCTGCCCCTAAAAACAGCCCCCGCGCCCTTCCACAGGGTCCCAACAGTCCCTAAATCCATCCGGGACACGTGGCACTGGGAGCCACTCCATAAACAAAAACCTCTGGATCTGGGGCGGGAGGAAGGGAGAGGGAGGGCCCTCACTGCTGCTCTCCACGTGCCTGACCCACATCCACTGCCTGCCCCTAAAAACAGCCCCCGGGCCCTTCCACAGGGTCCCAACAGTCCCTAAATCCATCCACAGCGTCCCAACAGTCACCAAATCCTCTCACAGGGTCCCACCAGTCACCAAATCCTCTCACAGGGTCCCACCAGTCACCAAGGACCCTCTCAGAGGGTCCCAGCAGTACCCAAACCCTCTGGGTCCCCCTGGGATCAGCTGCCGGCGCAGAAGGAACAAACGCGCTCTGGAAATGGGCAGGATCATTCCCAGAAGCAGGAATTCCCTGCCCCGAGGCCGGCAGGCTCTCCCAGCTCGGGTTTGCCACAAGAGCAGCATTTAGTGGTCAGGAGCTCTGGAGCCACAGAAGGAACAGAGCGGCCCTGGAGGCGGCACCGCCGCGATCCCGGAGAGAGGAGGGAGAAAAGCTCCTCCCGATCCCGGCCAATCCCATCGGATCATCCCTGATCCCCCGGGTGTCGCAGGGAACAGAACCAAAGGGGTTTTCGGGGTTAACTCCTCCCCCTGCAGCCCGGGCAGCTCCAGGGCACGTTCCAAGTGGGGTTTGTTTGTGTTTTTAGCACCCATAAAACCGCAGCTGCTGCTCCAGCCCAGTGCTGGGAATGGGAAAAGGGAACTGGCTGCAAGGAAAGGCTCTGGATTCGGGCAGAAACACAAGCTGGGGTGGGAGAGACCAGAGAGAAAAGTGCTAAATCCTCACTGGCAGCAAGTAAACACCAAAAAATGGGGCAAGGATCTGGGTACAACACCTGGGTTAGGGCTGTGTGACCACCTCACCTTCAGCCACCTTCCCAAAACAGGGACTGTTACACTCCAAGGGATACTGGATACCCTCCCTGGTCACAGCAGCATGGAATTCTGGCAAGGAAACCCAGCTGGACATGGGAATGTGTCCAAAGGGGGAGAAATGACCAGCCCAGAGCTGCACCTCTGCTATCCCTGCTCAGGTGCTGCTCCAGGTCCAGCCTGACCCATCCCACACCAATAACAATGCTCATTCCAACACAGAAAAGGAGGGGCAGGAAGGATGGTGCCCAGGGAATGGAGCTGGGAAGGGTCTGGAGCCCCAGGAGCAGCTGAGGGAGCTGGGAAGGGGCTGAGCCTGGAGCAGAGGAGGCTCAGGGGGGACCTTGTGGCTCTGCACAGTCCCTGACAGGAGGGGGCTCAGGGGGGGTCGGGCTCTGCTCGCAGGGAACAGGGACAGGAGGAGAGGGAACGGCCTCAGGCTGGGCCAGGGGAGGCTCAGGGTGGGTATCAGCAGGGATTTCCCCATGGAAAGGGTGCTCAGGCCTTGGCAGGGGCTGCCCAGGGAGGTTTGGAGTGCCCATCCCCGGAGAGATTTAAAATCCATGCGGATGTGGCACTGGGGACATGGGCAGTGGTGGCCTTGGCAGTGCTGGGAATGGTTGGACTGAATGGGCTCTGAGGGGTTTTCCAACCTAAACAGCTCCACAATTCCATGATGAATCTCTCGCTGGTGGAGCTGGAGCAGCTCAGGCCCAACCCCAGCCCCGGCACTGCCTGGGGACAGCTCTGACCCCTGTCACTGTCACTGTCCAGTCTCTGACTCCCGGGTGGGACCTGCAGCCCACGGAGCTGCTCCTCCCGGGCAGGAGTTCAAAGGGAAGGAGCCGAGGATTAATGGAGCAGCTGGGATCGGAGGAGCTGCAGTTCCCAGGCCACTGGATGCAGCTGGAAGCTGTGGGGGCCAGCGGGAGGGGTGACCCTGCCACAGGCAAGCAGTGGCTGCACATGGAATCAGGGAATTCCAGACTGGTCTGGGTGGAAAGGGACCTTAAACATCACCCAGTGCCACCCCTCTGTCCCAGACTGCTCCCAGCCCCAGTGTCCAGCCTGGCCTTGGGCACTGCCAGGGATCCAGGGGCACAAACAGCTGCTCTGGGAATTCCATCCCAGTCAGGAATTCCCTCCAATATCCCATCCATCCATGCCCTCTGGCACTGGGAAGCCATTCCCTGTGTCCTGTCCCTCCAGGCCTTGTCCCCAGTCCTTCTGCAGCTCTCCTGGAGCCCCTTCAGGCCCTGGAATGTGCTGGAAGCCCTCTCTGAGTCCTTCCCTTTTCCAGGTGAGCAGCTCCAGCTCTCCCAGCCCAGCTCCAGAGCAGACGGGCTCCTGCCCTGGAGCAGCTCCAAGGTTTCTCTGGATTTGCCCCCTCTGCCCATCCCCACCTCTCCCAGAGCCAGGCACGTGGCCGGGAGCAGCTCTGCACGTGGCAGGGCCATTCCCATCCTCTTTCCCTGTGCAAATATTGACCCAGCAAACAGCTCTGCCACTGCTGCCAACCCCGGGGGCTTTTCCATGGCCAGGATTTTGCCGGACGTTCCTCGAACCTGACTGAGTCAAGCCCTGAGTCAGTGGGACACGGCCACGCACGACAGAGTGACACGGATGGGTCCCAACCCAAAGCACAGCTGGGACAGCAGCAGGAAGAGCCCTGAGAGCCCTGCCCTGACCTGCGGATCCACTTCAGCTTCTCCCACCAGGAACCAGCTCCAGGAGTGCCTCAGGAAGGGCAGGATGTGCCCTGTCTGTGCCCTCGCTCCTCACACAACCCACACAAAGAACACCCCAAACCTGCCCCGAACACATCACGGAAAGAGGCAGCTCCAAGCACGGATGGAGCAGCTCCTCCTGCCACCCCCCAGCCACCCACGGAGCCACCGAGCCCCAGGCCAGGGTGTTTGAGGAGGGCACAAACGTGGGGTGATGCTGCTCTGAGCACGGAAACAGAGAAACCACCGCGACTTCCCGAGGCCTCTGAGCAGCCTCAGCATCCTCCACACGCAGCCTGACACCCACAGGACCCCAGCACCTCCTGGCTCCCCAGGACTGCAGCAGGGATCAGTCATGGAATGGTTTGGGTGGGAAGAGACCTCAAACATCACCCAGTGCCACCCCTGCCATGGCAGGGACACCTCCCACTATCCCAGGCTGCTCCCTGTCCCTGGGCACTGCCAGGGATCCAGGGGCACAAACAGCTGCTCTGGGCACCCTGTGCCAGGGCCTGCCCACCTTCCCAGCCAGGAATTCCTTCCCAATATCCCATGCATCCCTGCCCTCTCGAAGCTTAAATCTCCTGGGAAATCCCAAACCAATCCCAAGCTGGGTCTTGGCTCCCATCATCCAGACTGTGCCCATCCAGTGCTCCCTATCCAAAACTTCCAGCCTCCTTCAGCCGCACAGCTTGGAATTAAGCTGTCCTGGACTCTCACGGCATGGGGGATGCACAGAGAAAAACCCCCAGATGCCAAGGTAAAACCAGGCTCAATCCTAGCTCTGGGAAGCTGTCATTCCTCTGCAGCAAAGGAAGAGCCAGGAGAATAAAACCCACCGATTTACAGGGAATAATGTGAGCAAGCAGCACACAATAACACAGACACTGCCATGGAAGGATCTGATTCCCGCTGCCAGCAGCACTCAGCCCCACACTTCTCCCTGGACCCCCCTCCCACACAGCCCCAGGGAGCGGGCCAGGTGCCCAGCACAGCAGAGGGACACGGGGACACTGTGCCAGGCAGGTGGGGTGTCCATGCCCTGCGTTCCTGGGCACATTCCCTGCAGTTTCACAAACCAGGAAATGATCACGGACACCCCGTGCAGCCGGAGCAGCTCAGGGCCCACTCCCTCAGCCAAACCCAGAGTTCTTGAGAGAGTTCAGAGCCCTTCTGTGCCCCTGCCAGAGCAGCAGGACGTGGGGCCAGCCCTGCACCACAGCCCCAGGTCACGGGGACGGGGCTGCTCCAGGAAACCCCACAGACACGGCAGCTCCAGCAGCAGCACCCAGTGAGTGACCCCAGTGACCCCAGTGACCCCAGTATGGCCCTGCTCCAGCCTGGATTGCTTTCAGTTTTGTTCCCATAAACTGCACTGAGCCACGGCAACATCTCATGGAGCCAGGCTGGGAGAGAAGGGAAGGATCCAGGGAGAGCTCAGAGCCCCTGCCAGGGCCTAAAGGGGCTCCAGGAGAGCTGCAGAGGGACTGGGGACAAGGCCTGGCTGGGAGGGTGAGCAGACCCTGGAACAGAATTCCCAGATTTGCTGTTTGTGCCCCTGGATCCCTGGCAGTGCCCAAGGCCAGGCTGGAGCACCTGGGACAGTGGGAGGTGTCCCTGCCATGGCAGGGGTGGCACTGGAGGGGCTCTGAGGTCCCTTCCCACCCAACCCTGGGATTGTTTCTCTGGAGATTCTGCAGAGCCACCTCAGCACCATCACCCCACCAGACCTTTCCCTTTCACATCCCCAGCTTCAAACCCGTCCCTGCCCGGCCACAAACCCCACAGAGACAGAACTCCCGGGACTCAGCACCACCCGGGGCTCCGGCAGGGCCGAGGGGCCCATCCAGCCCTGCTGCAGCTCAGCCCAGCTTTGTTTACAGGTGAGCTTTATAGGGGAGGTGCCAGCCTGGCACAGCACGGCACAGCCCGGCCTGGCACAGCCCAGCCTGGCACAGCCCACGGCTCTGCCAGACCAACCCAACCTGTACAGCAATTAGTCACCGGCAGATGAGCGCCGCTGCCCTTCCTCCAGCATTATCTAAGCAGGGAGGGGGGTGGGAAAACAGGGCCTGAGCCGGGAACGCTGCCAGACTGATCCCAAAAACCACAGAACCGGGGTTGATCCATCCCTGCATCCCCGGGGACAGGCTGGCACATCCCTGGGGACAGGCCCTCGGGGCTGGCACATCCCTGGGGACACAGCCCAGGGGAATGCTCGGACACCTCCAGACGGGATGGGAAGGGGTTTGTTTTGGCTAGGACAGAGATGCCACGACTCCTGGGTGCCTCATCCTGGACTGGTCACTTCTGACTGTGACATCCCAGGAGGCTTGGGCTGGTGTCCGGGACCTGCCCTTCCCATGGCATCCCGGATCCATCTCCCACTCCAGGGCATCCAGGACCTGCGACCCCTCTACAGCATCCTGGATCCATCTCCCCACAATATCCCGGACCCATCCTGTCCCTGCACAGGTGAGTTAAACCAAAACAAAGTGAATGTTTACATCAGAGGAACACGATTTGTTAAGTGAGAGCTCTTCCCTTCCCAGTGGCACAGAATCATGGAGTGATTTGGGTGGGAAGGGCCCCATCTCGATCCACCCCTGCCATGGCAGGGACACCTCCCACTGTCCCAGGCTGCCCCAAGCCCCAGTGTCCAGCCTGGCCTTGGGCACTGCCAGGGATCCAGGGGCACAAACAGCCTCCCAGCCAGGAATTCCTCCCCAGAATCCCACCTAACCCTGTTCTTCCTTTTGGCTACAGCCAACCACGTCACCTCACAGCACCGTCCCTCTCCCCCAGACAAATCCCAAATGACCCCAGGCACACGTGGGGCATTTCTGTTCCCTTGGAAAATCAGGCTCTGGGAGTCACAGCAAAGAAAACCAGGCTGAGGGAACTCCAGGTCCGAGGAAAACCAGGCTGAGGGAACCCAAGGAACACCACGGAGGAATTCCTGGAGAATTCCTGGAAGGAATGCTAGGCCAAAGGAACACCAGGTCCCTGATTCCCACCAGTCACCAACCAGTTCCAAGCACCAGTTGGAAGGTGCAGGTCCCAGCTGCAGCACCCTCAGGGGGGAGATGAGGAAGAGGATGCAGGAGGAAGCACTCGGACAAAGGGGTTCAACCACCCAGCATCGCTCCAGCCCTCCCCTGGCTGCTGAGTGGACGTGGAATCTGCTCCCAGATGGAATCCTGGAATCCCCCCAGCATCTCCCACAGCCTGCCCACCCCAGGCACGGTCTGACCCACGGGAGAGCAGCTCCTGCCCATCCCAGTGCCCCAGGAACACAGGGGAGAATGCCTGAAATAACAACAATGCCTGCAATATCAACAGTAACTGCAATAACAACAATAATAACAACAATAATAACAACAATAAAAAAAACCAAACTAATGCCACATGATCAGAAAGCCCTCGGGAAGCACCAGCCTCTGAGCCAGGCTGCTCTGCTCTCCAGCATTCCCCACACAGCCCTCGCTCCTCCTGCCTCCCCTGAGGGATCCCTGGCTGCTCCAGGCTGGGAGAGGCAGCGGATGGGGCTGGGATCCCCACGGAAGGAGCACTGCAAACCCTGGATCATGGATCTGAACCCCACCAGCATCTCCTGAGAACCAAACCCACATCACAGCGAGGACTCCCCGTGCCCAGCTCCGAGCACAGGCCTGGCATAACCTCGGCCGACAGCCTGGGAATGTGCCAGGTGGGAAGAGATGCTCGGGGGCACTTCTGCAACAAAGCCCCGATTTTAGGTCACTTCACCTCCTTTGTGATGCTGCCAAAGCTCCTTTTCCCCGACAGCTGTTGGGGACAGGAAGCAGAAGGAAATACAATAGGAAGAGATCCTAAACCCCAAATGAGGAACACCCCACGACCAAAACAACCAACAGCAGCACCTGACGGCAAGCAGGGATGTGGGAAAGGACAGAGGGATGAGGTGTCTGACGGATCTGGGGGTCAGGGGCATCGGAGGGAGCAGGGAGGGCATGAGGACCTGCCTGAGGGGGCTGGGAATGGCCGGAAAACGGGGCTGGGAGCAGGACACCCCATCCCAACAGGGCTGTGGGTGCCCGGGCAATGGGGCTGGGGGTACAACACTCCATCCCAGGGACTGTGGATGCCCGGGGAACAGGACTGGGGGTACAACACTCCATCCTAGGGACTGTGGATGCCCACTGGGAGCAGGATTGGCGGCACCGTGTCCCATCCCAGCGGCTGCGGATGCGCAGGGGGAGCAGGCCGGGGGACATCCCCGGAGGACAGCAGTGCCCCCGCTCCCAGCGCAGCCGATGTTTCCGGAGCGGTGACAGCTCGCTCATGGCGGGGGAGGGGGACAGACTGAAAACACCCAAACCGAGAATCCGCTGAACCGCGCAGGGGCGGCTCCGGCTGCCGGGCCGGCGGGACCCTCCCCGGGGGCTGGGGGCTGAGATGTGCCCGGTGCTGCCCGGCCCGGGACCGGCCACGGCCCTGCAGCCCCGGCACGGGCCCGCAGCCCCGGGATGCTCCGCTCCCCCGGCCCAGGCTCACCCCGCACGCCCGGAACGGCCCTGCAACCTCGTCCCGGGCCCGCACCCTGCTCCAGGATCACCCTCCGGCCCCGGCCCGGGCTCTCCCCACAGCCCCGGCCCGGGCTCTCCCCACATCCCCGGCCCGGGCTCTCCCCGCAGCCCCGGCCCCACAACCCCGGCCCTACGCGGGCCCGGCCCCCCCGCGTCCCTCCGCTGCTCACCGCGCTTGCCGGGGTCGTATCCCACGAGCACGAAGTAGTCGGCCAGGCGGGCCATGGCGGCGGGGGCGGCCCGGGCCGGCCCCGGGAGCCCCGCGAGGCCGCGCTCGGCTCCTCAGGGCGCCGCCGCCCGCCCGCGCCCACCGCCCGCCGCCGCCGCCATCTTGCCCCCGCGCGCACCGCGCCTGCGCCAGCGCCGGGCGCTGAGGGGGCGCGGCCGCGCCTCCCATTGGCTGCGAGCGGGAGGGGCCGCGCCTCCTATTGGATGAGGGCGGGGCCGGGCGGGAGAGGGCGGGGCCGGGCGGGAGAGGGCGGGGCCAGGGCACGGGGCTTCCCCGGGAGGGAGGGGCCGGGGTGGGGACACGGGACAGCTCGGCGTGAGGGGACAGCTCGGCGTGAGGGGACAGCTCGGCGTGAGGGGACACCTCAGGTGTGAGGGGACACCCCAGGTGTGAGGGGACAGCTCGGCGTGAGGGGACACCTCAGGTGTGAGGGGACAGCTCGGCGTGAGGGGACACCTCAGGTGTGAGGGGACAGCTCGGCGTGAGGGGACACCTCAGGTGTGAGGGGACAACTCGGCGTGAGGGGACACCCCAGGTGTGAGGGGACAGCTCGGTGTGAGGGGACACCCCAGGTGTGAGGGGACAGCTCGGCGTGAGGGGACAGCTCGGTGTGAGGGGACATCCCAGTGTGTGAGGGGACAGCTCGGTGTGAGGGGACACCCCAGGTGTGAGGGGACAGCTGGGCGTGAGGGGACACCTCAGGTGTGAGGGGACAGCTCGGTGTGAGGGGACACCTCAGGTGTGAGGGGACAGCTCGGCGTGAGGGGACACCTCGGCGTGAGGGGACAGCTCGGCGTGAGGGGACACCTCAGGTGTGAGGGGACACCTCAGGTGTGAGGGGACAGCTCGGTGTGAGGGGACACCCCAGGTGTGAGGGGACAGCTCGGTGTGAGGGGACAGCTCGGCGTGAGGGGACAGTTCGGCGTGAGGGGACACCTCAGGTGTGAGGGGACAGCTCGGTGTGAGGGGACAGCTCGGTGTGAGGGGACACCTCAGGTGTACGGGGACAGCTCGGTGTGAGGGGACACCTCAGGTGTACGGGGACAACTCGGTGTGAGGGGACACCTCAGGTGTACGGGGACAGCTCGGTGTGAGGGGACAGCTCGGTGTGAGGGGACATCCCAGTGTGTGGAGACCCTACGGCCGTGCACGGACACGCGTGTGTGGGGAAGCCCCGCGGTGCAGGAATCCTCCCGGTGGTGCACGGACCCCTCCGGTGTGCGTCCCCCACAGGTGTGACCCCCCACACACACAGATGTGTCCCCCCACAGGTGTGACCCCACACACACACACAGATGTGTCCCCCCCACGGGTGTGACCCCCCACACACACACAGATGTGTCCCCCCCACGGGTGTGACCCCACACACACAGATGTGTCCCCCCACAGGTGTGACCCCACACACACACAGATGTGTCCCCCCAACGGGTGGCACCCCACACACACACAGATGTGTCCCCCCCCACGGGTGTGACCCCCACACACACACAGAATGTGTTCCCCCCCACGCGGTGTGACCCCCCCACACACACACAGATGTGCTTCCCCCCACGGTGCTTGACCCCACCACACAGATGCTGCTCCCCCCACGGGGTGTGACCCCACACACACACAGCATGTGTCCCCCCACGGTGTGAACCCCCCACACACACACAAGGTGTCCCCCCCACGGGTGTGACCCCACACACACACAATGTGTCCCCCCCACGGGTGGGCACCCCACACACACACAGATTGTCCCCCCACAGTATGACCCCACACCACACACGATTGCTCCCCCCACAGCGTGTTACCCCACACCACCACAGAGTGTCCCCCCCACGCGGGCTGACCCCCACACACACACAGATGTGTCCCCCCCACAGGTGTTACCCCACACACACACAGATGTGTCCCCCACCACGCGTGTGACCCCCCACACACACAGATGTGTCCCCCCACAGGTGTGACCCCACACACACACAGATGTGTCCCCCACCACGGGTGTGACCCCACACACACAGATGTATCCCCCCACAGGTGTGACCCCCTGGACGCGACCCTGAGGTGCGGTGCCCCATCCCGCGGGGGGGGCTCCGTGCCGCCCCTCACCCACGGCCAGCGCGACCCTTCCCGGAGTCTCGGGGGGTGGAATGGCCCCACGGCTCCGTGGGCAGCGCGTGTCCGGTGCCAGTCCCTCCGGGAACCGGGAACCGGGATCCGTCCTCGCCGTCCCTCGTCTGCAGCGGCTGCCCCCGGACACAGCTCCTTGAGCGGCCACACCTGCACCGGCACACCTGGGGACGGGGCCGGGGCTCCGCGGGCTGCTGAGGAGCCCTGGCTCAGTGCCCTGGCAGAGCCCGCGGTGTCCCTGGCACAGCCCGCGGTGTCCCTGGCACGGAGCAGCGGTGACCGCAGTGCTGCTGTGGCCATCCCGTTAAGTTCCGTTCTCTTCCGTTCCATCCCATCCCGTCCCGTCCCGGAGCTCGCCCGTGCCAGGCCCAGGACACGCGCGGGGGTCCGGGCAGGAGCCGCCCCTCGGGTGCCCCGGGCCGGGGCCGTCGCGGGGTCGCGGGCACACGCCGGGGCGCAGCCGCCGCCGCGCCGGGAATGATTCATCGGGAAAATCCCCGTTCCCACTCCCACGCGGGAGCGGGACGTGGGGTGCGTGCGGGATGGGGGGGCAGCGCGGCCCCGCCCGGCCTCGCCCCTCGAGGGGCACCGGGGGTCCGGGCACAGCGCTCCGGGCGTGCCAAACCGCGGGCAGCAGCCGCGCCGGGCGCTCCCCGTACCCGCAGCCTTGGGGTCACCCCCCGGTGTCCCTGGGGTGTCCCTGGGGTGTCCCCGGGCTGGGAGGGGTGCCCGGGGTGCAGGGCATGGACAGCCCAGGGCATCCCCACCCCCCGGCCTTGGGAGGGGTCCCCGGGATGCCCAGCCGGCCGCAGCAGCCTCCCAGAGCGGGGTCCCCCGGCTCCCCACGGCCCGGCCGGGGGTGATGCAACCCTGCCCGGCCCTTGCACCTCCTGCCCGGCCCCTCCGGCCGCCGCGTGTCGGGACATGTGCGGCGTGGGGACACGGCTGGCTCCGTGGCACGGGCACCATCCCCGGCACCGCTGCCATGTCATGCGCCAGGCATCGCTGCGGGGTCCCCGCAGAGATCCCCACTCCCCACACTGAGCTGGGCCCCACCCCCGGACAGATCCCACCGGGGAAAGGGGGGGTCCCACAGCACGGGGGGTCCTGGGGACACTGGGCGGTCCCACGGTGCTGGGGCAGTGGTGACCGGCGACATCGAGCCGGGTGTGACCCCCTGGGACGGAGACACGGGGCCAGGCATGCGCTGGGGCGGCCATCGCACCATCAGCAGGGTGCCAGCCTGGGGACAGCCCAAGGCACGGGTACCCGGCAAAGGGTGACAGCGGGGACGTGGGACCGGAGCGGCGCCGGAGGGTGGGAGCAGGAGAACCGGGCTGACCTACCCTGGAAGCGCCCGGGGCTGTGTGGGGTGTGACCGGTCCTGTGCCCGGGCGGAACGGGCACGGGGTCACCGCTGGGACCTGCACCAGGGAGTCGGAACTGGCAGGGATTGTCACCGCAGGAATTGGCACCGGCACCGCCGGGATTGGCACCGCCACCATCGGGACTGGCACCGCCACCACAGGGATCGGCACCGCAGGCACCGGTGCCGGCTGCCAGTGCCACGGTCCTGCCCACCCACGGGCCGTGGTGGCAGCGGGTGACACGGGAGCAGGGGCTGTGCGGGACCCGCGGTGGCAGCAGCGGGCACGGGGAGCCCCGTGGCACAGGGCGAGGGGGTGGAGACAGGAACGGGGCCACGGGCACGGGGACACAAGGCACGTGGAGCCCAGTCGTGCCGTGTGCCCAGGATCCTCTGGGGCAAGAGCTGGTACTGGGGACACCGGGGACCCTGAGAACCCTGGGGACCCTGAGGACAATGGGGGTGCTGGCGTTCCTGAAGATGCTGGGGACACTGGGAACACTGGGAGGTACTGAGGACCCTGAGGACTCTGGGGATCCTGAGGATGTTGGTGACACTGGGCATGCTGGTGACACTGGGCATGCTGGTGACACTGGGGACCCTGGGGACACTCACGTAGCTGCAGGCTGCAGGACGCGGTTTCGTCCCTCTCCCGGCGATTCCCGGCCGTTCCCGCGGCCCTGACACGGAGCCCGATGTCCCGGAGCGGCTCTGCCACCGCTCCCCGGCCGGACACGGCTCCGGGGCCTGTGCGGGGACTTTGGGGTTACCGGGGTCACGGCCAGAGGGTCCCGGTGGGCACAGGGATGGGGTACGGTCCCGGCCCCCCAACCCTACGGGGACAGGATGAGCAGCCCTGGCACGGCCCGGGGGGGTCCCAGCACCCAGAGGCGCTTTTTGGGGAGCAGGTGACCGGAGCGGGGCTGCGGGTGCTGCTCCCAACCCCCGCCCTGCCCCGGGGCCCTCAGCCAGCAGGCAATTAAGCTAATTAAAACCTCCTGGGTTCCCAGGGCCGGGAGCCAGCAGAGAGGAAGAGGGAGAGGAAGAGGGAGAGGGAAAGTGCTGCCGGGCCCCGGGGACAGATGAGGTGACCCGGGGACGGCGGCTCCCGGTGTGGCTCCAGCTGTGGCACGGCTGGGTGACAGCAGCTCCCGGGGTGGCTCCAGGAGGTCACCCGGGGCCGGGGTGGCCCTGAGCCGGCAGCCGGACCCAGCACGGCCGGGCAGGGAAGCAACGCCCGGGATCCCCTCTGGTGTCCCAGGAATGGTGAACCCTGAGGAGGAGGAGGAGGAAGAGGAGGGCAGGGAAAGGGGTTCTGCCCCTGCTGCGGGATCGGCGGATTCAGCTGGACCCTGCCATGTCCCCAGAGCCCCCTCCTCGTGCCCAGGCTTATTCCAGTGGCACCGATCCTGGTGACATGGGAGTGACAGCGGCTGGCACTGCCCCACGCGGGGACCCGCACAAGGTTCTGGGAGGGGACCCCCAGCCAGGCGCCCCGGAATGGCGCTGGGCTCGCTGTCGGGGTGCTGGGTGACAGATGTCACCCACTGAGCTCCGCGCCCCAGATCCCGCAGGGTGACATCCCGTGGGGACACCGCGGTGGCGGCGGCAGGCTCATGGCAGGGGTCGGGGGACTCAGGGCAGGGGATGTCCCGTGTCCCTCCATCCGCCGCTCCCGGCGTTGTTTTGAGCCGGGTTTTCCTCTCTCGCTGGGACGATCCAGCAGCAGCCCAGCGGAAGAGCCCGGAACGCCGCAGGAATTGCCCCGGGAGCCGAGCGGGAGCCGGGGGTGGCGGGGATGGCCGTGCCCGCAGCCCCGCTCAGGCTCTGTCCCGCTGGCCCTCGCCCGCTCCCCCCGGCCCGGGATCAGGTGCTGCCCCAAATCCCCCCGCACGGCGCGGGTGTGTGGAGCCTTTGTGTCCCGATCATGCGGAAGAATCCCAGCGATTCCGGGCACGCGGAGGCCCCCGGCCCCTCGGCCTGGGGAAGCCGCGTCGGGGGGAGAGGGTACCCCCAACCCTGGGACCCGGGACGCGGCTTGGACAGCCGGGGGGTGCTCGGGGTCCTCGCCCTAACTCCAGCGGGAGCACCCAGCTCCCGTCCCGGCGCAGGAATTGGGGGTCCTGGCCAGGGAGGCTGTGGGGACCCCTCCCCTGCCGAGCTGTGGCTGCCCAGCTCAGGAGGAGCCCCCCAGGAGCCGCCCCCCGGGAACCCCACCACCCCCAGTTTGGGAGAGCTGCCGCCCGGCAGGAGCAGGACCGGTCTGATCCCTGCGGATTTACATTCCTTAATTGTTTTACAAGGCCCCATGTGATGCTTCAAAACATGGAATCAGCCCTGGGAGAAGCAGGGGGGTGTGCGCTCTCCCCCGAGGGGGCCGGGGGGCAGATGGGGCTGCTCAAACTGGGGGCTCTGGGCTGCACTGGGTGGGCTCTGTGCCGCCCGAGCGGGGGATGTCGGGGTGCCCGGGGGGCCCCGCTGCCCGGCGGTGCCAGGCGGGTGGCACACGGCCGGGCTTGGCAGGGCTCGGCGCAACGTGGCACGGCCACTACGGGCCCGGCCCCTCCGCCACCGGGGTCTGCGGAGGTACCCAGACCCTCCCATAGCCCCAGCCCAGCCCCGTTCCATCGCCCCCCAGAAAGGACCCCCAGCCCAGCCCCAGGACCGCTCCCCCAGACCCAGCCCCAGCCCTGCGCCGGGAGGGCCCTGAGGCAGCGCGGAACTGGTGCGGTGCCAGGGAAGGTGCGGGGCTGGTGTGGTGGCGGTGCCAGGGAAGGTGCGGGGCCGGGGCCGCTGCGGAACCAGGACCGGTGCTGGGCTCGAGGGGTGCGGAACCGGGGAGGGGTCGGGGAAGGTGCGAAGCCAGTGAGGGGCCGAGGGGGCCCCCCGAGGGGGCACGGAGGGGTCTGGGAGGGGCAGTGCGGGGCCGGGATCCGAGGCACTGCGGGAGCTGGGGGTGTTGTGGGACCGGTGCGGAGCCGGTGCGCGGCCGGGGGCCCGGAGCCGGTGCGGTACCGAGGGCGGTGCGGAGCTGCTCCCGCCCGTGGCTCCTCCCGTCCCGTTGGGCTCCTCCCGCCCGCCGGCCCCGGGGATATTTAACCTGGGCCGGGGCGGGGAGCGGCAGCGCCGAGCGGGGACAGACGCGGCCCCGAGCCCACCGCACCCCGATCCCGGCCAGGTAGCGCCGGGACCCCGCGCCGCCCCCCGGCTGCGGGACAGGGAGGGAGCGGAGCGGGGCAAGGACCAGAAGGGGGCTGGGATCTGGAGCCGGACTCCAGGGAGCCCCCCCCGCCGAGCCCCCCCTGAGCCATCCGCCCGTCTCTCCCGCAGCCGCCGCCGCCGCCGCCGTCCGTCCCGTCCCGTCCCGTCCCGTCCCGTCTGGCCATGCGAACCCCGGCCCCGCTGGCGCTGGGTTGCGTCAGCTTCGCGCTGTGCCTGCTGGAGCTGCCCCACGGCCGGGCCCTGCCGCCGCTCAGGTGAGGGACCCTGCCCTGATCCCTGTCCGTACCCCCCGCCCGCACCCCTGCTCTGATCCCTGTCCGCCCCCCTGCTCTGATCCCTGTCCGTAACCCCTGCCCGGGACGACTGCCCCGCCTTCGCCCCTGCCCCAACCCCGTCCCCGTTCCTCCTGCCCTCCCGCACCCCCTTTTGCCCGCACTCCCGCCCGGCCCGGCTCTGCACGCCCTGCCCGGGACCCGCGCCCTTCCCGTGCCCCGCAGCTGCCCGGAATGGGGACCTGGGGGTCTCCGGGCAGCGTCTCCTGCCGGGTCCCCACTTTCCTGCGTGTCCCGTCAGGGACCCGGGGGACGCGGTGGCGGGCCGGGGGTGGGGGGTCCCGGCCCCCGCGATGGGGGCTGGGGGCACCGGGATCACGGAGGGGGGTGAGAGGCGTGCGAGGGGTGCGAGGTGTGCAAGAAAGGCTGAGGAGTGGAAATTTTGTGCAAGAGCTCGGGGATGCCCGAGGCCGGTGTGGGTGCCCGGGGCCGGTGTGGGTGCCCGGGGGGGGGTCACGGGGTGCTGAAGCGGCCCCGGGGGTTGGGACAGCCCCCCCGTGTGAGTGTGCACACCCCGCACGTGCGTGTGCGAGTCCCTGCTCGGGGAGCGCGCCCGGGCCGGCCCCGGCGCCGGGGGATCCCCGCCTGGCTCCAGGGGAGCCGGGGGGGCGGGAGGCGCAGCCCTGGCACGGCCGTGGGTGCGGGGACTGCGGCACCCCGGCCCCACAAGGCCCGGGCAGCTCCTGCCGCGGCTGCGGGCTGGGCTGGGCTGGGGGTGGGGGCCGCTGGGGCGCGGGACGAGGGTTAAAATGGGGAGGAAATATAAAAGAAGGGAAAAGAGAAGGACGGGGTTAAGAATTGGACCAAAACCTCACGTTCCTCGGAACTCAGGAGGGGTCCCCTGAGGAAAGGGTGTCCCCAGGACAGGGGGCAGCGGGGGCCGGGGCAAGGGGGCTCTGTGGCACTGTGGGGGTGCCCCGGGGCGCGGGCGGGGGTGGCACTGCCGGGACACGTGGGTGCCGGGCCGGGGCAGAGGCCGTGGGAACGGGGCGGGCGGAGCGGGGGAGCCGGGGGTGGGCGCGGGGGGACCCGCGGCAGTTTTGGGGGTCAGCGGGTGCCCAGCGGTGCGGTGTGTGCGGGACACGCGTGTCCGTGTGCTCGGGGTACGTGTGCGGCTGCAGGTAGCGGCGCCTCTCCTGCCCTGGCTGCTTCCTCCTCCTCCCTCTTCCTCCTCCTCCTGCTGCTGCTGCTCCGGGAGCCCCGGGCACAGCGCTGGCTCCGGGCTCAGGAGGTGCCCCCGTGGCCCCCCCGTTGCTGTGGTGGTGCTACCCCTCTGTCCGTGTCCCCCTGACCGTGTCCCCTCTCTCCTGCAGGGACCCCCCGGCGCGGAGCCTCCCGGAGCGGATCCCTGCCCTTCCCGGGGACCCCCCGGCCCCGCAGCCCATCGGGACCCTGCGACACCGAGCCCTGGGCCCCCGGCACGGCCCGTGGGTCGCCCCCCGGCACCGCCTGCCCGCCCCGCGATCCCCCCCGTGGCACGTCCGGCATCTCATCCTGCGGCACGACCGACGGAGGGACCCCCGGAGGGACCCCCGCCCTCCCCGGGGCCGCCGCCACGCCGGGGGACACCTGGTGCGGGTGGGCTGCGTGCTGGGCACCTGCCAGGTGCAGAACCTGAGCCACCGCCTGTGGCAGCTGCGGGGACAGTCGGGGCGCCGGGACTCGTCCCCCATGAACCCCAACAGCCCCCACAGCTACGGCTGAGGGGGGGGCGCGCCCCCGCCCCGCGGGACCCCGCTGAAGCTGTGCCGCGGTCACTCTGGCCGGGCTCCTCCGCGCTGCCCACGCGGCCACGCCGCGGGCCGGGGGTGGCCCCGGGGGACTCCGGCCACCAGAAACTCCTGATGGAGCACAAAGGACCCGGGGCTGGGAGACGGTGGCCAGCGGCGGCCCGTGCTGGCCAGTGATGTCCCACAGGAGCTGGCAGTGGCACCGTGGGGACCGGTGGTGGCCCACGATGACCCAGCGTGATCCGTGGAGGCCGGCGGTGGCCCACAGAGACTGGCAGTACCCCGGAGCAACTCACGGTGACTCTTGGTGACTCAGAGTGGCCCCTGGTGGCTGATGGTGGCCCGTGGTGACCCGGGCTGGCCCGTGGTGTCCGGCAGTGGCCAGTCTGTCCAGGGCGGGTCCAAGGGCCGCCGGGAATCCCGCTGACCGCAGCAGCGCCGGACCTTGTGCAAGATCCCCCGGCCACGCTCCTGCTGACTCAGCATTCAGGTGCCTGCTGCGGCACCCCCGGAGCCCCCCAGGGCACCCCCAAGTTCCCCAGGGTGACACTGGGACTGGGGGGGTGGGCGTGGAAGGACAGGGCACAGGGACCCCGCTCCGGAGTGGGGGATGGGGCAGCCCCCAGCCCCTTCCCCATTTGGGGGTCCCAGTTGGGGTCGGGCCCTTCCCGGGTGCTGGGAGCTGGCCATAGAGAGATGTCCCCAAATGTGGGAGGCAGTGGAAAAGTTGGAGTCACAGGAAGATGCCCGTTCCCCCAGAGCACCCCATTCCCGGGAGCACCCCCATTCCCAGGAACACCCCCATTCCCAGGAGCACCCCAGCCCCCGGAGCACCCCAGCTCCCCATTCCCCAGAGCACCTGGGTGTCCCGGGAGGTTCTGGCACAGGATGTCCCCTGGGTGCCACACGGATGGAGCCGTCCCCTGGGTGTCCCGGCTGCTTCCGGGACAGGATGTCCCAGGAATGTCCCAAGGCGTCCCCTGGGTGTCCCCGGAGGTTCTGGGTCCCATGGATGCCACCCGGAGCTGCGTCCATCCCCTGGGTGTCCCAGGACTTCCCAGGCCCCGTGGAGCTGCCGAGGGGCGCGGGGTGTCCCCAGGCCTTTGTCCCCTCCCCTGGGTGCGCCCGCTGAGCCCGGGGGGTGCCCGACCCACCCTGCCCCAGATCGCGGAGCGTCGCTGCTTCCCGGGAATCCTGGTTTGTGTGGAATAAACAAAGTGTGTGAGGAGGAGCCGGGATGGAGCGCGGTGTCCCCGCGGGGATAGGACAGGGGTGGGATGGGACAGGGATGGGACACGGTGATCCCATGGGGATGGAGTGGCCGTGTCCGGGGACTGGCACCGGTCCCCCAGGGGCAGGAGGTGACGGGCAGGGGCTGCGTCCGAAGGGATGTGGGGACAAACGTGGGGACACACACACGTGTGTGTGTCACCCCTGCCCACATCCCCGGAGGGGACGTGCCCGTTCCCGGCTGTGCCCGTGCCCTGTCCTGGCCATGCCCACACGTGCCCGTGCCCACCCGTGCCCTGCCAGCCCGTGCCAGCCGTGTCCCTGCCCTGTCGCACCCCTGCGCACTGCGCTGTCCCCGTCGGGCTCCGCTCTGGCCGCTCCGGCCAAGCCGATGCCCGTCCCCCCCAAGGCAGTGCCAGCCCAGCCCGGTGCCCCCCGCTCTGCCCCCAGCCCAGCCCCCGGTGCCCCTTGTCCCCAGGGCCGGTTCCGCTCCCCGTGTCCCCGCGGGGTCACTCCGCGGTCCCACCCGGGGGTCACCGGGGCCGGGGGTGCCCAGCCCGAGGGTCCCCCAGCCCCTCCGGGAGCCGCAGCCCCCCAGGCGCGGGCGGGGTCAAACATTAACCGGGGCGGGTTAACTGGTCACCGATTGTCCCCGCGGGGCCGGGCGGGCCCCCCCGCGCCACCCCCCGCCATAAAACCGGGGATCCCGCGGCCGCTCCGCAGCCCGGGAGCCCCCAGACCCACCATGAGCGACCTCCAGGCGGTGAGTGCGGGCGGGGGGCTCGGGGGGGCCCTGGGGGGCGCAGACACATCTGGGCCACCCCAAACCCGGGGCAGAGGAGACCCCTTGGCCATATCCTCCCTTCCGGGGAGTGTCACCCCACGGGTGACCCCAACCCGAAGGGTCCCAGCCTAGACCCCCCAGCAGGACGGGGGTCCCGAGGCCACGGGGAGCTGCTCCCACCCTGGGCGGCGTTGGGGGGTCAGGGCCAGCCCGGGGGGCTGCAGGGCCCGGGGGATCCTGCAACACCCGCGGGGCTGAGCAGGGATCCCCCCACGGTCCCCAACAGGGACCCCCGGAGCTGCTGTCCCCACGCAGGGACAGCCTGGGCTGGACCCCCCTCCCCCAGGGATCCGGGACAGCATCCCCAGGTCCCTCCGTGCCCTGTGGGGGACAATGTGTGGTGATCTGTGACACCATGTGACACCGTGTGACAGACAGTGTGTGATAGTGTGTGACACCGTGTGACAAAGCGTGACATTGTGTGATAGTGTGTGACACTGTGACCCCCCGCCATGGTGTGACCCCACACGACCAGGTCTCCCCTTGGTCCCAGTGTCCCCCTGTCCCCAACCTCCTGTCCCCTGTTGCTGTCCCGCGGTGCCCACGCGGGTCCCCCTGAGTCCCCGTCCCCCCGCAGGGCCCCGACTCCTCCGAGGAGCCCAAACCCGGCAAGGCCAAGACCGAGTTCCGCAACTACACCGTGAGTGGGGGGGTCCCGGGGACCCCAAGCCCGGGTGGGTGTCGGGGGTTCGGCTGCACGGGGCAGCTGCTGGGGGTCCCGTGGGTGCCGGGGGTCCCTGGGGTCCGGCTGCCCCCCAGCCCCACTGCCGGGAGCAGCCCCGGGGGGCTCTGGCAGCCCAGGCCGGGCAGGGGGACACGGGGGGATCCCCCCGGAGCGCCCCCAGCCCCCGGTGCTGTCCCGCAGGAGGGGAAGCTGATCGACCGCGTGTACAACACCTACCTGCTCATGCACACCCACCAGACCGTGGACTTCGTCCGCAGGAAGGTGGGAACTGCCCCGGGTCACCCTGTGTCCCTCAGGGTCACCCTGTGTCCCCCGGGCTCACCACAGCGGGGGGGTGTCCCGGCCCTCCCGCCCCGCACCCCAAATCCAGCCCCGCTGCCCCATGCCAGCCCAGTTTGGGGGCACCGAGGGGCACCAACCCCTCACCCCCAGCGAGGTCGCGGGGTGGGGGTGGCGGTGTCCCCACGTGTCGCGTGTCCTAGAGCGCCCAGTACGGGTCGTGCTCGCTGCGGAGGATGAGCGTGATGGAGGCGCTGGAGCTGCTGGATCAGCTCGTGGACGAGTCGGATCCCGACGTGGATTTCCCCAACTCCTTCCACGCCTTCCAGACGGCCGAGGGGATCCGCCGGGCGCACCCCGACAAAGGTAGGGCCAGACCCCGCCTCTGCCCGCGCTGTGCCCGCCGAGGTCCCCGGTCCCGGCGGTGACACGGCCCCGCTCGCACCCAGACTGGTTCCACCTCGTGGGGCTCCTGCACGACCTGGGCAAGGTGCTGGTGCTGTTCGGGGAGCCGCAGGTGAGCGGGGTGCTGGGGAGGGGCTTCGGGGGGGGTTCTTCCCCCGGCCGGGGGACCCTCGGGGTGCTCTGTGACCCCCCTGTCCCTGCAGTGGGCCGTGGTCGGGGACACCTTCCCGGTGGGCTGCAAGGTGCAGAGCTCGGTGGTCTATGGGGATTCCACCTTCCACGACAACCCTGACACCAAAGACCCCCGGTACAGGTGAGCCGGCCCCGCGGGGGCTTGGGGGGCGGGGGCTGCACCCCCGGCCCGGCCGGGCTGCAGGGGGGGTTCCAGCCCCTCACCCCCACCCATCCCCAGCACCGAGTGTGGGATGTACCAGCCCGGCTGTGGCCTGGAGAACGTCCTCATGTCCTGGGGCCACGATGGTGAGTTTGGGGGCCTGGGGGGTCCCCTCCTCGGGGCAGAGCCCCCCGCCCCCAAGCGGGGCCCTGCTGTCCCCCGGGGGCTGCCCTGACCCTGCCACTGCCCCCTTTGCTGGGGGACTGCAGCCCTTGGCGTGGGGCAGGAGCTGCTCTTCTGGGAGCTGCTGCTCCCGGGGGGCTCTGTGACTTTGGGGGGGACGGTGGCTCTCGGAGGGGGGGTCTGCACCTCTCGGGGTCCCCCCCAGCGGGGTCCAGCCCCTCCCCACGCTCCCCCTCCTTTCAGAGTACATGTACCAAGTGATGAAGTTCAACAAGTTCGCCCTGCCCAAGGAGGTGAGCTCAGCCTGGGGGGCTCAGGGGACGCCCGGGAGGTTTGGGGGTGCGGGGGGGCACCCTAAACCTGTGTCCCGCCCCACCCCAGGCCTTCTACATGGTTCGCTTCCACTCCTTCTACCCCTGGCACGCCCACGGCGACTACGGCCACCTGTGCTCCGAGGAGGACCGGCAAATGCTGCCCTGGGTCCGGGAGCTCAAGTGCGTGCCCGGGGGGGGGGCTGGGGGCGCGGCCGGGCCTCCCCGCGGCTCTGGGGGGGGCAGCCCCCCGCCCTGACCCCCTGTTTGCCCCCACAGCAAGTTCGACCTGTACACCAAGCAGGAGGAGCTGCCCGACGTGCAGCAGCTCCGGAGTTACTACCAGGGCCTCATTCACAAATACTGCCCGGGGCAGCTCTGCTGGTGACCCCCCCGCACTATGGGACCCCCCCAAACCCTGCCGGGCCCCCCCGAGTCTGCCGGGACCCCACAGCACCCCCAGAGCCCGCCCTGGGGCTCTACAATAAATCTGCTTCTGTCACACCCACCCCCTCCGTGCCAGTCCCCGTCCTCCCCCCAGGCTCAGCCCCTACCCCCCGGGCAGGACAGAGCCCAGGACCCCCCCCAAATCCCAAGAGAGCGGCGGGGCTGGAATGTCAAAGGCTTTAATTAAAAAATTATAGGAAACTTCTGGGCTCGGGCTGAGCCGGGGCAGGGGGGAAGCGTGGGATGGGCAGAGCTCGCTGGGGAGGGTGGGGGGCGTGCGGGGGGAGCACCCCCAAGTGGCGGGGGGACACCCCAAAGTGACCTGAAGGGCTGGGCAGGGTAACCGGAGGGCTGGCACTGCCCAAACTGCTCCAGCCCGCGGGCACAGAGCCCCCACCCACTCTGAGCCCCTGACCTGTGCTGAGCCCCCACCTCTGTGGGGCCTGGAGGGGTCCCCAAGGGGTCCTGGGGCATTGGGGAGGGGTTCCTGGATAGTGGAGCCGGGTCCCCAAGGGGTCCCTGGACACTGGGGAGGGGCTCCTGGACATAGGGGCCGGGTCCCCAAGGGGTTCCTGGGCAATGGGGCAGGGTCCCCAAAGGGTCCCCAGACACCAGGAAGGGGTCCCCAAGCAGCCCCCGAATCCTGGGGAGGGGTCCCAAAGTAGCAGGGAGAGGTCCTTAGGAGTCCCTGGACACTGGGGAGATGTCCCCAAGGAGTCCCCAGGCAGCAGGAGGTGTCCCCAAGCCCCGGGCAGTGTCCCCCACCCCGCATGGCCACACCGTGCTGAAGGCACTGGCACACGGGGCCCAACAAGCGCTGCTCCCCTACCCGGGGACCCACCCCTGCCCCCCCGTTTCTGGGGGGGCTGCGGGGGCTACTTCTTCCTCTTGCTGCCGTGCCGGCCCTCGGGCCGTGCCCCGTCCGAGCCCCGGTCCGTGCCCTTGGCCCCGTCCGTGCCCCGCACCCCGTTGCGCTCCCCCCGCTCCCGGGGCCCTTTGTGGCGGGCGGGGGGCGGCCCCCCCCGGGCTCGCCGGGCCAGGGCTCGCAGCAGCCCCGCGGTGGCGGCCACCAGGTAGAGGGACCAGAGCAGGGTGGGGCCCGAGAAGGGCTGGCACAGGCGGCGCAGCGTCCCCAGCAGCCGCGGCAGCGCCGCGTCCCCCCGGCGCCGCAGAGGGGGCTTGTCCTGGGGGGAAACCCGGGTCAGGGAGCGGGGAACCCCCCAAGCCTTCCCCCAGGGCAGGAGGATGGGATTGGGGGTGAGGGAAAAGGGTCAGGGGCCGGAAAAGGGAGCACGGTGTGGGGTCAGGGGAGACAAAGGGAAGAGGGGCACGGGTAGGGGAAAAGGGGATCAGGGGTAGGGGAAGGGGGAATCAGGGGCTGAAGAGGGATCAGGGTGAGCAAAGAGGGTCGGGGGGCCAAGAAAAGGGGTCAGGGACAAGTGAAGGGGGTCAGGGAGGGGGAGTTTGGGCCAGGATTAGGGGGGCAGGGAGCTGAGGGTGAGAGAAGGGGGCTGGGATCCAGGGAGAGGGAGAGAAGGGGGGATCAGGGGTGAGGGAAGGGGGGATCAGGGTGAGGGAAGGGGGGATCAGGGTGAGGGAAAGGGGGGATCAGGGTGAGGGAAAGGGGGGATCAGGGGTGAGGGAAGAGGGTCAAGGGGGTCACAGGCAAGGGAAGGGGATCAAGAGCAATGGAATAGAGTCAGGGAGAGAGCTGGGGCTGAGGGAACGGGTGTTAGGGGCCAGGGAAGGGGGTCAAGATCATGGCAGGGGGGTCAGGGGTGTTGGAGGATGGGGGCCAGGAGCCAGGGCGGGGTCTCAGGGCCCAGGAGGGTCCCACCCCCGTGCCCACCTTGAGGCCGTGCTGGCTGAGCAGGCTGTCCAGCGTGGGGTCACCCAGGGACACGGCCGGGTAGAACTCCTGCACGTGCTGCCGCCGCCACCATGGCGCCGCGCCCGGGCTGGGGGACAGGGGGCTCAGGTGACCCCGAACCCCCCCGGGCGGGGCTGGGGGGTGCAGGGGCCCCTCCCCACTCACCTGCCCTCGTTGGGGGCTGTGAACCAGTACTTGTACAGCTGGGCCCGCAGGAACGTGGGGGGACGGCCATGGAACGGGTACCGGGACTCGTCCGTCTGCACCAGCCGGACCACTGCAGGACACGGCGTGAGAGACCCCAGACACCCCAAATACACCCGGGGACACCCCAGATACACCCGGGGACACCCCAAACACAGTCAGGGACACCCAACATGGCCAGGGACACCCCAAACCTGGGGATATCCCAAACCCACCCAGGAACACTGCCAGGGCTGCGGAAACATCCCAAACCCAAACACAGACCCCAGAATGCTGTGGGGGACACCCTGGACCCAAACAGGGACACCCCAAACCCAAAAAGGGACATCCCAAACCCAAACAGGGACACCCCAAAACCATGGTGGCACCAATACTGGGGGAGACCCTGCCATGCCCTGGGTCCCCAGAGCCCCCTGTGCCCCCAGCCTGTCCCCTGGAGCCCCCCTGTCCCCCGCTGACCGTCGGGCTGTCCCTGCAGCAGGCGCAGCACCAGGGCGCTGAACCAGGGGCTGCTCTGGTGGGGCCCGAGGGCAGCAAACCAGAGCTGCCAGTCCAGGCGGGGCTGGTGCGGGGCCACCACGGCCGGGGCCGCGCTCACGTTCCCGGGCTTGTACATGAACTCGATCTCCTGTGGGGTGGGAATGGCTGGGATGGGAATGGAGACCCCAGAATGTCCCCAGTGTTGTCCCTGGGGACAAACCCTGGGGAACTCCAGGTGGGACAGGGCAGGGGTGGGACTGGTCTGGAAGGTCCATTCCTGTGTCCAGCCGTGTCCATCTGTGCCCACCCCAGACTCACCATCCAGCCATGCCCATCCCAGACTCACTGTCCAGCTGTGTCCATCGTAGCTGCCCTCCAGGATGACCTCCGGCCGGCCGCCCACGCCGGTCATCCTGCGGAAGAGCCCGTAGGAATTGACCACCTGGAACCGCTCCACGGCCCCGAACATCTGGTGGATCCCGGGCCACAGCTTCCCGTTGGACTCGTGCTCGATGTAGGTGAAGGGCACCTGGGGGGGCAGGGGGGCTCTGTCACGGCCTGGGGGGTTTTGGGGTCCCCAGGAGCCCCGCGGCCCCCAGGCCTCACCAGGCTGACGGCAAACAGGCCCACGGTGGCTGTGGCCATGATGGCCCACTGCAGGGTGGCCCAGAGCTTCCAGAAGCATCCCCGGACGCAGGCACAGCTGGGGGGGCACAAACAGGGTGTTAGGGGACAAAGAGGCTCAGCCCCCACAGTCTGGGGGTCTCCAGCTGTGGGTGAGGGGTTCAACCCCCACACGCTGTGTCCAACAGCTCAAACCCCAGAGCAGGGCCACCCCTTCCCAGCTCCCAGTGTCACCCCAGTGCCCCCCACCCCTCTGGGGTCACCCCAGTGTCCCCCACACCCACCGGTACATGGCCACGAGGATCTCCCAGGACAGGGACAGGAAGGCCACCCCCACCAGCGGCAGCGTCACCGTCCGCAGCCACGTCGTGAACTCATGGTAGGTGAAGGCTGCAGGGAGGGAGGGACAGTCCTGGGGTCAGGGACAGCTCCCCAGCCCCACAGGGAGGGGGCACAGGGGCTCAGCCCCCCCAGGACTCACCCACTTTGGAGTCCAGCAGCTTCTTGTCCCAGTTGACCTCCAGGCCGAAGTAGAGGACGGTCCAGTAGAGCAGGAGGCCGTAGGTGCTGAGCTCCAGCAGCGTGGCCAGCACCGAGCCCAGGCTGGGGGGCCAGGCTGGGGCAGGGAGGGGGCTCAGAGCCCGCCTGGGACCCCCCCCTCACAGCCCTGGGAGCCCCACCTACAGTGTCACCTGTCCCCCCCACCCCATCCGGGCCCCGGGGGTCTCACCAGAGCCGTGCCTCCGGCGGGGCCGGCCCAGCCAGCGCCCCACGTGCTCCTCGTCCAGCAGGGAGAAGGCCAGCACGATGGTCAGCGCGTTGAAGAAGTTGTAGTTGCCCGTGAGGATGATGAGCACCTGCAGCAGGACCTGGGGGGGACAGGGCGGGGTTGGGGGACAGAGGACACTGGGCACAGCCCAACCAGCAGCACCAGTGCCCAGCGAGGAGCCAACCCCAGCCCTGCAGAGACCCTCATGGGGACCCCTCCAAGCACAAAGGGGGCCCACAGGGGGTCACAGGGCTGGGGGGCAGAGAACACAGGATGTGGGGCACCCCACCACCTCCAGCACCCCCAGAGCGAGGAGGAGCCCACCCCCATCCCCTGAGACACTCCCTGGGGTCCCCCCAGCATGGCAGGGGGCACAAGGGGGGGCGGTCACAGCACTGGGGGCATCACAGGCCTGAAGGTCACAGAACACTGAGCACCCCACGAGAATGACCACCCCAATTCCAGCACCCCCAGAGCGAGGAGCCCACCCCAGCCCCCCAGCAGCCCCCCCTGGGTGCCCCCCAGCCCCGGGAGCCCCCTCCCCACCTGGCAGTAGAAGGCGAAGAGGCGCAGGCGGCGCAGGGGCGCGAAGAAGAGCAGGGGCACGGCCACCTCGATGACGTAGGTGGCCACCACGCTGAGCTTCTGGAACCACACGGGCAGCTGGTGGGCGAGCCACGCGCCCGGCGTGGGGATGCACTGCGTCTCGTAGTGGTACGTCAGAGCTGGGGGCAAGAGACACAATTCCCAAAAATTCAGCCCAGTTCTCTCCCCCCCACCCCAAAGTACAACCCACACTAAGCAGGGAAAAGCTTCTTGGTGCAAAACATTCCTAAATTAAATGGTGTCCTGATGCTGGGGGATGCAGGGGTCTCAGGAGGGGCTTTTCCTAAATTATTTCCCAAAAATTCCCTGGAATTCCAGGCTAATGCAGATTTTCCCTATCGTGGAACAGAATCTGAGCTAAACAGGGAAAAGCTTCCTTGCAGGAAAACCCAAATTAAACGGTACCTCAGAACTGGGGGGTGTGCGGGGCTTCCCATAATTTACTTCCCAACAACTCATTGGAATTCCAGGTTAATGCCTGAACCCCCCAAACCTGCATTCCCTCACCTGTGATCCCTCAACACCTGAACCCCCCAAACCTGCATTCCCTCACCTGTGATCCCTCAACACCTGAACCTCCAAACCTGCATTCCCTCACCTGTGATCCCTCAACACCTGAACCTCCAAACCTGCATTCCCTCACCTGTGATCCCTCAACACCTGAACCCCCCAAACCTGCATTCCCTCACCTGTGATCCCTCAACACCTGAACCCCCCAAACCTGCATTCCCTCACCTGTGAGCCCCCACCAGGTGGGGCAGCGGCTGGTGAGCTTCACCACGCCCGAGGCGAACATGAGGCGGAAGAGGAGCCAGCGCACGCCCCAGAAGGTGACGGAGTCGTGGGGTCTCCAGGCCGGGGAGCCCCAGCGCAGCAGGCGCAGCGGGGCCACCAGCACGGCCAGGAACCCGGCCTCCAGCAGCAGGCTGTCCCTGAGGGGGGCACAGAGCTGAGACCCCCACCCTGCGCCCCACAGGGACCTGGGGACCCCGTCCTGCTGTGCCCCCACTGTCCTGCTGTGCCCCCACTGTCCTGCTGTGCCCCCACTGTCCTGCCATGCTCCGGTCCCAGAGACCCCCATCCCGATGTGTCCCAGTCGCCAAAGCCCCCCATGTCTCCTGCCCTGCTCCCTGTGCCCCCCAATGCAGCCCCCCGAGCCTCCAACCCTCCCTGTCCTGGTCCCCAGAGCCCCCAAACTGTTGTGTCCTGGTCCCAGTCCCCAGAGCCCCCTGGATCCCCTGCCCCATTCCCCAGAACAGTTCGTGCCCCCCACCCTGGGGGTCCAGGACGGTTCCCCCAGCTCTGAGCCCCCCAAAAGCCCCAGGGAGGGGGGCCTGACTCACCACTGGAAGTAGAGGAAGACCTGTCCCACCTGCAGGGAGGGAGCAGGGGCTCAGCCGGGGGGTCTGACACCCCCAGACCCTGCCCCTCAGGGAGGGGGGGGGCACAGACACCCTGGGACCCCCAGCATGGCACTCTGGGACAAAGCCATGTGGGAGGTGACATTCCCCCCCACCCTGGGAGGTGACAGCCCCGCCCCAGGAGGGATGGCCTCACACAGATCATTTATTCCTCTCTGATTCCCCGATTTTAGAGGGAAGTGAAACCTCCTACTCCTCCTCCCCCCACACCCAGCTCTGACTCACTGGAGCTCCAGCCCCAACACCAGGGAGGGTCCAGGGAATCCTGGAATGGTGTGAGTGGGAAGGGACCTCAGAGCCCCTCCAGTGCCACTCCTGCCATGGCAGGGACACCTCCCACTGTCCCAGGCTGCTCCCAGCCCCAGTGTCCAGCCTGGCCCTGGGCACTGCCAGGGATCCAGGGGCAGCCACAGCAAATCTGGGAATTCCAGCCCAGGCAGGAATTCCTTCCCAATATCCCATCCATCCCTGCCCCCTGGCACTGGGAAACCATTCCCTGTGTCCTGTCCCTCCAGGCCTTGTCCCCAGCCCCTCTCCAGCCCCAGGCCAGGCTGAGGAGCACCCTGGGACAGTGGGAGGTGTCCCTGCCATGGCCAAGGCTGGAATGGGATGGGATTTAAGATCCTGATTCCACAACTGTGGAACTCCCAGCACCTTCCCCCAGCTCCGCGAGGGAACTCGAGCACACCAGGAGCGCGTGGGACAACACCAACACCCCCTGTCCCCCGCACCTGGTAGAGGGACAGGTAGAGCACCCTGAGCAGGGCGAACACCAGGCAGTCCCGCATGGCCTCGCAGAGCAGCGCTCCGAGGGCGCCCAGCACGCCCAGCAGGCACAGCAGCTCCATGCCCTGCTCCGTGTCCAGCCCCAGGCGCGGGCTGAGCCACAGCAGCGTGGGGAAATCGCGCAGCTGCTCCCACAGCCCCTTCCCGCTGAGCCGCAGCACCCTGCGCGCCGGCAGGATCCCCTCGCGCCCGTACAAGCCTGGAGAGGAACGGGAATCCATCGGCATTCCCGGGAAAACCGGGACAGCACCGCCGCGAGCCCCCCCGGGAGCCGGGGATGCTGCGGGGACAAACCCGAGGCACCCCCGATGTCCCTGCCCCCGTCCCGGCTGGAAGCGGTGGGAAGCGCCCAGCTGCAGCCCCGGAGCTGCCGGAGCCACGTGGAAGGGACGGGAGGCGGCTGCCGGGGGGCTCGGGGGAGCGGAGCCGCTCCCGGTGTTCCCGGGCAGGGAAACGGGGAGATGGAGGCGGCGGCAGGAGGGAGGGGATAACGGGGGCACGGGGAGATCAGCCCGGCAGCGGCACGGGCACGGCGCCTGTCCCCGGCCCCGCTCCATCCCGGCTCCGTCGGTCCCGATCCCGTCCCGGTTTCACCGGTCCCACTCTCGATTACAGCGGCCACGTCCCCGGCTCTATCCCGGCTCCCCCGGCCCCGCTCCCGGCTCTATCCCGGCTCCACTCCCGGCTCTATCCCCGCTCTCCCGGCCCCACTCCCGGCTGTATCCCGGCTCCACTCCCGGCTCTAACCCCGTTCTCCCGGCCCCACTCCCGGCTCTATCCCCGTTCTCCCGGCCGTTCTCCCGGCCCCACTCCGGGTTCCATCCCGGTTCCTCCGGGCTCTGTGCCGGTTCCCCCAGCCCCGCCGCCGGCCCCGCCCCGGTTCCCCGTGCCCGCTCGGCAGTGTCGCGGCGCGGTACCGGGGATCTGCACGTAGAGGGAGCCGAAGGCGGCGATGTAGACGGCGGCCAGCCCGGCCAGGAACAGCGCCCGCGGCCGCGCCGCCTCCCCCATGGCGGCCATGGCGGCCCCGCTCCGCCGGCGCGCGGCCCTGACGTCAGCGCCGCCCTGACGCCATCGGCGCGCGGGGCGCGGCACGGAGCGCGGGAAGGACAAAAATGGCGGCGGCGATCGGGGACTGAACCGGGGAGGGGACGGTGAGGGGCGGGGAGCGGGATCGGGATCGGGATCGGGATCGGGGACTGAACCGGGGAGGGGACGGTGAGGGGCGGGGAGCGGGATCGGGATCGGGATCGGGATCGGGGACTGAACCGGGGAGGGGACGGTGAGGGGGGGAGAGCGGATCGGATCGAGATCGGATCGGAATCGGGATCGGGTTGTGGATGCGGGATCGCGGGACTGAACCGGGGAGGGGACGGTGAGGGGCGGGGAGCGGGATCGGGATCGGGATCGGGATCGGGGACTGAACCGGGGAGGGGACGGTGAGGGGCGGGGAGAGGGATCGGGATCGGGATCGGGGATCGGGATCGGGGACTGAACCGGGGAGGGGACGGTGAGGGGCGGGGAGAGGGAGAGGGATCGGGGATCGGGGATCGGGGTGTGGGATCGGGATCGAGTCTGAGATCGCGGCTGGGGCAGGGATCGGGATGGGAATTTGGGGTCGGCGTCTGTATGGGGAGCGGGGTCTGGGTTGGGATCGGGATCAAGACGGGAACTGAAGTTGGGGTCGGGATCGCGGCTGAGGTTGAGAGCGGGACCGCGGTAGAGTTCGGGATGGGAATTTGGGGTCGGGATGAGGTGAGGGGTTGGAATAGGCGATGGGGTCGAGATAAGAATCGGGATCGGGGTTGGGATCAGGGTTGATGTCGGGATCAGGGTCGGGACTGAAGTTGGGGTCGGGATCAGGGTCGGAATTGAATCGAGGTCAGGATTGGGATCAGGATCGGAATCAGAATCAGAGTCGGAATTGGGGTTGTGGTTGGGGTCAGGATTGGGGTCGGAATCATGATCAGGGACAGAGTCAGGACCAGGGCTGGGATCTGTGTGTTGAGATTGGGATTGGGATTGATGCTGGGATGGGCTCAGGGCCAGGATTGGGATCGGGAAAGGATCAGGATTTTCCAACCCAAACAGTGCCCCATTTCCTGAGCCGTGCTGTGATTCCTGCAGCGACTGCTCCTGGGATGTTCCCGGCCCTGCTCTCCTCCTGACCCACACCCGGGACATCCCTGTGGGATCCCTCCTCCGCAGCAGGGCGCTTCCAGGCCGCTTTTAGCACCCAGGGTCTCTCCAGCCGGGATCCACCATGGAGGAGGTGGAGTCCCGCTTCCAGCACCTGCTCCAGCCCATCCGGGATCTCACCAAGAACTGGGAAGTGGACGTGGCTGCCCAGCTCGGGGAGTACCTGGAGGAGGTAACGGGGCCATCCCCCCTCACCCCCATCCCTGTGCCACCCCAAATCCCTCTGGGACTCAGCCTCTTCCCTGCCTCTCCCAGCTGGATCAGATCTGCATTTCCTTCGACAACGGCAAAACCACCATGAACTTCATGGAGGCGGCGCTGCTGATCCAGGGCTCCGCCTGCATCTACAGCAGGAAGGTGAGGGTCCCTGCCCCATCCCAATCCCGTGCCAGGCCCATTCCCTGATCCCTGGGCTGCCCCAAACCCATGGGATCCCCCCAGAATCCCCCC